>DF239036.1:152404-174002 GCA_000507305.1 Breviolum minutum Mf 1.05b.01
GAGACGCAGAAGTCCCAAAGTATCGGATTGTTCACCCGCCAATAGGGAACGTGAGCTAGGTTTAGACCCCCCATTCAAAACCTCATTTCCGTATAAGTTGGTTTTCACAGGCCAGAGTCTCAGTAATTTACTTAGCCCCTGCTCGAGACTCTAGTTTCTTATCTAATAAGGTTTCTTAACATAAGGGTCAACCGTACTCCCAAAGAAGTAGAGTTAATTACCCGTATAAGTAAGTATAGTCTTATAAATGCTGGGTGGTGGTTTCAAATATTTTTTATTTTCATCCCTATCTGGGGAAGATTTCCAAATTGACTAATATTTTTCAAAGGGGTTGAAACCACCAACCAGTATAAATGGGTTTGCCTGGGGTTATTATGACCCCTAATTTGTAGAGTTATAACGCCCATTTATACCTGGATCCGGGGCCTACCGTAAGTGGTACATGGCTAGCCATGTTGCCATTGTCAACGGTCACCTTCGACTTCCCGCAATCTCCAGGTTTGGTGCATTGCTCCGAGAAATGCTTCCTTGGCGGAAATTGATCCATCTGTGGACGGTGTTGCATAAATCTATGTATCCCGGATACTGGGGGGTATGGGACCCCTAACCCAATGGCCGAACTTTTCCATGGCCGTAATACATGGGGGGGGTGATCCTAACCCACTTACATCCACTGGGATGATCCTCCAAGTAGTCTTCCAAATACCTCACTGAGGTTTGGTGTTTGGATGTTATGTTTTTTGGGGTCCAGTCATACCGAACCTCAGGAGGTCTGACTGGATGTCTAGGGTATGTTGAAAAACTACATGAACAATACAACCAAAAACCTGGTTGTTTTTGGGGTATATGTTGGAGATTCAAAATATGTTTTAAAGATAATATGTTTTGGATGGCTGGGTAGTGGCAACTCAAATATTTGTTATTTTAATCACCCCGAAACTTGGGGAAATGATCCAATTTGACGATATCATATTTTTCAAATGGGTTGGTGAAAAACCGCCAACCAGATGGTTCTTCCAGGATGACCCCGTGGATACCCGTTTCTCCCAATATGTTTGTCCAATGTTTCTGTTTCGGAACATGGATAGAACCAAGCGAGGAAACCGAGTCCAAGCTCTTCAGCTTACACCAATTCAACTTCCGAGAAGGAATTTTAACCACTGATTCCTCCCTGCTCAGGTGAGCAATGAAAAAAAGGGCCCCTGGTTGTTCCTTGTTTAGGTTGTATAGGGGATGAATTATATTATATACCCCAATTATATGGGGATTTTAATAAGCCAATTATAAGGATCCCTATAAACCAACCAGGATTCAATGGAAAGTAGGTGTTTTTTTTTTGGGTAGCTCAAATGAGAAGTCATCAGGTTGGAACCCCCCCCAAAAAAAACACCAATGTATTCTGCTGGGATAGGTGCGAACAATCCCCCCACCGAAAAAGACCTTATTTGCTTATTGAAGCTCCACATTTAGTAAGCAAAATGGGTATTTTGAAAGCTCATGACTGCTCATCACGATCAGCACGATCAGCCCAGTTCTTTTCATCCCTCAAACTGCCATCAACTTGCTCCAATATCATCCCGAAATTTCAGGGACATGATCTTAATTCGACAATATCATGCCCTCCTGGGAACTAACATACCCCCCAACCGAGGCGCTTTTGACGATGATTTTCCTTTTCTCCAGGTGGGATATGTTCTTTCCCTGAAGGGTATTTTTTCAACGGGGTGTGTTTCAATCAAGAATTATATATCATTCTTTGAAAAACACATGGGAACCAAATTTGATGAGGACAGAAAACAGCTCACGGCCCACGATTTTAAGGCTATCTTTTCAATGATTGCATCGCCTTCTCCTATGTATCTGTGACGAACGATTGCATCATGATGAAGGTGCGGTGGTTGCCAGACACTACCATGATGGTTGAGGAGCACAACCTTATGCTCTGGATGTTTGCTATATTTTTTGCATATAAATGGCAAGATTCCCAAGGAAATGGAGGTCTAGGTATGTCTAGGTGGTGGTTTCAAATGCGTTTTATTTTCATCCCCAACCTTGGGAAAATTCTCCAACGGGTATTTTTCAGCTGGGAAACAACCACCAAGCAGCTCAGCGGGAGCATATAAGGGTACGCAAACACAACACAGTGGGCCCCTACCAGTTGTAGATGGAGTTGTAACCCCTATAAATGGCCTTATAAATTCGTTTTCCCTGGGGTTATAACCCTACCTATTATAAAGGTTATAAACCCTACCTATAATGGTTATAATCCAACTTGTAACTGGTAGGGGCTTACTTTGCAACAATCTCACAACATGTTCACATGTACCACCAGGTCTCGCCGCGGATTATTGACCCCCCCCAAAAGATATAGTGTGGTACGAATCATTCCAATTGATGCAGCATTTATTCCATCAATAGTATGAAAACTGATTCGTGAGATCATCCCTATGTTAGTTTACCAGAGAGTACATCATGTAATTTTGGAAACATGTTTTATGGCCAGTCAACCTACCTACCCTAACGTACCTCTCCCAAGCAGTAAGGCCGTATTAAGGGATTATTAACCATTGGGTTTCTCTTAAGAAGGCCTTATTATTCAAACCCTTATTTTCTGAGGGTGGAAACATGTTGTCTTTCTTCGAAACCTCGCCATTTTACCAACAAAACAACATCAAATCGGATCCTTTCAGAGCGACGGAAAAAAACGACAGAGCCTTCGGGTTGTCCACCACCACCACTCTTGGTTTTTGGCCCCGAAAACCGGTGACCTTTGGGCCACTCTAAATGGCCTTATAAATGAGAAACTGGGGTTTCTAGGATGTCCTGCTGGTACTTAGTAAATAGATTATTATAACCCCTATATAAGTAGGTTGTTTTCGTCCCCTAAGTAGGTGAAACAACCCAACTTACTAAGTAGTTACTAAGTTCCATGGACATCCTAGCATTAACCTCATTTATAACTGGTAGTATGGAAAGCCCTGTAAATGGCCTTATAAATGGGAACACCCATTTAAGTTTTCGGCCATTTCTAAAGGTGTAGGAAACCCCCATGTATAACCGGTTTTTTGGGCCCATGGTGCAGGAAGATGTGCTACAGTTGCCACAGATCAATAGCAGTGGAACACTTCACTACTGGCGTCAGGCCGAGAGCAGTGAGAACCATAAAGCACATACGGACTAAGCCAATCCCGTAGGATCCATGTATGGTTTACTATATTTACCATAAAAAATGAACCAAATGTAGGTAAATAATATACCATGCATGGATCCTGGTAAATGTAGGCAAATGTATACCAGTACCATGGATCCTATAAAAATGGCAAATCTTCAAACCTTTGGAAAAATGTATCCATTTGCTATATGGAAAATGATTCGTTGAATAGAGAGAGCTATAGGGAATATAAATCCGCAGATGTCCATTACTATGTTAGCTTGCTGGAGGGTAGTTGTTTAGTTCGTACAGGGGACTCTACTACCAAATTATGTAAGGAATCTAAGGACAAGCCGTCATAGCGATCCCTATTAACACACTGGGATTTCATGATATGTTTGTCCCTGCAGTGGAGGTTCTGATACATGTTCTATAGAAATGACGGGGAATGAAAAATTCGTTTGGACGCACGAGCCGGTCATTCAGTACAGGCGGTCATGGATATCCCCTTATTCCCAAACCAAACTTTATATCTTGATTGAGGCTCAATTCATGACTTGGGAAACTGCTGCTTGGGCAATTTAAACAATACATGATATATATATATATATGTATATACATGTACGTACATTATACATTATATATAATCTGTTTTGAAGGCAAGGACCTTTCCAAAGGGTTCACTTGGTGAATGCAAGTTGTCGCCCTTTTCAGAACTTCTTTTTGTAGAGTTCAAAGAGCATCAGTTGGAAACCTACTGTTGATGGTTCGGACATCCTGCACCACTTGGGATGTATAAAACCCTGGTAAATAAAAGGATAAAGTACCAACCTCAACTAGTGCAGGATTTCTGAACCATCAACAGTACTGGGATGTCCTGCTGGTACTTAGGATCAATGGATTAGTTCACGCATTGATAAGTAGGTTGGATACATCCCGTACATAGGTGAATAAACCAACCAACTTACTAACGATCGCTACGATCACTTCCATGGGTCACCCGAACGTATGATACTAGGTGGTGGTTTCAAACATTTGTTTTTTCACCCTTACCTGGGGAAATGATCCAATTGGACTAGTATTTTTCCAATGGGTTGAAACCACCAACTAGGATAGGATTTGCTTTCAAAAAAGGACTGTTTTTGCTTATCAAAAATGGAAAGGCTCCTTGCGTTGGGATGGATTCGTTGAATGGATTCGCTGAATGATTCCTCGTTGCTCCAAGCCATGGGCCAGGGATGAATCATGGGACAAACCGGTAGTTTTGGAGGTTTGCTCCAAGGAATGTTCATGTCCCATAGGATCCATGTAAGATATGTTTACCCACATATACCATCAACGAAAATATAAAATCCAAATGCGGGCAAATTCAGGTAAATATACCGCACATGCACATGGATCCTATGGGTGTGTGATTTTGTTGGTGGACTTCTAATTTATCATGTGAACTGTGACAAGCCTTTTGTAGGAAGCCTTTTATGAAGCCATCAGGATTTCAAGGTAAAGATTGTCTCCAATAACGGGTTGAGTTGAATTTTTTCAGGGACTCTGGCAGATGTTGGATGTCAACAAAAAACGCACACATGTCACATACCTTGGAAGTCAAGCCAACTATTACAATGGATAGAAACAGAATCATGGGATCTCAAGTCACCGATGGCAACTGGGAATCCCAGAAGCCTGCGAAAAACAGAGTCATTCACCCCTGTTTTTTTGAAAGGTCCAATGATTCTTTGATTTCTTAGGGTTAAGAAATAGTCGACTTTGTGAAATTACATGCTTTACATGGAGTCGACTTGGACTTCCAGGGACATAAAATGACATAAACACTTCCATCGATGGGCGTGTTTCCCAGTCGTCCGTGCAGGCTATGTTGGAACAATTGAACTTATCCTCCTTGCAACCATCGGTGAGTGGACAGGCCATGGGGTTGTGAGTCAACGAGTCCATTGACATAGGAATTATATAGATATACCCTAAGGATCATTGGACCCTCAAAACTGGCTATTTTGAGGACCCTACCCCTGCTATACAGGTTCTTTCACCCTTCCATTGGAGGGTCCTTCCGATCCTTAGGGTAGATTCAAAGGTACAAGGTGTGGGCCCCCGTCACCAGGAAGTCTACCAAATATTTTTGTGACGGCAGCGAGAGATGGAAAACACTCAAACCTTCATCTGTCCATTTTCTGAAGGGGATTTTGGGGATGTGTTTCAAGTGAGTTTTGTTTTAAACGGATTCTACCATGGTACACCCTGGAAGATTAACGGCTGGAACCTACAAATCACCCATTTGGAAAGGAAAATGATCTTCCAAACCTCCATCATTATAGTCCATGTTAATCTTCCAGGGTGTAAATCACCATTAAACCACCATTTGGGAGAATATGTTGTGTTTTTTTTTCCAAGCATCGAACAAGCAATTCCAAGGATTGACTTGGATTATGATGTTCCATCATTTTTTCTTGGCGATGCCATGTGGATGTGTTTTTTTTTGTTTCCATGTACTTTGTGTTTTTTTTTAAAACATGTCTACTAAAGTTTCACCCGTTCCATACTTGCAATGAACAGCCAATCAGAACGGGTTTTGTGTCATTTCAAATGTATGCATATGGACGTTTCCAAAAATAGTGGTACCCCCAAATCATCCATTTTAATAAGGTTTTCCATTATAAACCATCCATTTTTGGGGTACTTCTATTTTTGGAAACACCCGTATGCCACGGTGGACTTCCAAATACAAATGACTGCATGTGCCACGGTGCGGCAGTTTCCTGTGACGGCATTTGGCTTGGAATACGTGTGGCGGCTCAGTCATTCCCAGATGCTCCGGATTTCATGATATGTTTGCCTACATTTGGCGAACATTTTGTGGTAAATGGAGATAAATATACCATACATGGATCATATATATGGGATTGAACCATGCCGGTTTTTGGTAATTTTCTTCAAGCCAGGTTTTTTGTATGGCAAAAAAGGCAAAACTCTGACCTATGACACACAGGATTCTTACGATTCGGAGGTGTTTGGAGTTTTTAGGGAAGCACATTTATATCACCAAGCATTTCAGGTACCTAAAATGGAGGTACTTGCCCATGGATACGGCTTATATGTAAGGGAGTTTACCCACCCGCAAAATAGCCTGACATAAGGTTCAGGAAACCCTCCATTTTAATCAATGGTTGTTTTTGGTTCTTTTAAAAGGTGGTAGGTGGCATATAATCCCCCAATTGACAGTTTAGTACATTTTAGGTACCTGAAATTCTTGGTGGTAAAATGTGAAACCCCCAAAAGTGTCCCTGCGATGCAAAAATTTCACATCTTGGCACACCTGGGAGATCCCAAATCCCCTCAAACGAAAGTGGATCCTGGGATGGTTTGGATGATATCCATCCCTAGGCATCCAAGAATATTGTCAAATAATCTGGTCATATTATAGTGAGGACCCCAGAACCTCACCTCAAAAGGTAGCTAATTTAAGGAAGGAATAGGCCCCTTATTTCAGGGAAATCCAGGTTGATGAAATATTATGATTTGGCCAGAAGTAATGATTGGGGTGTCAAATTACCTCAACATGATATTCTAGGTTCCATGAAACCATTCTCAGGAGGTGAGCCAGGATTTTTAGAACATGTGGATATTTTGCATCTCCGTTTCAAAGCATACAGGCGGCTCAACATTGTATAGACCCGACTGGTATTGAATTTGTCAACTGACTTCAAACCAACATTACATGGTCTTAAGGCAGGTCTGATTGCAATTGGGAAGCAACTCGCTCTTCCAGCTGAATGGCTCAGCGAACAAGGCCATCACGCACCTCGTTCAGCCACCCACACCTACACCAGGAGGACACGTTTTTTCAACTACGTCTACAAGTGGCCATCATGTCACAGGTACAAAAAGGATGGCGACCTATACTCCCTCAGGCTAGGGGAGCTTCAAAACCTTTGGAAGACATTGAGTTTGAATGCCTCGGGTGGCTTTCTTGGGACTGGCTTTTCCCAGATGAAGGCTCCATCGAAAAACAGCTGGTGGACAAGAAGCCAATTCCAGTCCAAAAACAGAACGAGAAGCAGGACTCAAGTTCATCCTCGTCTTCAGGCGAATCTTCCAGTTCATCATCCGAACAGGAGCCGAACCCCTGAAATTTAGCAGTGTAGATACCCAGAATGGGTATAGTTGAGAGGAGATACATCCATGTTCCAGACCATCATGTTTGGTACCTATGTTAGATTTGAGGGGTGTATCATATCACTTATTATTACCTGGAACCTGTTTGTCCTCTATTTTGGGGGTTGAACAAAGAAGGCCCTTTTCAAGCAAAACAAGGGTCATTTGGGTTCTAGGTTAGGCTCAGCTAGCCAACTTAACCACCCCAACCCACCAACTCTGACTGATGAAACTGATAGTTTGCTGTTGGTTTGATAGTTTACTTCCAAAAATCTCAAGCCAAAGTCCCTTTCATTCATACAACCAAGAACCATAAGAAACACCAAGAAAAAAGTTGAAACACCATAAGAAACACCATAAGATCCATAAGAAACATTCGAGAACCATAAATAGTCCCATCATTTTTGTTGTCTTGGGTTGGATGGTTGGCGGAGCGAAGCCTCCAACTGCGGTCGATTTTCTTTGAAAACATGTGGTTCTCTTCATCTAATTGCCGATTAAAACAAACAAACCTAGGTGGTGGTTTCATATGGATGTTTCCCAAAATAGTGGTACCCCCAAATCATCCATTTTAATAGGGATTTCCAACAATTTCCATTATAAACCATCCATTTTAGGGTACCCTATTTTTGGAAACACCCATATGTTTTTCCCTGGCATACTTTAGGTCACACCCAAGGAATACCTCAAAAAAAATCACTTGCCATTTGGATTTGAGATTGAAGTTGCGAAACCAAGTTGGTGGTTTCAAACGTTTTTTTTTTAATCTGGGGAAATGATCCTATTTGAATCATATTTTTTGATGGCCTTGAAACCACCAGCTAGAAATCATGTTGTAAATGAAGATTCAATCGAGTTTCCAGTGGTTTGTTTATTTATGAGCTTCCTTGGTAAGAGAAGATGGTCCAATTTTGAAGAGCTGGCGTCAATCCCTAAGCAAAGCAGATTGAACATTTGAAAGCTTGAGTCAGTGACATTCCGAAGGCCACGTAGGTCTCACAAATGCCTAGTTTTTTCCGAAAAAATATCTCACCCTAAGGATCTTGGACCCTCCAATGGAAGGGTTTGAACCTGTATAGCAGGGGTAGGGTCCTCAAAATAGCCAGTTTTGAGGGTCCAATGATCCTTAGGGCAGCAAAAACCCTTGCAGTTTGGAATTGGTTTCAGATTTTTTAATGTTTGCCCCGATCTCTGAGGAAATGATCCAATTTGACGTTTTCAAATGGTTTGAAGTCACCAAGTAGATTACTTTTTTTTTTACTTTATGGTCAAGCAAATATCTTGGGTGTGACCCCCCTCACAGCATGCCAGTGGTAAATAAAGATATATAGGGGTTCCTATGAAGAAGTAACAATTCTGGTGGTCACTGTTACTAGGAGTGGCCGCACCCAACAGATATCCCATTGAAACAGAAGACCGCCGGAGGGCGACATACTCTTTTTTGATTTCCTTACTTCTATATAATCACCTGAGAAAATACTACAACAAAAAACTGATTGTGCCCCATTTGTCGATTAAATACCCAGTCTTAAAAAATGATTCGTGAACTCACCAAGTATGGACATCCATGGAAATCCTATTCATCATGATATTTTGATGGATGGGATTCGACGGTCTGTTGCTCAGTCGAAAGACTGCAAGGTGGGCCCCGGATCCAGTTGTAAAAGGAGTTATAAGCCCTTCAAATGGTCAAAAATAAATGGGTTTCACTGGGGTTTATAACCATAACACCCTACCTATAGGGGTTTCCTACCACCATTTACAACTGGTTTTAGGAGCCTACTTTGTAGGTCATCTTATACCTTTTGGTTGAGTTTCGCACCGCCATTTCTTCTCAGGGAAAATGCTTTGTCCCAACACCTTGTGTGGGTGATACGACGTGCACAGCCGGGGAACCCGAAAAAGTGACGTCTTGGAGATTTTGTGCTAATCATACCCCATGCTCCATGTATGTATGGAATATTTTGCTATACATTTACCATGAATTTATGACAAATGTAGGTAAATATTCCATACATGTAGCATATGGGTACGCCTGTTTTCGGGTTTGCGTTGAAAGAAACGGTTCAACGGCTCAAAATATGTCAAAATTAATTGGAGCTCTAAATGGATCCTACTACCCAATACAAAATATCCCGAACTTTTTTTGGTGCCGTTGTTTAAGGTACCAAAATTTAGAGTTTCTGAAGCTTTCAAAAAAAATCCAAGGTAGGTCCAAAAACCAGGTAAAAAACGGGGTAAGAAACCCCCAGAAGGGGAGGCTTCACCCAATTTAGCACCGGTATTTCGGCACACCGCCTGTAGTTCTTTTGATAGAAAAAACATCTGGAGCTCGGTGGTGGTTTCAAATATTTTTTTCACCCCTATTGGGGAAGATTCCCATTTTGACTAATATTTTTCAGATAGGTTGGTTCAACCACCAACTCGGGAGTCATCTTGAAGCATTTGCCAAATGTCATTGATTGTGCCCAGAAATAGATCAGGCCTGGCCTCGGTGAAAACCCACCATAGCCCCGGCCCTACTACTACATTGCGAAGTATTTATTAAGTAAACATACATATATATACCTCAAAAAAAACATGAACCCCAAGCTTGTCCTACTCCACCTTCCTCATTTTCAAGCAAGTGAAGATTTTTTCTAAGAACCACCATGAATTTTGGATTTCAAGACTTCGTTTAGATTTGATGAACTATGTAAAAAATGTGGCCGAAACCATACGGCCTTCTACAACTACCAGATCCATGTATGTTGGTAATTTACTATTCTAGGTTTCTCCTCCAATTAGCTCGCTTCCTTTCATAAGGGTTTTCCAAAAACATAGTAAAACTGTTTCAACACCCATACCATCCATGGGACGATTGTATATTTACCTACATGGATGGTTGATTTTTTATGGTAAAATATAGTTAAATATACCAGTCCCATAGATCCTATATGGGACAGGGAAGCACCAACTTATGACTGCTTCCGAACCTGCTATGACGATGGCAAACATTTTCACTGGGTTGAAAGAACTCACCTTTAACAACAACAAAAACGTGAACTTGTTGAAAGTGAGGGATGTGACACTATAAGTTGGTGATCCCAGAGATTTTTGAAAAAAACTTAATCACTTGGATATAAGTATTGTTACGACCCCCTCAAGGTGATTTCACCCTTTGCTTTCACATGTTGTTTAAAGAAGTTTTCAGAACAACACCTTTGGGCATCCACGATATCATGACCAAACCGCCACCAGAACCCGATCTCCTGTCGTCGACGAGCTATGGATGCTCATCATCTACATACCACCAAGTGAACTGTCAAGGTTTGGAGCAGGGGTCAGGAGTCATTCTAGTTCCACAGACCATTATTCCAGAGGAGATCAAGGAAATCTGGATCGCCAGGAAATGCAGTGCAGAGACCGATCAGGCGACCAGAGAGAAGCGCCGGGTCGTTACCACACCCCGAAAGATCTTCTCGAGAAAGTTGGTGGACGAGATAGTAACATATGCCGATTTCCAGACATTGGGAATTCAGGGGTATATGGCATCACGAGAACAAGTCATTGATGATGCGGTACAGCTCATCAAGAGGTTTTCTGGACCTCTCATGGGTGATCCAAAGGACTTGGAAGACCTCAAGGAAGGCCCAAACACACACCCTGCCCTCCAAAAGCTGCACCAAGCATCATGAAATCCTGCGAGGATAACCTCCACCAAGCAAGGAAGATTATCAGTTGCATGTGTGGATTCCTCAAGGCACCCAGGAAGCGGAGACAGGTGGAATGGTCTTTGGTGAGTTTTCCAGACGTTGAAACACTGAAAACAGGAAACGGAGCGTCATTGAGACTAGAAGATGAAGTGAGGTCACGTGTCGTGATGCAGTTGGCATTATACCACGTTCCATCGAAGCCGAAGATGATGAGAATGCCGGACAGGAAGTGTCCATGCTGCCTGACCGAAACTCCATCGTTCATTGCACTTTGTATTCTGCTCCTTGGTGTTTTCAACCTATTTAAGAAATCTCAGTCAAATTGGAATATTTCCTCAAGTATCGGTGTTAAAAACCACCACCACCTCATCCAAAAGATCACTCTGGGTGTCCCATCAGTGCCGTCGTCGTACATCACAAACACGGAAATGGGAGGGCATGCTGCCCTTTACGTAGTGAGTGTAGCAAGTTCAAAAACTGGCCTACCTGGAGGATCATCCCAGTGGATGTAAATGGTTGGTTAAGGGGGTGACAAACCATTTTAAACTACACTAACCCTATTTAAGGGACTTACTAACAATGGTTATTAGACACATACCAAATAGGATGATCCTCGAAGTAGGTGGTGGTTTCATTTGTTTTTTTGCATTTTCACCTCTACATATTTGGGGAAATGGAATCCAATTTGATTAGTGGCATTAGATTTGGGGTTGGTGAGTGGGTTGGTGAATTATTATGGCGTGAAAACCCAGATAGATAATATAGATGAAGGCAAATAGCTATATCTTGTTTTTTTGGAATGACCTCACCTTTTTTTCATCAAGGATTTTCAGAAAAAACCAGATGGTTAATTGTCAAAGTCACGGATTTTTTTCCTAAGACAAACTCCAAGCCTTTTCGATCTCAAAGTGTGCGCGTTTGTCTCAGGAGATGAATCAAGGTCTCTTTTGTGCGAGATGCCTCGAAAGTCCGGGATTTCCAATCTTCTGGGATGGGTGAGGAAATTTTTCCCGAGAATACCGTGAGAAGTTGATTCATGCTGAATACAGAATACTTAATGGAAAGATACACGATTGGACTCTTCCAGAATAGCTGGTAAAGCAAATATGGATGCATCTTGGAAAATACACTAACTATAGGTGGTGGTTTCCATTATCTCCATAAATGTTTACTTTTTTTTACCCCTATATCCCCCTAGGGAGATGATGGAATTTTGACGGCTGCGCATATTATTTTCACATGGGGGGCGGGCGGTTCAACGGTTCAACTACCACCTGGACCTATCTTCCAAACTCTGATCAAAGATACACAACTCAACGAGGTCTTGGTTGGAAAATCTCCCTCTATGGAGCGATTTTGGACATGAGAATCACTCAAACCGCTTCTGTTGATGGTTCAGAAATCCCAAACAACCACCTGGGCTGTATAAAACCTTGCAAATAATGAGACCCTAAGGATCCAGATATGCCCTAAGAAAGGGATTTCCCTTATAATCCTATTGTGGGGATGGGATTGAGACCATCAATCCTACTCTAGGGAGGGGTCTGGCTTCTTAGGGAGATACTTACCATATCAACTTATGCAGGATTTCTTCCATCAACAGTATGTCGATCCAAGTTGTTAGACGCAAAAAATGGACACCAGAAGTATTGAGATAAGCCATGACTTGGAGGGGCCAATCATTTTTGACCAAAGTATATCACCTTAACTTGGAGTTGTTTATATAAGGTATATAAGGTGCTTTTTCACTTTGTACCCTGGTAAATCGCCATCAAACCACCATTCGGGATAGTCTTTTTGAAACTTTTTCCAAGCATCGAACATTCAAATCCATGAAAAGTATATCATCTTAACTTGGATTTGTTTAGCATGATTGAAATGAACTCTCAACCACCACCCTTCGGCTTAAAAAAATCATGCTATTTGAACATCAAGTCATGTGAATTGATTTTTTGATAATCAAATTTATGCCCCCTACTAGTTATAAATAATATGGAATGAGAATCACCCAATAATAAATGGCCGAAAATCAATAAAGGTTTGCCTGGAGTTGTTTTTTACCCCTATGGAGTTGTAACTTTCCCATTTATAACGGGCAGGGGCCCACCTTTGCCATTATGGGAAGTCTTATTACACCAAGCAGTCTCTTGATGCTGCTTTCACCCTACGATGTCACCAGCTGGCGTGTGGAGTTTTCAGGCCATTCCTATGATTCGTTGTTCCCAGCGTCACGTCGGGGTCATCCCAGGGGTCCCGAAATGTGTTGTTGGTCGCTGCTTGGGGAAGGGTCTAACATGGTCCCCGGGAAAAAACTCCAGTTTAGATCACAAGATGAGCCCCTACCAGATATAGATGGGCGTATACCCACTATAAATGGCCTTGTAAATAGGGGCTTCCCACCCCCACTTATAGCTGGTAAGGGCCCATTTTGCAGGTATTTCAACCATGGCGTTTTAATGTCACATCCTATACCCTAGACATCCAAATACCTCCTGAGACGGTGTTTTAGGTATATTTTTTCAATATGTTTGGGGTTCAAATACCTTCTCCGCAGGTGTTTGGATGTCTAGGGATATGAAACACATTTTATGAATCGACTTTGTGTCACCATCGGTCCGGAAAGATCATTCATCCAGGTCTATCATGATGGTACATGTTCAGTCGACTGAAACCGGATTTGTAAAACTTGCAACATCCTCAATAAAACAATAAGGCTAATCGGCAACATATACAACCTACAAGTCCAGTCGACTGTAAAAAATAACTGTCCAAACTGGCTTTGTTAATTGAAAATCTTCAGTGAAACAATGGTCTTTATGTGGAGTTTAAACGGGAAAAAAACGGAAGTTTGCCTTGGAACCTTCACAAGGTGGTTTAGGGCGGATTTCTAACCCATCAACAGTATGACATCTTTACAGGTTTGACACTCCCACCCCTGTTTTTATGGGATTCTTAAAGGGGTTTTATGTTCTAGGATAGGGATCCCAAAAATTCTTCCCAATCTGTTAGCCACTTAAGCTAACCGGCTAAAGTTTTGAGGATTTTCCATACATATTTTTGTAGGAAACACAACGTTTCCTCGAAGTTTAACAGCGAGTTTACCCCTGAAAATGGATGCTTGGAAGTTGGAAGACTACTTTCCTAGTGGGAAGGTATCTTTTCAGGAGCCATGTTAAGATTTGGGAGTGTATTTCTTTATTTCATGGTTTTCAAAGATTCCCCAGTTACCCTGTCCCCTTGGACCCCCGTCTTATTAGGAAGTCCTAGAACTCTTGTCCGCAAGCCGCCGCAGCCTACCAAAATGCTTCAAGATGAGGCATGTGCGCAAAATGTCCTTCGGCAGTGTTGATGTAGGGAACTCAGCAGCCCTTGTGTTGAGAATTGAGGTTGATATTTTTAGATACTGTTGATGGAAGAAATCCTGCACCACCTGGGCTGTATAAAGCCTTGTAAATAATGGGATACTCTACCCATCAACTGGTGCAGGATTTCTATCATCAACAGTATCAATGCCTGTATATCCAACTAAACTTCATAAATTTGTTCAAGAAAACTCGTCTAATGTACCTACTGGTTGTTGTTTTTTTTCATCAATCCCTACCCATTAATGCATCCACCATCCATACTTGTTTGAATGAGGGCAATCTCAGACAACTCTGAAGTATGCAATGCTAGCGAAGAGAAACTGTTGAGTGGCCATAGTAATCAGGGGATAGTTGGATGCACTGTACCGAATCCCAACGTACCCCTATGGGAAATCCCTATATAAAAAGCCCTATATAGTAGGTATTTATGGGTTATAATCCACAAGAATCCCTAGAAAATACAATAAATGCCATGGCTACACTGGGGTACTACACTGTTAGGGCTACACACGTCCTTGGACCCCTGGACAGTAAGACTTCACCAATGTAGGTATCCAAACCTCCGGGATTGGGATATTAAGTAGGGTTAACTTATCATGTCATGTTATGGAAATTCTGTTGATGGAAGAAATCCTGCACCAGTTGATATGGAGAATCTACCATTATTTACAGGGTTTCATACATCACAGGTGATTTTTTGGGATTTCTTCCATGAACAGTATGTTTGTATATACTATATTTACCCTAAGAAACATGGGATCTGAAAAATTGGTGGGCACTGGACATCCTTAGGGTATGTGACATATGATGTGCATATTCCCAGTTTCTTGGTGCGTTTATAAGTCCCCAATTCCCTCCCACCCCTGAAACTGAAGCTGGCACCTTTACACCCCAAAGATATGTATGTTTCAATATATATATATATATATGTATATACATGAAAATATAGTCCTCGAAGTTTAACATAGCCCCTGAAAAGTGACCTTGCTCAAAGGAAAGTAGTCTTCCAACCATTCTTCAGGGGGGGAGCTGTTCAACTTCAGGGGTGTAATTCCCAACAAAAAGGGGTGACGTGAAGAACACAAAAACAGCAAGGACATGTAATTCTAGCAAACTCCGTGATACCATGGGTACACCCCCCAAGTTTAGCTCGCCCCTGAAAAACGGTGGTTGGAAGACGATCCTTTTGTATTGGGTGTTGGTAGCTTTTCAGGGGCAACTGTTTAAGTTCTGGGGGGGTTAATGTATATTCGAGTACCAAAGGATTCAGGTACCTATTTATTTTGGAGGTAGTGTACCTTATAAGAATGTGAATTTGGAGGTGGGGATTCCCTTACAATAGCCCTTATGAAATCTACCCTGCCAGTTGCTATTTATTGCTGGCCCAAACGTGAGCGATGTGATTTTTGTTTTCTCGAATGCACGCCGAGGAACATTCGCATTCTGGCTGGGGAGCCGAGGAACGACCAATTGAGTACTTGGAGGATCATCCAGGTGGCTGTAAGGTGGTTAATAACCCTGTGGTTAGCAAGTTCCCTTTCAGTAAGGTTGCACCCCTTCCACACGGCATTACAAATGGCTTATAAATGGGGGTTGGTTACTAAGTAGTTACTAAGTGGGATGATCCTCCAAGTTGTACACCAGTTCTTCAGTGTTCACACAGAGGGGGGTTACATACTATACAGATACTTGCACAGGGATTTACAATGATTTACAAAGCTTACACTCCCCAAAACCAACATGTCCCCTGAAAATTGATGGTTGGAAGATGTATTTCCTATTGAAATAGTCCCTTTTTAGGGGACATGTTAGTTTTCCAGGGTGTAGCAAGTTGTGAAAATAGCCGTACAATGGAATGTAACCTTCCCGGTTCAACAGTTGCCACTGTTCAGATCTTCAAACGTTGCATGGGCTCTCTATCAGAAAAGGGCTTCATAAAGCCCTTTTTGCACAGCAAGATTCAGGGAAGATGGTGGGTCAGGTTAAGATTGATTAGAAAAACCTTGTGTGGTGAAGGTAGTCCATCAGAACCTCCACGAAAAGGAAGGACGCTCCGAAGTCTCCAGTGTATCTCTAGTGTTGGCCAAGGGATCGACCTCACAAGCCACAACATCCACCCGGGCCTCCTAGAAGCGCACCGTAGGTGAACAGCAGGCTAGGACGAAAACAGATTCCACGACCCCTCGGGGAAGGGCACCATCCTAGAGGAGCTGCCCAAGGCAGCTCGGAGAGAGGGAGAAAACCTGCAATTTCCTCTACGCCCAATACGACGCCAAAGGCTACCACAAAACCGGCAGATGGCACCAATGCGCATACTGCAAAGTGTGGTATCCACGCCACATGGTCCTCCCAATGATACCGGCGGCCGATGTGGAGAACTGTCTTTTTGAAGGTTTTTTTTGGTAGGATTTGAGCAGTTTAGCATAGGGCCTCTTCTTGTTTTGAAGTGATATAGGTGGTTACTTTACCCAAGTACATGGGGATTGGAATCAGTTTCTAAAGGATGCTTTACAAACCAATGAGGATTTTATGGATGGTCACTGGTGACTTTTGAATTTACACCCTAGAAAACTAAACGTCTTAAAACTGCGTGGTTTGTAGATGATGTAGATGTTTTCCTTTTCCAGGAGCCTTTTTCAGGTTTCAACGTGGTTTCCGGGGGTGTAGTTATCATGTTGATGTATGTTGAGTATGATCCATGAAATTGTCCAGACAAGTTTCCGGTACCACACATGCAGCTACTCTGGAAGCTTCTTATTGCCTACATATATGCATACCTAATACCTTTATTCTAATATGTACCTGAACATGTTCTTGAAATGGGAATCCCTTTGAAGCAACTCAGGTTTTCATTGAATGGGATGGTGGGTTATGTTGTTTGTTTATTTTTTTGTTTGTTGCTTGGTTGGTTTGGTTTGGTTTGGTTTGATTTGTTTGTTTTTTTGTTTTGTTTTGTTTATTTCTTCTACCGTACTCAGATACGGACATTTCATATGGTTGACTCAGTCACTCAAGCAGCCTCCAAAGATACCCGTTTTTTTTCCAAAGATTCACGGGTTTCATCCATGGTTCAAATTTGAGTAACGTTCAATACCCTTGTGACATTCTATTGTACCGATTGGTTCGTAGGGATCCTTATGTTGGCTTATTATACTCCCCACAAAACCTGGGTAGTATTTCATCCCCTATATCATACCCTACACAACCAGGTTTTGGATCTACCCTACCCTACACCCCAGTAACAGTAGCATTTTCCGGCTTTAGCTTGGTTCGAATTATCCTGGTGGGATATCCTGGTGGTTGTTTCCGGGTGACTCGTGGGTCCCCATGGGATTCAACTTCTTGGATTTGTTGAGAAAAGGTGATGTTGGAAACGGATTCGATCCCATGGTAAATTACTATATATCCCATAGGATCCATGTATGGTATATTTACCTACATTTGGCTTAGATTTATGGTAAATGTATATATAGGTAAATATACCATACATGGATCCTATGGGTATTAAACCACCATTTGGGGTATATTTTGTAATCTTTTGTCAAACCACCAAACAAGCAAATCTTAGACTTGAGGTTATCCTCGTGCTCATGATCCTCATAGTTGCAGCCATCCAGAAAGCTGTAGGGGGCACAAAGAGCAAGAAGGGAGGAGCTGTCAGGGAGCTGCTCCGGGAGTCTCTGTAGGTGACATTTTTTTCGGAGATGCCTTGTTTTTATCGAATGTATGCAATGTATGTAAGGTAAAGGTAAATTCCTGATGATTCAATGTGACCTTTTTGGGATGGTGATCCGTGACCCTTTTAAATGGCTAAGTGACCTCCAACGATCGGGGATTAAAAGGGTCACGGCTTGAATCACCTGGTTGACTTCCATTTGGATGGTTGTTGTTTTTACTATTTTTTTACTAGTAAATAGAATGTAAATATAGTAAATTGGTAGGTGAATATACCAGTCAGATTGATCCTATGGGTATGTAATGTTTGCATAAGAATTTTTCCAACCGAACAGGAAATTTTCATTTTTTAGACTTTTGGGATACCTGGGGTAAGTTGCAGGGGTCTGCTGTTTTTTCTTTGAAGGTTTTATTCCCTGGAACATTATCCCTGCCAGGAAAAAGAAGAACACATGTTGGTTAGCTAGTGCTTTTGGAACCCTTGCCAACACTTGCGTAGCAGAAAGGTTATAGGACTTTTGTGGATCGGGAGTATACAGATTGGAACTTTGTACAGAGACTCGTACTGTATGTGGGTTCAAGATCAATAGGGGGACTTATAAACCACTGGATATATCACACCAGTGATATCTCTGAAAATTGTGTCATTCATCCATTGAACATGCCTTTTGGGGTTATCATCTATTTGAAGCAATGGTCCAACCGATTGGCCAAGTGCTTTGGTGGCTCATGTCGATTTGTGACTATATTTATACTATTTCCACAATAAACAAGTTAGTGAAATAAACCAGACATACAGTAAACCCCCTCTAAGTTGCTTTACAAGTCAGGTAAATGGGATTATAAGTTAAAAATGTATGACGGATCCATGAGTCGAAAAGTATGTTTTTTACATGTTTGTTTTGGTATAGGATCAATGTAGGTAGTCATATTAACCAGTCCTATAGATCTTATGGGGTCGGAATTCAAGGGATATCCTAACCCAAAAAGGCAGCCTTTTCCCCAGGATATTGCGTGCCTTTTTGAGGGATTGTTAAGCAACATGATTTAAGAAACCCCTATAAGTAGGGTTTGTTCACCCCAGTTACCCATTTATTTTAGGCCATTTATTACGGCTTATTTCACCCCATTTACAACTGGTTTGTTGGGCCCACCTTGTATTACTATCAACGCTTCCCAACTAGCACTACCAAAGACAGGGGTCATACTAAGGTGTCCATGGAAGTCATCGTAACTGGTTAGTAAGTTGGTTGATTTATAACCTATTCCCAAAATTGTATCCAACCTACTCTATAAAGGGGTGAAGTAATCCATTGATCCTAAGTACCAGCAGGACATCCCAGTACTGTTAAATTGCAAAGAGACCTTCTGAAAACTACTGTTGATGGTCATTTGGAAGGGAAATAATCCTATTTAGGGGACAAAACGATCACCATGGCTATTAACCACTTAGATCCAAAGTGGGATGATCCTCCAAGTACCTTCCCTGAAACTAACATAGCCCCTAGAAATAGATGGTTGGACTACTACTTTCCTGTTGCGGACGCCTAAATAAGGAGATTTCCCCTCACTAAACCACCATTTGGGGTCATACTCCGTCATTCATTCCCAGTCCGCCATGAAGCCACGGTTGCTTCGGATCGTGGGGTTTTTGGTAAGGCGAAATCGGTGGCCAGAGGATCGTTATCTCTGGCTTGGGCGCTGAGTTGGAAATTGATGATTTGATGGAAATCACGGGCCGATGTTTAAAGGGAGTTTTCTTTTTTTTCGGAACGCGTAAGGTGAAGTATCTTTTATATTACTTATACCCTCCTGGGAACTAACATATCCCCTGAAAAGTCCATTTTTGAAGATGATTTTCCTTTTCTCCAGGTGGGATATGTTAATTTCCTGGAGGGTATACTTTGTATATTTTTTGTGTTTCATTATGATATTATATGAATGGTATTTTTATATGAATGATTGAAATTATATAAATATATATGCACTAGTTTTCCAGGGATGTAATAGGTGGATACCCAATTATGATCACTGATCACCATCATCTCATTTTGATCACAGTGATTCCAATTCACACATACCAGTCTCCAAGCGTAAAAATATGTCACGTTTGCCTGCATGGATGATTGATTTTCAAGGGATCAATGTATACATCACTACTAACCTGGGTATCTATCGGATTTGTTTCCTTTCATTTTTAAGTTAAAACCATGGGCTCCCACGGAAAAAGTTGCCTTTTGGGGCTCAAGAAACTCCTTCCCCCAGCGCCTTCGTTCTTCACAAGCTTTCGGAGGTTGGGAGGGGTTTCGGGGTTTTTGGGGACATCAGGAGGGTGAGCCACTACAAGGTGGGCCCCCGAAATGGATCGTTAATAAATGGAGTGATGCAATCATCCCTATAAAAGGCCGCAAAATCAAAAGTACGTAACCAGGGTGAAATAACCCCTATAATTAAGTGGAGTTCTAACTTATATCCATATTTCTAACTGGTAGACCTTTTTTTTGCAGCCCAATCAATGGCTTATGATTTTTGGTTGCCGTTTTTGGAAATGATTTGTTATGTCCGCAGTATGCCATCCAAACCAAAAATTCCCGGATATATAGTCGGATAGTCCCTAGTACCTCTGAGACGATTTTATCGGAGTGTGGAAAATCTGGTGGGCAATGAAAAAAAGCCCTAGTTGTTCAGGGTATATAGGGCTCCGGCTAGTTCAACCGTGGAGAGAGGGTTGAATCTTTGAAAGGGGATTTTTTTTCCACAATCGGATTCGTCATAATGCGTCTTCACAAGGTAAATTGAAGCACCGTAGGCCGGGTCAAATGAGCAAAATACTGTCATCTTCCCTACGTAATAAGTGATGTGACCCACTGAGCAACTGGTTGGTGGTTGAGCACTTGCAGGAAAGAAGTTTGCTCGAGATTTCTTTGTCAAACGTCTGCAGGTTTTTCTTTTGGGTCTCTCGTGGGATGTTGTATAGTTGATGTTGACATGTGCCTCTGAACATGTGTCGCCGTGCGGTTGTCTATATTCGCTTGGCATACAGTACGTAAGATTTGAAAAGAACACGTCCTGCAATTTTTTTGTGCACTGTTTCGGTTGTTGATTTATGCGTAGTGTGTATTGTTCTTTTCACTCCATCATTTGAGTTCAACATTTAAAGAGGCAATACAGTTGCAAACATATTTGTGCTTGCAATGGGGAATTTCCAGCCAACTACCCAGTGCTGAAAATATGCATAGGAATTGAATCTCATCATTTACTATAGGAGACACATCATGTTTCATCCTTTACTTTCCATATATATATATATCATATACAGTATAACGTGTAATAATATATTCTATGCATATGCATGCATGTGCGTTTTCTTGCTATGTTTGTTCACCGTGCTGTGTGTTGAACTAGTTTTCCACTCATACCTTGTGAGGATCGGCGTGAGTTTGGGGTCCTTTCACACCGATCCTCAGAAGGTATACTTGGATCCCATTGATCCCCAGCTGACCTGAAAAATAATGGCTATAGTCAACCACCCCCCCCCCCCCGAC
>DF239036.1:174338-272872 GCA_000507305.1 Breviolum minutum Mf 1.05b.01
CCCCCCGAACGTACCCCCCCCAGAAGTAGGCGGCCTTATGATCAGGGCTTATTAACCATTGCTTTCCCTCAACAAGGCCGGCTACTAAACCCTTATTTCTGGGGAATTGGTATTTTTTGTGTTCTCTAGGGATTCTTGGGGATTATACAACCCAATTTATCCCCACTATATAGACCTTATAGGGATTTCCCATAGGGGGCACACGTTGTACATCCAACAGAATCCCCGTCCACAGGTTGGTGAGACTCAAGGTGTTCGATGTGCGATTCCGTGGGCAGTGGTTTTAACTTTGGCTGTCCAGTTGCCACTTGGAAAGGAAAAACCGTGGCAAATGGTGTGATGTTTTATCCCGGATTCCATTGGTTTTTCGGTTTTTCATCCCTTTTTCCTTGGAACACACCTACTTGCCGCCACGAACAAAAAAAAACTTCCTGTACTTGCCTTTGTACTAGGTTGCTTATATAGGGATTTGTATAATCATGTATAAGTATTTACATCCCCACACAACTTTGTAATCTTATCCTCAATTTACCCTAAACAACAAGGATTTTTAAGAAAAACGTTGCTCACCTGGATTCTCCTAACGAACTTGCAAATCCGAAGTCCGATTTTCTTGGGGAGGAATTCGTGCCGGTGCCGAAATTTGCAAAGACAACCCGACAAAAAAAAACACCACTGAAAGGCCACTGCATTGGAAAACACCCAGCTATGTAGTTATAAGTATAGGGATATAACTCCACTAAAAGGGGGTTATAGCCTCACTAAAAGGGGTTGTAACCTCACTAAAAGAGGGTCATGACCTCACTAAAAGGGGTTAGTTATAACCTCACTTACCAATGTGGAAGGTCATTCAATAGTTTTTTTTTTAAACTCCATGTATAACGATCCTAGAAATTCCACCTTGTTGCTTGTACTGGTTAAGCTGGTGGGGGAAAACGCCTCCACTAGGTCTGCTGGCATATGAGCCATGTCTACGCCTACCATCACGAAATGATAGCATGTTGAAATAATAAATCAACATGGGGTCATACTGTTGATAGCAGAAATCCGGCGATCACCAGTTAAGATGGTAGTTGAAATCCCATTAGTTACGACGGGTCTTATGCATCCAAACGGTGGTTGGCCTTGGGATTTCTGAACCATCAACCGTATTAGGTTGAAATTGCCAAGTGGATTTAACATCAAATATGTTTTGTTGTGTTCCATGTGTTCGATATTTGGTGCGTTCCCGGAGCGATTTGGAGCTGGTATCTAAAATCACTTCAGGGAGCGATCATTACACATCTCATTATACAAGGCGGGCCCCTGGATCCATGTTAGAAATGGTGTTATAAACCCTATAAATGGATAACATTGGGTGAAGAAACCCAAAGTTATAGGCCTTATTTTACACCATATATATAGGGCTGTTTTTTGGGCCTTGGGACCAAACCATCTTTTTGGGGTAAAAAGACTGCAGGACCAAACCCCGGGTTCACCCCCAAGTTGGTGAAGTTTGGGGATCCTCCTCTGAAAAGAAATGTCACGTACCTAAAATGGAGGATGTACTCACCTAAGTTGTATAGATACATACAGCTTAAGGGAGGGAAATCCCACCCCCAAAAAATAGCCGTATAATAGGGTGATTTTGTTGGAAACTCTCCAAATTTTAGGTACCTGAAAACTTTTATGTGAAAAATGGCTCCCAAAACCTAGGTGATGGTTTGAAACTGTATTTTTTTGTTTAACTCCCCTAACTTCCCGAGGTGGAATCCCTATTTGATTTTTAAGCCCCGTATTATTTTTTTCAGATGGCTTGCGTTCCGGGAAACCACACCAACCTTTTGCAACCTTTTCAGGGTGGCAAATTTGTAAAACATCGAATTTCGAAAAAATCCCCTTACCATGGGAACCCACAACCTTCATTTTTAAGGGTTATTATATACCCCTATATTGGGGGTTTAAAACCTTCATTTTTCCATGGGTTGTTGGGGTCCAAGGGTAGGACCTGATAGGCCTTTTGAGTTTGATTCGTGGGCATCTGGTCAAATTTCATCGCGACCTCACCCCAAATGGTGGCGAATAGTAAGGGGAATGGGACCCCTTATTTCAGGGAAACCTAGGTGATGGTGAAATATTATTCCATGTGGCCAGATACATGATGTAACTCACGTATGCCTTCAGCAACCTTCCGGTCGTAGCTTTCGTAGCTTGGTGATGGGAATCTAAGGGTATACCCCCCCCAGTGCCGATTTCTCCCAAGAAATAAGGCCTTATAAAGGGACAAGGATGGTTAATAGCCCAGTAACAAGGCCTTATTTCTTGGGAGGGGGGGTTGGCATTGTGGGGGCACCCTTAAATTCGCATGAAAAAAGAATTGACCCCAATAGGATCCATGATGATCCGTAGGACGACGTTTTTTTGGGTTCAACCTACATGACAACCATAACAAACTGACCATCCATGTAGGTAACTATGCCATACATATCCTTTTGGGGTGTAAATATCTTATGTTTGATTATATGTTTGATAACATGCACATTTTTTAATTTACTCATGATTCACATGATCAACAAGTATATCTACATACACACACACACATTTCCACTTGAGTTTGAAGCAAAGACGATTCTTTTCAGGAAGTTCTGACACGTTTCGGCTGGGTCTCTGGTGAGGCGCCGATGTTATGTTGTACGGATGCGGGGCGGGGGAAACAGCCAAAAATTCATGCGGAGTGACACGTGCAAAGAAAGAATCCGATGAAATTCATACCCAGACCCTCAATGTATGGTGATGTATGATGTATAAACCTACATTTACCCCCTAAACTACCCAAATGTAGGTAAATGGTCGACCATACTTACTTACATTGAGTAATTTGGATTATCAAATTTCTTCAACACCATGCATGGAAACGACCATCCAGGTCTAAGTTTGATGATGTTTGTTTATTCAATTTTTGTTTCTTAATCAAAGATGAACCTTTGTCTTTCAGTATGGGTTTCTTTGTTCGGGGCACATGTGTCTGATTTCCCTACCTTCGGGTCATCAAAGTGGTTTTTGGACATTTTAGGTGGATTTTTTTTTTCAGAGCACATAACAGTTGTCCCAACCAAGCCAGTGCGTCTTCCAAAAATAAATCCACGTCTTTAAACTTTTGTTTATTTAAGGTGATTTTTTACGGATTCGTTCCCATGGGATTCATCACCATTTGTCACCACCATTTAGGTCCCAATTTTTTTCCAAGCACCAAACATGAGCAGCTCTATCCGCAAAAGTACGCGCTGCCGGAATAATTTCACCAAACACGGCATCAGTCGAGTCATCTATTCGTATCGAATGTCTATGCAAAAACCACCGGTTGGATGTAAAGAGAACCCTGTAGCGACCTGTGGTGGCAACTCAAAGATGTTTTATTTTTACCCCGATCCCTGGGGAGATGATCCAATTTGCCGAGCATATTGTTCAAATGGGTTGGTTATGGTTGGTTCAACCACGAACTATAGGTATCTATAGGTACAATAATGGGATAAAGTACCTGTCAAATCATCAATTGTATCTCACCATCGGGTATAGGGGATAGGATATCACGCCCCCGTGAAATTTGACGAACAGATACCCAAAATCTATAGCTCGGAAATACATTTTCCAAGGCCCATCAAGGCCTTGGAATCTAACCCATGACGGATCCATGGGACTGGTATATTTACCTTACCTACATTTGGTTCATTTTTATGGTGAACGTAGGTAAATTATATACAATACATGGATCCTCTAGGTAATTAAATTTCTCGGGGTTTATGGTGTACCCACTCTTATAGCAGATTTTGCATCCAATTAGATAGTTGGCACTGGCCCCCATTAAAAGGGTAGCTTCGCGCGGAATTTCGTGATGTTTTCTTATTTTTTTGTTGGGGGAGCTATGACTCAGGGTTTGCATCCCTTGGTGAAATAGTATCAGATTATGGTCCTCACCCAGTTCCCCATTTCCCCAGGTTTATGGTCCTTACCCAGTCCCTTAGGTTTTGTGGATCTTAAAGGCTTTGTTCGCTGCGTTAAGTGTGAATACAGCGAATACCGAGAAGCTTAAACAAGCAAGAAAATTGGCTACAACATTTTCCAATGTGAATTTCCGGAGAGTTCAAGGAACAATGAAAAAAATCTTACTTGTTTTGGGTAAAGTGGGGATTATACTATTACTACCCGGTTATGTGGGGATCATCTCAAACCATTATAAGGATCCCGGATCCCTATTAACCAACCGGTATATATAGTGGAAAGTAGGAGGGTTTTCGTCATGGCTCAAATGAGCAAGAGTGGGGCTGGCACCAGATAAGAATCCAATGATTTTTTCTGGAAGTTTATCACCAAATGATCCCAACAAATGCAGACCAAACAGGATATCCAACAGATCTAAAAACGGGTGGTAGTTGGCAGGAGGGATGTTTCAGGAGATAGTTGGATGTACCCCTACCAACGTACCCCTATCAAAAATCCCTATGTAAGCCCGATGTTGGGTATAAATTGGGCTATAATCCCCAAGAACCCCTAGAGAACACAATAAATACCATGGGTACACTTTTAGCGGTACACCCAATTGTCCCTTGAATGTTTGTAGGACATTGTCGGTTTTTTCAGGTAGCAGGACACCGAGCAGAAAGAGTGACAGTGGAATTTGAAGCGCAAGGATATGCATGTCACTTGACAAACTTTAAGTCCTGTTGACTTTTGGGTGCTTACCGGTAGCATCCATGTATGGTTTATTTCCCTACGCTTAGTATAAAAATCAACTGAATGTAGGTGAATGTACCATACATGATGGTGAGGGTTAGTGATGAGTCGGGGTCGACATAAATACCCCTTTAACCGTACGAAATTGATGAGTAGATGAGAAGTTAATTGTTATAGTTGAGCACTGGTTAGAGATGGTTTCCCAATGCAAGAATTTGGATGCAACAGCCCAAATCAGCCAAGTACTCCCCAACATATGCGGGAAATGTTGGTTGCTTGTAGTAGGAAATGCCCAAATGCATCGTTGAGGGGCTGAGGGGTCCCTAATTAACCTCACAATCTCCAGGTTTGCCCAAGCAATGGATGGACAACTACGTAGCTATCTATACCACTGGCAAGAACCAAAAAATTTGAAATGGAGCGAAGCTAAGTCTTATTTGCACCTCTGGGTGGTGGTTTCAAATATTTTTTATTTTCCCTCCTACTTGGGGAAATGATCCAATTTGACGAGCATATTTTTCAAATGGGGTGAAACCACCAACTAGAAAAAACAACATATGTGTTTATTTCATTTTTTCCGTAGCTGGATGGCTGCTTTCACCACCTATGCCGGATGTATACTGTTTGTAAAGCAATATGGTTCCTAAGTTCCACCCAAAAAAATAAACTGATTGGTTTTTTAGATGTTTTTTTTTTTTTTTCGGATCCCAAATTTTCATTTAATGGTTATATAATTGTTGGTTTGGGAACCATGGTTTGGATATTTGTTATTTAAAAGTTGTTTATCTTATGAAAGGTGAATCCCACACCACCAGGCCCCAAACCAACCGAGGATCCCAATTTTTGGGAATCACAGTCTCCTGGAAGAGACCTTAGTAGCTTCATATGTCTCGGTTAGTTCAAAAAAACAGCAAATTCACAGCTAGCACCTAAGTGATATCATGAGATGTCAAATGATACACTCGAGAGAATCATAGGTTTTTGTTTTCAGGATATCTAAACCAATCCTGAACCATGTATATATATATATATATGTACATATGATTTAGTGGGGAACCCGTTCAACAAGCTCAGGGATTTCCGGATTCCCCGTATTTTTTTGCTCTTGTGAAAAATGCTTGCCATGGCTCACACACACCCGAGGTCGGAAGCATGCTCGTGTGGACGCCGTGCGGCGCTTGGACGAGATGGAAGTAGAGTCTTGGTTTGGACGACAACAACAACTTGGATGTCCCAGGAAGATAGCAAATGGTTAGTAAGTAGGTTATAACCCCAATATACCCCATGTGTAACTAGGTTATACCCCATTTACTAACCACTTACTAACTTCCTGGGACATCCAACAACAGCCAACAACCAACAACCAACAACCACAACAACAACAACAACAACAACAACAACAACAACAACAACACCAGCAACAACAACAACAACAACAACAACAACAACAACAACAACAACAACCAAGGGTGGTTGATTGATATCCTTCTTGGAGGATCATCCCAGTTTTGTAAGTAGTTAGGATCACACCCCATTGGTAAGCCATGGAAAGACCATTTGGAAGAAGAACAACCTCGCTTCGGGGACTTACTAACCATGGAAGGAATCCGGCTAACCTGTTGATATAGCAGTTTTTCCCATTTATCATAGGGTTTAATAAACAACAGGTCGATGTCAGGAGGATTTTAGTACCCTCGAGTGGGATATGTGTGTATACTTTTGGGCTACACTCTCTGAAACTAACAGCTCGCCCCTGAACATAGGCCATCCCAAATGGAAACTAGGCTTCCAACCATCCATTTCCAGGTGCAAACTATTAGTTTCAGATAGGGTAAACCTAATATGAAACTGCTGGCTATCGGCCACCACTGAAAGAACCGGACGAACCGAATGAAATCAGGAACTGGATGAAGCTGAGACTTGGGCTATGAAGTTCATAGGGAAAATGGTGGGAAAACCCTTGGGATGGAGGGCCCTTAGCTGTTTAAGCCCCCCTGTTGGAACCCTTAAAAGGGGGATATACCGTATATATCCAATACTATACAAGGTGTATATGGGGTTGATTACTTAAGGGGCCCCCACCCCAAGAGGCCGCGGCAACAGAACCCTTGGCTGATCCATTTAAACCCTGGTTGGTTCATAGGGATCCTTATCATGGCGAATGAAAAATTCCGACAAAATAAGTGGCCAGTTTATCATTCCCTACTGGGATGTCCATGGTACTTAGTAAATAGATAAGTAGTAACGTAAGTCCCCTGAGTAGGTTACAACCCAACTTACTAAGTAGTTACTAAGTTCCATGGACATCGTAGTATATCAAACAAGAACCAAGGGATTAAAAGCTTTGGCCACTTCTCACATGGACAAGGGCTGTAAGTCATACCGTTTCATCAAACTCATCCTCCCCCTCAACAGGCCCGTGTATAGGTCAAACATACATGAAGGTAGTTGAATTTGAGGAAGTCACAAAACACTTACTAGCACCAGCAACACATCTAAAATACCACTCATTTTTCAAATAAGCTGGTCATTTGGAGGCAAGATGATTGCATCCTTGGCAAAACTGTAGGGAATCCTGAATCTCGGAGTGTTGCTTCTTTGGCTCTTTGATTGCCACCAAAAATTGAACACTTTTAGTCACCGGAACCTACAAGGTTTTCCCCGTCGCCACTTATAAATGGTAGGGTCCCACCTTGTACTTGGATTTTTTTCTTGCTACGTGCTTTTTGTGATGCCTGACCAAATGACACTGCTAACGAAATACAGATGTTCCATTACCCATTACTTGTTAAACATTTATGTAATTACTTTTCCACTTGTTGTACATCCCCCATTTTGGGGGAGCGGCGAATCTGATGTTTTTTTGCATCGGCTACTGCCGTGTCAGGATCCTGACCTTTTTTTCGATGACTGCCTCAAAATGGTACGAGGTCGTAAAACTCAGGGGGGCTGCGGTAACTAGTGAGGAGGTCAATAGAAGGTGGGTCCCTTACCAGTGATGGGGTCATGACCCTTACAGTCCCTACATAGGGCCGTAGGGTTTTTGAAAAACTCCCCAGCCATTTCATTTCCGAAACATTTTTTTGTGCCCAAGAGGCGAATCTCAGGAATCGCCGGGTTGAATATCACATAAATGTATAGTATAGACATATTCATATTATGTTCCAATTGAGCAGGTGGTTGAAACGCCTGGTTGTATATGATAGGATAAGTCGGGGGTTGTACTCTTATAGAATCCCTGTTATCCAACCAGTAGAATGGAATGTGTCAAGAGTTTTGAACACTGCTCAATTTTTAGAGATACACCCTTGAAGTTAAACATGGAACCTGAAAATCATCCCCTGGAAAAGGATATTCCTATTGGAAACCATCATTTTCAGGTTCCATGTTGAACTTTGGGGGGGTAAAACGTGTTTTTGAGCCACCGCTCATGGAAACCAAACCCTGTACCAAGTGGCATAGTGTTCATGTACCGTCATTGGAGATTTGAACTACGTGGTCAGTGATCCTTCACTTAACCAACTATACCCTGGAAGTCCAGTCGACCAAACAAAGTCTTTGGTCTTTAAAACCCACAGGATCCATGTATCATACATTTACTGTACCTAAATTTGGTTGATGATTTTTATGGTAAATGTAGGTATACATACATATGGATCCTATGGGAAATGATTCATGGAGCAAGGATTCCCAATCCTACCAATTCGCAAGCCGTTTGGGACCTCGACTTGGACTTCGGCATTCAGATCAACCATGCAGGCCCATATGCGACCCATGGGACTGGAATATGTACCTACTAATTTACCATAAATATAAGTCATACTGTTGATGGAAATTTTCCGGCTATCCAGTTGATATATGGTAGTATATCATCCCATTATTTTTACAAGGTTTTATTATACATCCAACCAAAGGTTGGCCTTGGGATTTCTGAAGCATCAACGGTATCTACCCTAAGGATCCATACCCTTCCCTAGAGTAGGTTTGATGGTCCCAATCCCATCCCCACAATAGGATTGTAGGGTTAATCCCTTTCTTAGGACATACCTGGATGCTTAGGGCTAGGTAAAAATATTCCGTTCGTCCCATTGGCTCGTATATGGGATGGATCCGATCCGATAGGTACTCCGGAACCACCACCCCCGAGACTCGGCGGGAAATGATGGAAATGATGGAAAAATGCGCTCACTGAGCCGGTTAGAAAAAACCTTAGCAATGAAGCAAACTTCCTGGTTGTTTAAGGGTTTTTTTGGGGGGATGAAATACTAGCCAATTATATAGGGATTATAATCAGCCATAATAAGGATCCTTATTGAAAGAACCAGGATTCAATGGAAAGTCATATAGTTTTTTTTTCGTGGTTCAAATTGTTAACATGTAAGGGAATCCCGACTCCAAAGGAATTATGATCAAGTTGGACCCAGATATATTTTGTGTATATGCCTACATGAACAAAACCTTAAGGTCATGCAGTTTTGATAGGTACACAGACCATATACATTGAGAATTTAGTGACTGGATTTTGTAGCTATGTAACTATGGGGATTCTTACTACCTGTCCAAGGAAAGACTCTTGAAATGTAAGAAGTTGTTTTTTGTGGTTCAGTTTATTTTCACCTTCGTATAGATCACTTTTGGCGTGGGTGAGTTTTTTCTTAGTGAACAGGGACATAATGATATGTTACATTTTCGGATGGACATATCCCTACTTATGAGTCTTTTCAAGTGATGCACGTTGAGCTTTTCACTTCAAAAGAAAAAGGAAATCCTCGAATCTGAATGCAAAGAAAGTAGGCATCCAGTCATAGTCTCAGATGATGATTGTGATGTGCAATCACCTCCTCAGCATATGATTTAGGTTCCATGAAACCACTCTCAGAAGATGATTGGATCCTGTAACTTTCTGGATTCCAACTGCAAAACTCCCCAAAGTATCCCAAAGTCAGATCCCAGCATCAAATTATGACTTTCTGAGACCCCAGAAGACGGTCAAAACACCTGAAAACCCTGAGAACTAGCTGAGACCCTCCAAAAAAGAGGGCCACTCGTGATTTGACATCCCATGATTCTTAAGGAAATGACAAACAAAAGAGTCAATTTGCACCTTCCAATCATTTCTTGGCAATTGATATGTAACCCGGTCGATTGAAACCAAGCTCACCTGAAATCTGTTTTTTCTGGCAATCTTCTGAATATTTTAACCTGCATTCTGCCCATTGAACTATTGGTGATGCTCCAACATCAACATCACGCCCGTTCAGCTTCAAATCATCCGAATCATAAGAAAAAGTTGCCAGGTACCTGGCAGTTTCCCTTTAGATTTCTTCATAAAATCCCAACAAACATGAAGAGTTGTACATATATAGTTTGTAGATGGTACTATCGCATATATTTTGTTTATACAACATATACGCTTGTATATATGCATATTTTGTTTACACATCATGTAGCTTTTTGTATATCTATACATATTTTCTCTATATATAGTGTTTGTAATTTTATATTCATGTTTATAAATATATATATATATACATACACGGATTGTATGTCTCTGATATCCATGATTCCGCATACTCTCTCAACATTACCCTCAAAAATGACCCAAATAAAATCCTGGGACCTTCAGGAAAATGATCCAAACGACCTGCGTGCGGTGTGGCAATACGAACGCCACCAAAGAGGCGGTTGTTTTTTTGCTTCCAAGCGTTGCAGAATGCATCAAGCCCTTACTACAAGGTGGGCCCAAAAAAACAGCTAAACATGGGGTGAAATAATTATGCCCTATAAGTAGGGTTTGTTCACCCCCAGTTACCCATTTAAAAGGCCATTTATAGGGATTTTAACTCCATTTATAACTGGTAGGGGCGCCCACCTTGTAGAGATGTTGGTTTCCATTCCCCTCCCTAACACTAAAAGTTAGCTCACCTTGAAAATAGGCCAAAAGGCAAAGGAAATGTAATCTTCCAACCATTAATTTTCCAGAAGGGGGCATGATGGGGGGTGGAGACATGCATAAAGAGCCAACCCCACCAAACAAAGCCAACTCCACCAAACTGGAGGGGGTACCATATATATGATATATGTTTATATTTATATACATATATGTATATAATCTTCTGTGTTTTTTATTCATTCATTTATTTATTACCCTATGCCTCCGAACCCTTAAAATTTCTCGGGCCAAGTCATAAACCCCGGATTAAGTCGTGATCGCCTGAACAAACCTGTTTTTTAACTGTAAACATAACTCGGTTTTCCTGGAAAGACCAGGGTTCCTTTATCCTGCCATTTTAAGGTCAATTTGCTCTTGGAGTTAGTTTCAGAGAGGGTGCTTTGCATTTAATGATCTGGGAAACCAAATGTTCCTTCCACAATGGTTTTGTTTCTGGAAATTTGTGGGGTGTTGTTGGCAAGCGCCCCTTAACTTTCCCCTAACGTACACCCCACCACAAATGAGGCCTTATTGAGGGTTTATTAACAATTGGTTCCGCTTAATAAGGTCCGATCAAACGCTTGTTGACCTGAGGTGGGTACGCTAGGGGGGTTGGTTGGTTGATTAGCCTACCGTTTGGACCTGTGAACAGGAGGGAACAACGCACTACAAGTGTCCCAAATGTGGCCGACGTTGTATCTTGGTTGAACATCGGAAGGAGGTGAAGGAAAGACAGGTAACAACCGAGGTGTCCAAAAAAACTTTTTTTTGATTGCGAAAAATGGGTTGGATGATTTCAAGATTCATTCGAAACTTTCAAATTACAAAAGCAAGTGGATTGAAATGGAGGTGCCCTCTCTTAAACTAACAGGTCGCACCTGAACATTGATGGCTGGAAGATGATCCTTTCTTTTAGGGGGGTTCCAGAGATTTGGTTTGTAGAGTGCGGGCATTATCGTTGGGGGCTATAGGTTTGTTGATGATCCACGAGGACAAAAGTTTGATTTTTCGCTGAACCATGCCGGTTGCCGGTTTTCTCAGGTTATAATAATCCTTATGAATGGCCGAAAACAAATGGGTTTCCTGGGGTTACAACCCCCAAGAAGTGGAGCTTTTTCACCCCATTTGTTTCGCTGGCTTTTGGGGCCACCTTGCATGTCCTTTACCCAGTTATATACACTCCCTAAAACTAGCAGTTCCCCTCTGAAAAAAGGCAATCTCAAAAGAAAACGATCGTCTTCCAACCATCCATGTTCAGGTGCGACCTGTTAGTTTTTGTTGGGGAGCAAATGGTTTGAACCTATATTGTTCATGTTAGTTTCACCTTATAATGACAGTATAAAATGTACAAGAAATTCAGTACCATGTTTCCTTTCAGGTTTGTCATCCACTTCTATTGGTCCAACGGTCAGGTTAACAATCTACTTCCTGGAAAACCTAGGGAAGTACCATTTTTTGAGGCAACTGTGGCTGGTTTTAGGGGTAAAGTTGATGGAAATTAACAGCAACTTGTTTTCCAGGTACTTGCCTACATCCTGATTCGCGATTTGTTTCGAGATTCGTTGCCTTTCTTTCTGAGGTGAAAAATGTAAAGGTCTCTTGGCTATCAATTCGATTGATTGGCATGGAACTCTTCCCCCTACCAGATATACATGGAGTTATAACACGGGTTACCCATACAAGGTAGGCCCCTAACAGTTGTAAGTTAAAACCCCTTTAAATGGCCGAAAATCAATGGCCTACTTGTAGGGATTATATTTCCCATTATGACGATTGTAGGGGGCCCCACCGTGCATAGGAAAACCTTCCCTAAAACGAAGAGCTCGGCCTTGACGTTTGCCCATTTTTTCTGGGAGGGAAAGAAACTCATTGTGTGTTTTTGGGAGCTGTATCGGAATTTTCCTTTGAAAAAGAAACATGACTGAAAAACATATTGACTAAGTTACCATCCAATATATACATTTGTGAGTACACATACCAGGTGATTCAAACAGTGAACTTTTTATTACCAAACGTTGGAGATCACCAACAACCTTTGAAGGGGTCACGTGAACCTCATCATCCCAAAAAGATTACCAGCAGGTTTGCCAGGTATATAATGTAAAAAGTAGATGGCACAGTTCCTATGTAGATGGTTTATATTGGTCCCTCTACTAACTTACCTTATATGGTCCCTCTACTAACTTACCTTTGAACTGCTGTGCCATCCATATTTGGCCCTTCAAAAGTACAGTACTCAGGGCTCTCACGGGATTTGATGTTCAACCTGTCGCCAAAGAAGGGCCTTAAGGATGAGACTTTGATGGGGATTTGACTTTGAAATGCTTGGCTCCTGGCAATTCTGCGAGTGTCGTGACCTTTTCGGGAGGATGATAAAAGAAAAGACCGGAACTCAATGCTTGTTTAACGTGACCTCCAACAAGAAGACAAAAAGGTAAAACGGCTTGAATCACCTGGCTTTTAAGAATTGATTTAGGACTAAAACACCAATCACTTTATAAGTATACAGTATAAGTGTTTTTCTTTCCCTTAGCTGACATCAACTTGCTGGTGATTTTATTCCTAATTTTCCGGGCAAAAATAGATAGAAGTGCCTTTGGACCCCAAAACCATGAAAAATAAAGGTTTTAGGCCCTCAAAAACCGTTGAAAATGAAGGTTGTGGATTCCCATGGTGTACTTTTGAAACCACCTCACACTTTTAAGCTGCTCGACCACACCCCTTGAATCCTCCGGCGAATGGTTTCCACATCAGAGTGATGCCTGTAACTTATTATTTCCCATCAGAACAGAACCCGTGACAACCAGTTGCCAAGCAAACGACACAATAACGATACATATGTATGAACCCCGAAAAAAAAACACACAATTGCACACTTGTCTCAGGCAGTCAGCAGCTTAGTAAATACTACGTATTTATTAATATTCCAGGATTAGATAGAATATCTGGACAACGTTTAGCGACCTTTTACCGTCGAGTAGTCAAATGGTGGTGATTTTTTCAGGGAATCCACACCAAATGCAAGAAACATTCAGGTCTAGGAATTCTATCAATTTGCCTAGGAATTCAACTTTCTGAATATTCAGACTCAACTTTTTTTTTGAGGATAATCTTCAATCCCATCTTGTATTAAATAGCAACATATATGCCATATATTAATGACGAGCAAATGAGCAACTGGTTTTTGGGTTTTTTTCCGCGGCTTACGCAGCATTTGCTCGGGCCCTCACATGACATAAAGGCCATGAAGGTGAGCCTTTAGTCTCCAAAATAGGCCATTTTCCCCAGGGGAAACTCAAGTTTATAGTGTATTTTACCTACCAAAACTGGGGGTAGCTTAGGGTGTTTTTTTTCCATGTAGGTGAAAATACACCAGCCAGATCGAGTCCGAGTTGAATATCCCTTTTTGGATCCATGTATGATAGTATATTTACCGATCCATGGATGGTTGATGTTTATGGTAAATATGTAGGAACATATACCTAATCCATCCATGGATCCATCGGGATATCGGGATTTCTCGTGGGGAACACGTGGCAGCCCAGGTCTTTATATCATTGGAAATCACAGCTGTAATTTTGTCAAAGCCGGTGCTGAGCTCATGGAAGTGCCTTTCCGGAGCAATTTTGGGTGTGGTGAAGTTGTTGAGGCCTGGTGAAGCCTTGATGACATACATACCCTCCCTGAAACTAACATAGCCGACAGTTCGCCCATGGAAAATCCCCATTTTTTCTCGTAAATACCATCAAACTGGTGGATTTTCCATGGGCTATGTTAGTTTCCTGGAGGGTACTGTTGATGGCAACCTCAAATCCGGCGATGATCACCACCTGGAATGTAGAAAACCCATGTAAATAATGGGATAAACTACTACTTACTAGTATCAACTGGTGCAGGATTTTTTTTCCATCAACTGTATTTTTGAAAGTTTTAGTGGTTTTGACATTCAACTATTTGTATTCACATTATAAGTATTTCATCATTATTTACATCTTGCGTGTACAGTTTTATGTTGAAACCCTCTGGTCTTATGGTTCAGGAATTTGCGGGACATATTGAGATACCCTAGGATAGTCAAGATGTACATAGTGTGCATATAGTATGTAGATATTATATACATATTTTGAGTTGAATGTTTTTGTTCTCAATCCCATAGGGACCCATATATATATATATATATATGTAATATTTACCAACTAATTCATCATCATTCATCCCATTATATAAAAAACAACGGCTATCCATGTATCGGTTCACCAAATATTTCAGTTGCCTAAGATGGGGGTTTCCTGTACCTTATAAGGCCGTTTTGAGGATGAATTTTCCGTTACATACACCTTACATAGGTTCAGTACCTCTATTTTAGGTACCTGAAACTTTTGGTGAAGATGGGAATATAACCCACTTAAAAGTTGGAACAAATCCATACCCAACCGCCTTCTACAAGGAATTTGGCACCAACAAACAATCGCTGATTTTGCTATATTTTAGATGCCCTATACATTCCAAATAATGTGCCGAGGTAAACGGTGTTTTTAGTTTCCCAAAGAATCATGGGATCTCGAAGCTAATGGTTTGGAAATTCCAGAACCATGCGAAAAACAGAGTCAAACCTCTCTTTTTTTGGAGGGTCCAATGATTCTTAGGGAAGGGTTTAACAAGGCCGAATTAAGGGAACCAATGGTTAATAAAACCTTATTAAGGCCTTATTTCTGGTAAAGAAAATCACAGGCATGGTAAAATCTTCACCGCTATGGTAAGATCTTTTTGTGGTCCAGTCATAGCGGTTGCCTCCGTTTCGGTGGCTGGTTGGATGTCTATAGTGATTGGCCATGGAGTCCGGTTGGCGGTTCAGAACTTCAGTCAGATATTCTCGACAGGTTTTTGTTTGGGAGGGAAAAATGAGTGGAATCAAAATGTCCCAAATAAATGTTACTGACATGACATGCGTATGACATGCTTGGTTTTAAGTTGTTTTTATCTTTGCTGTGTGAAAAGCAGCACTTTGTTTTTGGTGTGGGGTTGAAGCTGATTTTTGTGTCAATGCATACCTGCATAATGTTTTGATGTATGTAGTCTGTGAACATGTTTTTAGACCAAAATATCCCAAATACTGCAAACACACAAGAAAAACGCGCATACATGCGAACATGCTGGTGGCATTTGCTATTTCCAAATTGGTACAAACTTGCCTCCGAGTATGAGCCTAAAACCACCATTTGAATCAAACAGGCTTATAAATACCACCAGTCCTGTAGATGGCTATGACCCCCTAGAAGATTTTCCCACCTGCAAATATTTCTCATACCCGCAAAAAAACATGTCAAGAAGTTCACCATGACGTTGGAACACTGAGGGACACTTCGGTCAATATCTGAAAGCACGGGCGCGTGTGGGAAAGGACCGCCTGGCTGCTTTCAACACCGAGATGGTCTTGGGGTGAATGGGACGAACGGAATATTTACCTACTAATTGATCCCATTGGAATCCCAGCAATTTAAGGCATTCATATAGGGCAATATTCCAGTCCCATGGGTCGCATATGAGAGGGAGATTCCTCCAACCATTTGCTAACTTCCTGGGACATCCTTTAGCATGTGTTTGAGTTTCATCAACCGAACACCTGGACCTTTGTTTGGATGCTCAGTTGGGCAAACATCAGTCTCTGAGAAGTTTTTTTATGTTCTAAGATCCCCCAACACTGATGAACTATAAACCATAGAAACCACCGCCGCACTGTTGATTTTTAAGAAAAAAATCCAGGACACCACGTTCCTGATCATACAATCACCAAAGATTTCAGGTACCTGAAGTAGAAGTACTCACCCTTTATATAAGCTCTATGGATACGGCTTATGTAAGGGAACCCCGACCCCCTAAAACAGCCTCAAAAGGAACCGTACCTCTAAATTATATAGGTGATAGCAAGTTCCATTAGTCCCCAAGTCCTGCGGAGGAGTTGAAAGATCCCAAAGAAGAATTCATCACCGTTTGCCCTTTGTGTCTTCAAGGCGACTGCAGTAATCGATTGCTCGGGAATGCAACAACGATATCTAAATAAAAACAAGGTCCTTCGATGTTTTTTGTTCAAATTGATTCCCTTAAGACCACCAGATGTGCCCAAAAGGCCAGTTAGAAATCGGGGTGAAAGAACCCCATACAAGTAGGGTTTTTCCACCGGTTACCTAATTTAATTTTCTGCCATTTACCGGGGTTACTTGACCCCATTTCCAGCGGGTAGGGGCCCATCTTGCAGATATATATATATATATATATGGTCATTTCAAACGAAATTCAAACGAATTGTTTACCAGTATTCCGCATCAATTCGAGGTGTCCATTTGTAGGGATCCAACCCTAAGAATCCAGGACTATCCTGAGGATGGGATTGGAACCCTTAATACCACTCTAGCAAAGGGTTTGGATCCTTAGGGCAACACCTTCTGAAAATGGTCTCATGGAATCAACATCAATCACCTGCCTTTCGCTTAGGTGATGTTTTTATACATAAAATATGGCATTCAGAATGCCCAATTTGGACGTGTGATGCCTATAAGGTGGGCCCCCTAGCAGTTACAAGTAGGGGCCCAACCCCTCCACTTATAGGGGTTATAACCCCAACGACCAATTTATGAGTCCATTTATATGGGTTATAAAGTTATAAGTTATAAGAAAGCTAATCGTTTTTCTGTTGAAGGCTTCCACCCAATCACCATTACCAGTATGCTCTTTAGGGTTTATGCATGTATTCGAGCGGGACAGCTTCTTCATCAGATGTCTCAGTTTACCGATCAGTTTCAATGTGGATTTTCTCGCAAGCGGAAATCTTCTGACGTTTGGTATTTTGTCAACCTTTGCATCGAATTGTCTCTGAAACAAGCGGATCCCATTCACGGCTATGTGGCCGACCTCGTCAAAGCCTACAATACGCTTCCGAGGTTCCCTATCTTTCACGTTCTGCAGCACTGTGGAATTCCCTCCTGGTTCATCAATCTGTGGAAGAATTACGTTGACGATTTTCAACGTTTCTTGGTCGTTAGAAGGTGCACCAGCTCTCCAATCCACAGCTCCACAGGTTTCCCTGAAGGGATGCCTGCTTTCATGCGTGGCGATGTCATGCATAGACTGGCTCTGGCACGTTTGGCAACATAACAGAGTCCCACGGACTCTTGCCATTTCATATGTCGACAACCTTGAGTGCCTTGCCCATGAGACTGATCTTCTCCATTGCAGTTGGACTTCTCTTGTGGACTTTTGCTCTGTCTTGGATTTGTTCATCGACCATCGGCAGCTTTATGCCTGATCTACTTCAGCTGCCGGCAGACGTGAGCTTAAAAGTTTGGGGTTTAAGATTAGTTTAGGGGAAAGAGACTTGGGTGGTCAGGTTTGCTACACAGCTGGGCTACGCAACAAAGTACTGACGGACAGAATGGCTTCTGTTCATCCTTTCTAAGATGTGCTCCGGAAATCTTCTTTGGCGCTCCATAATAGAAAATGGATGGTTTGTAATAGAAAACTCATTAAAATGGATGACTTGGGGGTACCACTATTTTCGGAAACATCCATATCACTTTTGCCAAGTCACTTTTGAGTCGATGATTTTCCTTTTCCCACGGTGGGATACGTCAGTTTCCTGAAGGGTACATATTATTGTCGTTAGTATTTTGATTATTTTTGTTTAATGAATGTTGTGTTTGTTATGATTATTGTTTCCAACTATTGTTTCAACTCATTTTTCGTCTTTTTGAAAATGATTTCTTGTTGATCACCTACGTCTTAATTATTATTATTAACTATTAGTATTAGTCGCTAAGCCGCTGCGATAAACTCAAACTTAGGCAACGAAACATCAGAAGACAAAAATCAATAACATTTAAATTCTTAGGATTCCCTCAGATTATCAGATTATCTAAGATTGGGGAACCTTAGGGAAGGAGAATCACCACCCTCCCTCTTAGAGAACCTGACCGTTCAGTCCATTCATTCGGAAGATGTTCCAGCCTTCACCCTTGCAAAGCCCGCCCACTTTCCCAGGCATCATGAAGGAAGATGATGACCAATGCGACCATATGGTGACTTGTCTATCTGGATGTTTTTTGGTTGTTCTTAAACTTCCACCATTTCAATCGTTCGTTCTCCATGCCATATGTTTTTTCGTGGCTTTCGCAACAAAAAAATGCAGCTGTTGGCGGGCTTTCAGTTTTTGAGGTGCGCATCTCTAGCACAAATTCCAGCTGGCAATCTGTTAAAGGCATTCCCACCCACTCACCCAAAAACTATATGCGCATGGAGTTTGGGGGATGTTTACACCCTTGAAGACTTGAAGATTAGTATAATATAGAACCTGAAGTCATGATGGTTTTGTTCAGATGATTTTCCTCTAGGGAGTATTCTCAGGTGAACCATGTTAATCTTCCGGGGTGGCCGCCGTGGTTAATTATTATTGTGCCCATAGAAAATCTTCGAGTTGCTGGTTGGCTATTTTTGTTTTAAATGGATTGGATACTTGGAGGATCATCCCAATGGATGGTTCAGTGGTTATTTTTACCATGGTCCACAGTTAGTGTTCGCCCCCTAAAGAGCGGGTTTTCCCCTTCCAAATGGCCTTTGTATGGCTTATAAATGGGGGTTTTACTCACTATTTACGAACTGAGATGATCCTCCAAGTAATCCATTGAAAAATAAGACATAATAACGCAACCTGAAAAATCAGGTGTCAAAGATGTGACTGGAACTCCAAAAAAGGTTCTTCAACGTGACCCAAATGTTCGGTCACGGAAAACTCAACCCCCTGAAAAGGTCAGTAGGTCCAAGTCGTGGGTCACGACTTGAAGAAGTTGGTATCCCATACACTCCGGGATCAACTAACATAGCTGGCTGGAAAATGGACCCGGATTGAAGATGTATTTCTTTTTAAAGATGGGGATATTCCAGCCTACCAGGGGGTAATTTTCTGAAGCTTACGCTTTCTTTCCAATACGAATTCTGTATGCAAGGGCCTTGGGGGGATTTCTGCTAGGTTTTTTTTTCCCAGACAGGTGGACTCCACGGCGTTTCAGGAAGAAACCAGAGAAACCAATGGAACAACCGATATCGTGACGGGTCTTAACCAACCCCTCCATAACGTACCCCACCCGAGAAATGTTATGATCAGGGCTTCTTAACCATTGGTTTTCCCTAATCATGCCTTTATAAACCGTTCTTTCAGAGGGTGGTACTGTTAGGTGGGGGCTAGGTTGGCCAGCCATGAAGTCGTAGCAGTGTTATAAAAAATGGTGTTATGAGCCCTAGAAGTGGGGGTTTTAACCCCAGCTACCCATTTATAAGGTCATTTTATAGGCGTTATAAAGTTACAACTCCATTTACAACTGGATCCAGGGCCCACCTTTTGTAGACATTCCAAACAACACTTCCTGCTCTTGAGAAGGTGTTTGAAGGTATATGTTCGGGGTCCAGTCATACTTTCCAAAATTTCCCCCAAGCATACCCACAACTTCGGTCAAGGTGGGCCCCCAAACCTAGCTATAAATGGGGTCTATGAAACCCCTATAAATGGCCAAAAATTCATAGGGTACATAACTTACAGAACTCCTAGAAGTAGGGTTATAACTTAATATCCACAGTTGCCCATTTATAAGGTTTAGTTAATAACCCCATCTTTAACTTGTTTTTCCCGGGGCCGGGGCCCACAAACGCCATTGCTGTACCTAAGACATGCTTCAACTGTGGCCACGAGTTCTGTTTTGCCTGCCATGCGGATCGCACAGCTATCAAAGCTCATGGTCTCTCCGCAAAATCAAAAGACACCGGGAAAAATAGGAGAAACATGGCATACTGTTGATGGAGGAAATCCTGCACCACCTGGGATGTATCAAAACCCTGTAAATACTGCGATAAACTACCATATCAACTGGTTAGCAGGATTTCTTCCATCAACAGTATTGTGAGCACCATTGAAGTTGATGAAAAGGGTGGGGATTTATAGATGTACAAAAAACATGGGTGAGGGGAATGATAGCGAGTTTGATATTAACTTTGGTAAGTGCATAGATCTATAGTTGGTAGGTGGATGATGACCCGTATAGGGGGATGAATATAGAAAGGGATTCATGCCGGTTTTCATCTAACCTTCTTGTTGGTGAAATTCTTGAGACATCTGTGCCTTAAATGATGGTGAACATCAGAGGATTTTGTCAGGGATACACCCTGGAAGATTAACGGCTGGAACCTACAGCCATCACCCATTTAGAAAGGAAAATGATCTTCCAAACCTCCCTGATTATGTTCCATGTTTATCTTCCGGGGTGTAAGAACCGAGGGTTGGGGGTTGCATCTAATGAAGCATTTTGAAATATTTTGAAGCTCATCAGCCCCATAAATCCTGGCTCACTTTCTATGTGTTTCGGCGGGTTACAACTCCATTTGTAACTGGATCCGGGGCCCACCTTGTGATGATTTCCCCGCTCCGAAATCTCTCAGAGAACAACATGGAAAGCTAGCTGTTATTGGGGTTTTAACCTTACCTAGCCTATAGGGATTCTAACTCCATTTATAGCTGGTAGGGGCCTACCTTGCAGGGAATTTCTTACCTGCAAGGCTTCAGGGTTTTTATTCGTTTTCGGTTGGGGTTTCAAATGATGATCCAATTTACATGGACAAAAAAAGTCGAGTCGTTGCAGTTTCAAGGGTTGGTTGTTGCTTCTGTCAACATCTGTCTTTTAGTGGCATACTTTAAAGTGAGGGTTTAACCTAGCTTGTTGGTTTAGTTGAAGTACTCAATAGGGGACCCCTCCTTGTTAGGATGCTTTTTTGAAAGGGTGATGAAATCTCGTGCCCTTGACTATATCGTCAGCCAAACTATATATGCAGAGCATGGACCATGTGACATGGGGGGTCTCATCGTTGAATTGAAAACACATTCACCACACTAAATGGTGCGAATCCGATGCAAATTCCGGATAGAATCGTTTTTTGTTTTGTTTTGTATTTCTGCATTTTTTGGGGGGGTTCCAATCTACTATTATGTAAGTTTCTAGGAACTCGTCCAAATGGTGTTTCTTGATCTTAGCATATCTTACAAAGTATTATGAACACCCGGGGAACTAGGGCTGTGATTTGTTTTTTTTCTTTGCCGTTTGCCTTCTTTAACCTGGTCGGATTTTGACTTGTGAACCGTTAAGCTGGTTGGTAACCCACGTCTACGGGGATTTGGAGACTTGAGGACTAGAGTATGGGGAGAGGGACAAGTAACATCATGGGAATCCAATGCCACTTCCCCCCAAGAAATACACTCCCTGAAACTAATATAGCCCCTAAAATGGATGGTTGGAATACTACTTTCCTATTGGGGAGGCCTATTTTCAGGTGCTATGTTAGTTTCAGGGAGGGTAAGGCCCTTATCATAAGGCCTTACCAAGGGGTGGCATTGGGTGGGTCCCGTTAAGTTCCCATGACAACATGTTTCATGTGCACTCAAAGATATGGGCGTTTCCTTAAACGGTGATACCCCCAAAACACCCCAAAATGATCATTTTTAGTAGGAAAACCCCATGGTTGCTGGGTACCACCATTTTAGGAAACCCTTATATGACACATGATCATGGTTTTCTACAGGGGAATCGTCAGCATTTGAGCAAAATTTGCCGATGTTTTGCATGGAACCTTTCTTGGATCTTCCATGATTCCATGTCCCAAAAAATTACCAAACTGAGGTAATCACTATCATCAGCCTACGTGTCGTTATCATTTCCTCTACGTATTTTGGCCTCAAAACTGCTTTTTTTTGTTGTCCGGGATGTGGGGCAAAGATGGATCAAGAGTACAAAATATACATCAACCATCTAATCAGACATAATCAGACTAGTGGTATGGTTCCACATTTGTCTTTTCCTCTTTGGTCATGGTGCTTTCTCTAAATCTATTGACTCCCACCTGCGGTTGGATTTGGATGGCCATCTTGAGGCCTATCATGCCATTTATTTCTTGGTGGTACCCCTACCAGATACAAATGGGGTTTTAACATAACCTTATAAATGGGTAACTAGGGTTATAACCCTACTTATAGGGATTACAAGCTGTTTATAACTGGCAGGGGCCTACAGCAGCAACAGTTTCGTTGACTATTGATGTACACCCCCGAAAACTAACATTTTGCACTTGAAAATAGACCCAATCCCATATGCTCCATGGGACTGGTATATTTACCTACATTTGGCTTGAATTTATGGTAAATTAGTAGGTAAATATACCAGTCCCATGGAGCATCAGGGAATTGAAAAGGGAGATGTTCATATTCAAAACATTCGAATGCAAAGGGCCAATGTTGTTCGCAGTTTTTTTCAAGTCGAGAGCTGTTTGACTCGTTTCATCATCCGGCGGTTCTATTTGCCTTGGATTTGTTTTAAGAACTGGTGATTTTTACCCCGGCAAAAACTCACAATTTTGAACCCCCAAGATGGAGCTTTCGCGGGTTCCATGTTGAATTTTCCTTTTCTAAAAAACAGGGAACCCAAAAATCAACATGGAAGCTCACCCAAAATCAACATGAAACCCAAAAAAAGGACATTTGGAAGATGATGTTCCTTTTCGAATGGGTGATTTTCAGGTTCCATGTTAATTTTCGGGGAGTACTTGGAGTGGGATTCATATTGGGAGATTGGCTTTTGCTTTTGTCCAAGCATCTTAAGCAAATAAAAGCTGGGTAAATGGGTTTTAATGATCTTGATTTGCATCAAGCACCAAAGGATTGCTATGGGCAATTTTTTTTTGGGTGGGGATGGCTTGAATTAGACAGGAGTTGCAATGAATAAAAACTGGGTTAGTTGGCATGAAAAAAGCACTAGGTACAGAATAGCCCAAGATTTCAGGGTTTTGGAGGCTGGTAAAATATGATGAAGGTCGTCTAGGCATTTGTATCTAAGTGGTGGTTTCAAAGATTTTTGGAATGTTCTTTCCAAACCTTGGGGAAACTGATCTAACTTGAGTTGTGTTTACACTTGGCACAACCAACCAACTAGGACTTGTATTTGTTTGAGGTTATTTTTTACTTTGTACCCTGGTAAATCACCATCAAACCACCATTTGGGATATGTTTGTTTTTTAAAACTTTCTCCAAGCATCCTGGCCATGCAAATCCAACTTTTAACAAAAAGACCCCACCAATGGCGTGAAAGTCCAGCAAAACGGCCGAAATCGCCCAGCCAAGTTCGGTCGTGACAGCTATAAACCTGATGAGTGTCGACAATGTCAACAACTTGGACATCTTTGCGTGCGTCCGCTGGGACAAGCTATCTGGGACGAATGGGGAGCCTTGACACACCATTTTTTGAAAGCGCAAAAAAAACACAACTCCATGATTTCCAGGTTTGAAATCATGAAATCAGGCACTTTTTCATACGTAATTCGTGTTTTTATTTCTAAAAAAATAGTGTATATATATATATATATGTACATGTTTCAAATATTATCTAGATGTATGCCATATGTATCATAGCTATTCCTATTCCTTCTTTGCTTTCTCTTCTCTTAAGAATCCTTTCAACCCGCCTGGATCTGTCATAGGATCGATTCTCGGGTTCCACTGTCAGTAGTTTTACATCATCATCTCTCCGGTTATTATCGATCCATGGGAACCCACGTTTCCTTCATTTTTAAGGGTTATAACTACCCATATATTGGGGGTTTAAGAGCTTTAAAACCTTCATTTTTCCATGGGTTCTTGGGGTCCAGTTGGGATGTTTGTTTTCCAAGTCAAGCTCCCTCAGGAAGGATGATCGAGAGAGGAGAGACAGACGAGCGGCGGATCTACAAGGACCCATTTTGACAAAAATGCACCGGACGTGTTTTTTTTCGAGAAAAAAAAACAATGGAGAAGTATAAAAAGTAGCAGTTTAATTGTTTCAAAGCACAGTGTATTTCGATAATATATATTATATACATTCTTTATTTAGACATATTGTATTTTCAATGTATGTTATGTTATGTTATGTTATGCTACTCTATGTCATCTATGTCATTTTATGTTGTGTTATGTTATGTTATGCATTGTTATGTTATCTTATTTTATCTTTTGTAATGAGAAATGTATGTCTGTCTGTCTGTCTGTACGGATGGATGGATGGATGGATGGATGGATGGATGGATGGATGGATGGATGGATGGATGGATGGATGTATGCGTGCATACATTTTTTAAGGCAAACTACAATTACCCCAGACAATCTGACGTTGATTAAACTTAGTTCAACAAAATGAAAACCTTCCTTCCATCTTGGTCAATCATTATGTCCTTCACCCCGGAGGAGTGATGTTTAACATCTTGCAACCAATTCACCAACACTTTGTCCGACTATTGAAATTGGATTTACACATTCTGCTGACGATCCCTATTTTTAGGTTGTTTAAATGACCTTTTTTGTTGAATTGATAGTGACTTACGCAACGATCAGGGATGCTTTGCTGATGAATTGGATTACCTGGTAATAGATCGGATCAACAGTATTCCAGGGCAAGTCATGAAGGACTTACATGGATGGGCCCCTACTTGGAAGATCATCCCAATTATTAAGTGGTTATATAACCATGGTTAGTTTTTGTCCCCTTAGGATCGGGGCGATCCTAGCCACCTAGTCAGTGGGATGATCCTCCAAGTACCAGTGACCTCAATGAGGTTATAACCCCTTTTTTAGTAGGGTGTTATAACACCTGTTACCTATGTTTAAGGCCATTCAAAAAGGGGGCCCGTAAGTTTCATTTATAACTGGTAGCGGTCCACTTCATTATTTTTGTTGTTTCACATCTTGCCATGAAGCAACACGACTGAACATCAATTTTTTCTGGCCAAGCAGTTCTCAGGGTTTGCGACCCTGCAATTTGTTCGATATTGAAAGTATGAACTTGTGCCACCGCCTGGTTTTGACCATCAACAGTAGTTTTCGGAAGGTCTCTGTGCAATTTAACAGTAAAAGCCCTAATTGTTTTGCTTCTTTGACATCTTCTTCGGAAGACCCTCTCTGCTTTTGTTGCAAATCACACATGCGGGATCGTGGCGCAGGGGTATGGTCATGATGTGCAATGGTGATCTTGATCTCGCGATGTCCAGTCGGGGTAGGACAAGTGCTCAGAGAAAACATATCAGAACAGGATGCATCCTAAAATTAACAAATGTAATAATGTAATATTTAATTATGAGCAGATGTTCTGAATTGAATCAAGTGTTTTGTATTATATGAAGTTTGTTTTTGGAAGTTCTGCTGATTTGTGCTGTCTTGAGACACTTCCATTTTATCATGTCTACTCCCGAGAAATTTAACATGGATACCCGAAATGCATGTTAAATCGATCGGCTGTGTATAGTTTTTCTCAGATATTGCGTGTGAAACACGCCATCAAAATTCAGGGCATGCCTGCCTCTCTGGAAACCATGTTCCAAGGAAACCATGAATCAGATAGGTAGTTTTTTTTTTGGGGGGGGGGAACAATCGGCTAATGGTTAATTTGAATTCCTGGGATCCCTTATGAAAGGGATTGTTACTTAGGGGTATCCTTAGAATCCCAAACCACCGGGCCCCAAACCAGCAATTAGCCATTAGTTAAAACAACTAGGAAGCATTGGACAAACAGTCTTTGGACTAGTTTCCAACCATTGGGTTTTTGGAACCTTCAATCCAATGGTTAGTTTTTCTGTTGCCTCCGTTCACAGTGAGCTTTGGTGGTTTTGTCAACGTTTTGTTAGGGAAACATATTTCACACATCGCCGAAAAGTGATCCTGAAATCAAGGTTTTGTATGAAATGTCGGCTTAGCTTGTTCAGGGTTTACAATGAATGTCATTTGTTTGTGGGGTTTTACTGTACACTGTAGACATCACAATTTGGGGCTTAAGATGAGGAGAATAAATCCAGTGTTTGTGATGTTTAAAGGGAAAATTCATCGCAAACCCTGTTGTTGTTGGAGTAAGTGCTCACCAGCATCGTTTATCTTGATCACCCGCAAAAAGATCTAACGGTGCATAGAAGTGACTCGTTTTGTTTTTTCCACATTGATTTTTTCACGGTAGGATGAATTGCAAACCCGCAGTATGCCCTAATATATGCAGTAACAAACCATTTTGTGGACGAATCCCAATGAAGAGAATAGAAACACCCGAAAACGAAGCCACCTGAAAATGCCTCCGCAAAAGGAAAAAACGTCAACTCAGAAAAAAGCACCAGTTCTAAGATTCCATCTTAGCTTTTCCAGAGGGTATCACCCGGGAAAGCTAACATGTCCCCCCCAAAAAAGGGGACCATTTTCAATAGGAAATGCATCTGAAACCAACCATTGATCTTTCTTAGAGGACATGTTTGAGAGGGAGGGTACAAGTTGGAGGGCCCCCTACCAGTTATAAATGGGAGTTATAACCCATATAAACGGATATGAATCGGTACCCGGGGTTGTAACCCCTACAAGTGGAGTTATAACCCTACTTATAACTGGTAGGGGCCCACCTTGTATTCATACTTCACCAACTTGACTGAGAATATTTGAAAAGATTTTTCAAACAAAAACCAGGAGGAAACCTACAAAACACAAACTTCTTGGATGTCCCAGGAAGTGAGTAAATGGGATATAACCTACTTTTTTGATGGGGGGATATGATTTATTTGGTCAAATTTCATCGCGACCGATTTCCACGGGTACAATAATTTTTCCCCCAAAAGGCAGCTGGCTACGGGAAGGGCACTGTAGTCACTATCACCTTACTTCAGAAAAATCCAGGTTGGTGAAACATTCCTAGGGGATGGCAACTCAAATATTTTTGGAATTTTCATCCCTAGTTGGGGAAGATGAACCCATTTTGACGAGCATATTTTTCAAGTGGGTTGGTTCAACCACCAACCAGATTTTAATTTGGCCAGATTGGATGAGATTTATGTAGCTTCTTTTCATTGCTCAAGTGATTTTTGCATGGCCTTCCTCTATGCACCTGGTTTCCTGTTGATGCAGCAGAAATTCCTGCGACGCCATGGTGAAATGCCACTTTGTGTCGCAGAGGTTGCATTTGTCAATAATTGAGAATGTAGTATATATTATATATATATATATATATTTGATGCCCAGAGACCCAACCTACATTTACCCCCTCAACTACCCAAATGTAGGTAAAGAGACCATACATGGAGTGTCTTGGATTCATATTAATATTCATATCACAATGAACACTTTCGCATGGTTGATTGGTGCTTTAAGTTGTTTTCCATTGTTCAAGACATACGAAAGAGATGTTTTTTTTGTGATTCGGGGGGGGGGTGATAGTGTCAGACTACCTTCCCTATATGGATTTTTCGAGCAGATTCGGTATGCCGAATCCTGGCAGTAGTTTTGGGAAACGTCCGACGATTCAGAGTAGGAATCCGGAGTGTATTTGAAATCCTTCCATTTTTCTTACGTAGCAAGCAACAGGTCACCGCAAAAATTCAAAAATCAACAGTTTTGCCTCTCCAATGCTCAAGAAGCAATGGAAGCCAGTCCCAATCAGCAGTTGTTGTTTTTCAAAACAGTTTCATTTTACTTCCATTGCTCAAAAACAGTTCCATTTGGAGAGATGTTTTTCAAGTGGACTTCTTGTGTACTTGTGTACCCTAGCCGGCATAGAAATTAAGCTGCAAGGTGGGCTCCAATTGCATTTTTTTTATTTAATTTTTTCATAACCCCAGTCAGTTACATGGGTTATTTTCGGCCATGCAGGAAAGGGGTTATATATTTCACCCTACTTAGAACTGGTTGGTGGTTTCAAATATTTTTTTTATGTTCACCACTACCTGGGGAAATGATCCAATTTGACTAATATATTTCAAATGGGTTGAAACCACCAACCAGTTAGCAATTCTTCGCAAAGCCATCAACATGGAAAACCCTTCAAAATCTTCAAACAAAAATGGTTCCACTGTGAATCTCAAGAGTCATAGGGATGGGATTTATGCAGGAAAATCATGGTTAAAGTTGGATATGATATGGGTGTTTCCAAGAGTAGGGGTACCCCAAAATGGATGGTTTATAATGGAAAACCCTATTAAATTGGATGATTATGGGGTTCCACTATTTTAGGAAACATCCTTATATATATATATGATATATATGTCTCCCTAAAACTAAAAGCGATTTGATCTGAAAATAGACCGAAAGCTACTATAGGAAAACACTATCTTGAAACAACTTACCATCCATTCTTCAAGAGCGAGCTGTCGTGAAGACTTTCTACCGTACCAGCATCTACATTTGGAAAGGTTCAAATAGTTGTCCGTGCCGTTTCATCCAAGTACTGGTTTCCTTCTCCATTTCTGGTTGGTGAATTTTGAATTCTAGCTCCATTTTTCTTTGCATCTCAAATAAATGCAACCTTTTTGTGAAAGCGCCAAAGCCGCCGCAATTCTCGCTTTTTTTAGCGCCAAGATGGCCTCTCTTTTATCATGGGGGTGTTGATATCGGACTTTGTGTGTGTTATGGCATGGCTAAACTACTTGTTCCAAAAGTTTTGTCACCAGCTTTTCTACAATCAAAAATTGAAAGTTTTCACGGCTCTCACGGTGATTCAAGTAAGCAGAATGGATATGGCTTGGGTAAAGCGGTTCCACCCAAGAAACGCTCCCTCGTGGGGCTTTGACCCTTCATTGTAATTGCAAGTCCTATAAGCAGGATTATAACCCCAAAGACACCCATGTATAAGTCCATTTATAGGGATATTCCACCCCATTTATAACTGGTTTTTGCGGGCCCACCATGTACCATGCCTTTTGCAAGTTTTTGTTTGACACCCCAATGTCAAACACTCACGATACATGACGGTTGATGCCTGGCAGAATATGGAATCAAACTCACCGAAAGCTCACTTGGAGAGAATGGTTCCATCCCGATTTCAGTTTAGGAACGAAAAAAAGGGCCCCTGGTTGTTTATAGGTTATATAGTAGGGGGTAAAATCCTACCCAGGTATGCAGGGATTATAATAGCAAACCATGAAATAAGGATCCCTATTGAACAACCAGTATATTGGTAAGTAAAAGGGTTTGTTTTTCATTGCTCAGTTGGGATGATTAAAGCACTTATATAAGTGGAATGGATCTTGCTGAGCGTTACTAACATCAAAGACTGGTGCTGGATTTTTTTTTGGTCCAGTAATGAAGCGTCTATACATTATATACTATTACATGTCATTTGTCACAATTTTGTCACATCCTTCAAAATTTGAAACCCCATGTTGAGCTGACTGACCACCCCCATGGTCTGCCATCTTGAGCCACAGTGACCACTGTGACCAACATTCCGGCCGGGATTTAGGCACGAGAAAAGGGAACCAATGAAGTTCCTTCGGAAAAAAAAGACATCAAAGACCCATACACTCGTGATGGATGGTCTATGTACCCAAACATCTTGGTATTTACCTCACCCATAGAGACCATGGGATTGGTATATCTACCTACATGAAATGGTGGATTTTTTTTTATGGTTTTCATGTAGGCAAAAATTTACCAATCCCATGGATCCTATGGGTTTACCTTTACTTTTTGTGACTATAGCTACTATAATGTTTTATTTACCTACAAAAAACCAAAGTTTTTTCGGCTACACACAAAACGCGAGCCACATCACGAGTGATTTTTGGAAATGCATAGCCTTGGTATCGCAACAAAAACAAAGGGGGTAGGTATTACCATGGGAAGGCCACAACCTTCATTGTTAAGGGTTATAACTTATAACCCATATATTGTGGGGTTTGAAACCTTCATTTTTCATGGGTTTTGGGGTCCAAGGGTAGGGAATCATAGGGAATCTTTTTTTTGCGGAAGTAGCCAACATTTTTACCATCCAGATGCTCCATGGGACTGGTATATTTACCTACATGAATGGCCTAAATTCATGGTAAATGTATATAGGTAAATATACGATACATGGAGTATGGGATAGGAAAGACATGACGAAATATTGGAATTCAACCAGCTTTGCGTGCTTGGATGAAGAAGTGTTTTTACTGGTCAGGGAATCATGAATTATCAATTTTATCACTTCAAATGTCTTTAATTTCTGGAACATTGGAATTTTGGTTAAATGTGATTCCATTTAATTCAGTCAAATTCACACACTTAAACAAAACTACCCTGGGAATCCACCACATTTTTCGGGGTCAGAAGCAGGGCTTGTTAGGGCTTGAAACCTTCATTGGAATCCATGGGGTTTTTGGGGTCCAAGGGTTTGCACTAGACGCACTGAGTGCTTCTGATTTTTATTATTCATCCTATAGGTTTCAAGCAACATTCGATTATCCGAAAGGATAATTTTGGTCTGTTGGGGTCAAGATAGACCACCGAAAACTAACATGACTAGCTGGAAATTCCACCATTTGAAGATGCATTTCCTATCGAAAATGGAGATTTTCCAATCTCATTTGTTAGGGTGCATATTTTACCAGCAAAGGACTGTTGGACGTGTACTCCCTCAATGAAATTTAGAGTTTCTCATGTTTGAAGGCTATTGATTTCATGGTCATTAAGAAGATAACTCTTACGTCTTACTCTTACTTTCCATTATACTGCTTGTTTATAGGGGTTAGAAGTCTACATATATTGGCTATTACCCCAGTTACCCATTATTTTTCGGCCTTTCATAGGGACCCCATTTCACTCCATTTCTATCTACGGACGGGGCCCATCTTGCAACGTTTCGTACCCACGAACAAACCCTAAGAATCCAAACCCTTCCCTAGAGTGGTATTTAGGGATCCACTCCCATCCTCAGGATATCTCAGGATAGTCCTGGATTCTTAGGGAAAATAAAATCTGTCAAAACCGTGCCCATCCCAAACAAAAAACCCTGCGAAAACACTGAGACCGTTCCAGCCTTGAAGATGCTTTATCAGTATTGCATCGTTGGGGGGCCCATCCAAGTCGGAAAGATCTTTTTGGAAGGCACTTAGAGGTTCAGGATACTTAGTAAGTGGATAGTAACCAGGGTTATAACCCCTATTAGTGGGTTATATGTCACCAAATCCTAGGGTCATAAACCTACATATAACCAGTTACATCCAGTATCCTGAACCTCAAAACGCAAAGTTTGTATTTGGGGCAAGTTCTGCTGACGACCAAACCGCCCGGTTGGTCTCCCCTTACATTCAGTGGTGGTTGAGGGTAAGGGAGGGAGAATTCCCCTCCGAAAATCCCGGGAAACCAATTCAGGTTTAAGGAACTACTGCATTGCGAAATTTGCTCACATAGTATGGTCTATTCGAAACACCCCAGCCCAAACTAACATGGCTAGCTGGAAAATGAACAGTTTCTATATAGAAATGACATCTTTGTAATATATATATATATATTTTTTTTTGCCATGCTAGTTTACCAGAGGGTACCTACATTTGGGTAGTGTAAGGTGTTAAAAGTATAGGCAAATGCTCCATGAAAATAATCCATACAATTCGGGATTATACAAACTCATTACACCCGTGAAATTTTAATAGGATACCTCGAACGTACCTCAAATTCTAAACTAGGTAGTGGTTTCAAATATTTTTTATGTTCATCCCTATTTGGGGAAGATTTCCAATTTGACTAATATGTTTCAGATGGGTTGAAATCACCAACTAGTAAAGGAGTTCCTTTTTTCCAATTTGACTTGCCCAAATATGTTGGTTCAGCTGGGTCCACCGAGCCCCACACCAACTAGCTAAATAGTGAAGTTTATGTTCCCTGATGCTCCATGTATAGACTATTTACCTACATGTACCATAAATTTAAGCCAAATGTAGGTAAATATACCATACATGGAGCATATGGGTTTTGTGGTCCTGAAAAATGGTACCCTGATTTCAATGAGGAAAATGTGGGTATCCGGCGGGGAGAGACCGGAGCAAGCAGTTGCTTCCTAAATATTCCTCCATGATTCGAACCAAAGTGAGACCCATCTGCATACAGTAACTAGGTGGTGGTTTCGAATGTTTTTTTTATTTTTACCCCTACTTGGAAGATTTCCAGTTGTGACTCATATTTTTCCCAATGGGTTGAAACCAGGACCTAGACATACTGTCAATGTCCTGCAAAGCAAGTATGCCATTTGAAAAAATGTTGCAAACACAATTGAAATATCAGCATTGGTATTTCAGGGGGATCGAGGTGACCGTGGAGAGATGGGTGGATAGACAGATATATACATTATTGGTACATTTGAGAAATAGAATGATGGGTCATATATAGGAAACCCACCAACCTCAACAACCTCAAGCATTAACCAATTTGCTTCATATATACATATATAGTTGTTACATGCTGGTGTTTCAGTTTATACACAGGTGGTGGTTTCAAAGATTTTTTATGTTCACCCCTATTTGGGGAAGATTCCAAATTTTGACTAATATTTTTCAGATGGGTTGAAACCACCAACCAGTAGATATTCCTATGATATTCCTAATCCAATTTCATTCTGAACAGATGGGACTTTTTGGGTTCCAATCCCATCTCACTTTGTTGGTTAAATGTAATCCCGGGTTCCTAGGACACACTTGGGTTGTTAAGTACATAGATATAATTTATATTTGCATTTATACAGCAATAAAGTATATAAACATATGCAGTATAATATTGTTTATGTATATATATATATATGTTGATTCCTGGTTGGTGGTTTCAACATTTTTTAATGTTCACCCCTACTTGGGGAAATGATCCAATTTGACTAATAATTTTCAGATTGGTTGAGACCACCAACTAGATTTAATATTTTACCAAAATTTGTTTTTTCCAGCACAAAAAACGGGATTTTTTCACTATATCTTGGTGCATTAAAACCTGGATCCCTAGAAAATATCTTCACCCTGAAAGATTAACAGGGAACCCTACAGCCATTACCCATTTAGAAAAGGAACATGATCTGAACCAAACCTCCATGACTAATCTTCCAGCCGTTAATCTTCAGGGATTTGTTTGGGTGGATTTTCTCATTTTCTTTGCCCAGATTGTCGTGATGATTCTGGACATGAACTTTTTTCTCGTCTCTGCTGCTCGGCGTGGTAGGTTTCCTGCAAGAAATAGGTGGCCTTATTAAGGGACGGGACAACCATGGACAACCATCACCACCATCAATGAAGATATGATCGTCGAGGAGATTCTAGGACCGACGTAAAAAAGAGTCGAAAACGAAAAAGGTTGGCTTTCTCAATATGGATGTTTCCGAAAATAGGGATACCCCAAAATGGATGATTTATCATGAAACACCCTATTAATATGGATGATTTGGGGGTACCACTATTTTCGGAAACATCCATATGTTCAACTCTTATTCCAACTTTGAACTCATTTAATTTTGCATTTTACAAGAGCTGGCTTGCAGGGGAACAAAAGGAGCAAAGAAAAAAAAAGAAGGGGAAGAAGAACAAGTGAGGCTAGTCAAGACTTCGTGGTGTCCCATTTTGTGCGAGCCTTATCAAGTAGGCAAGAGCTGAAGGTTGCCAAAGTATCCACAGGGTTAATGAGTACCTGCATCTTTTGCTTCAAAACTCAGCCAACTAACCAACATGAGGTCCGTGACAAAAACCCCAGTTGGTCGGGTTGAATTTTTGGGATCGTACCACCCATGTTGTAGGGATGATTTCATAAGCTATTACAAGGATCCCTTTTAACCAAGCAGGATTTCATGGTTCATGTCACTGGTGGGTTTTGATCACTGACCACCATGTAACATTTGGTAGCACCTTTTCACAAGTCTTGGGGGTGTGTAAACTCCCTTACATAAGCCTTATCCATACAGCTTATATAGGTGAGGATTCCTCCATTTTAGGTACCTGATTCTTTTGGTGACGGATGTTTTCCAACATTGGGGGAACTGTTAGCTCTCCAAGATTGAAGGAGGATGGGTTTTTAATGAAACATTATTTTTTGTGTGATTTCTTTCCCGCTTTTGCAGTCGAAACCAAATTATCAAACCCGAGGCCGAAAGAATCAACAGAAACGACGTGACGTGAATCACTACAGCCCTGACATTTATCATATCCCATAGGCACTCTCTGATAAAATAGTCCTTTAACATACACCCCTCCAGGTTTTAATATGGTTCACCTAGAAAATCAGCCTCAAAATCTCAGGTTCAAAAAGTCGTGCAACTTTGGGGGGCGTAAGCCATCCCTAAGTGATGTTTTAATCTGTGTTTGTTTCATTTGCAGAGGCTTTAGCTGTTAGTTTCAGAGAGGGTAAAAAGCTACAACTAGCTGGTGGTTTCAACCCATTTGAAAAATATTAGTCAAATTGGATCATTTCTCCAGGTCGGGGTGAAAATAAAGAATATTTGAAACCACCACCTAAGGTGGATCCCATTTGGCGAAAAAAACAACGCTTCCAAAAAGGGAAACAAAAATCCAAACATCATGCAAATCTAAGGGTACCCCCCCACTCCCAGATAGGGCCTAAGGGATTCTTACTAGCCCAAAACATCCAAATACCTGCTGAGAAGGTGTTTTAGGTATGTTCTTGGGGTCCAAGTACCTTCTCAGAAGGTGTTTGGATGTCTAGGGTAGGATGCCCCAGGAATTAAAAAAACTGTTAGGATCAATGGAATATAACTATAACCTATATATACTTGTAAATGAGGTATTCCTTGGGGTTATATCCCATTTTGCCAACCGTTTGCTAACTTCCAACGGGACATCCAAGTAGGGGTAAATATACCATACATGGATCCTATGGGTATAGATACTCAAAATGTCCCATTATTTGAAATCCGGAGATTCCTTGGAAACAAGGCCCCCATCATTTTTGGGGATATCCAAGCCGTCAGTTTTCAGGGATCACTAACCCTAAGAATCCAGACCTGTCCCTAGAGTAGGATTGATGGTCTCAATCCCATCCCCAGAATAGGATTCAAGGTGTAATCCCTTCCGAAAAGGACATGCCTGGATTCTTAGGGTAAGTCAAGTTTACCAGTTGAAAGGCCTTTGATTTGGATCACAGAATAGTTTTTTTCAAAAAAGAGAAGGACAACTTTCATATCCGTAATACACCCTGGAAGATTAACATATGTAACATGGAACATGTCCTCATAGAGGTTTGGTTCAGATCATTTTCCTTTCTAAATGGGTGATTTGCATGTTGAATTGTTAATCTTCCAGGGTGTAGGATGTATGGGACTGGTTTATTTACCTACATTTACCAATAAAGATCAACCATGCATGTAGGAAAATATACCAGTCCCATGGATCCTATGGCTATGGAGGACTAAGTGTTGCAGACTTTTCCGTTACAGAGTTTTCTTTCCCCAAAGCCCCTAGAAAGGTAGGGCATTTTTTTTTAGGAATCTCCATATAAATCTTCGATTTCCGGGGCATCCAGGTTGGTTAAGTGCAATTTGATCATGATCTTTTTCCCCCCTGAATTATTTAAGAGCTGACCAATTCAAACAGAAAATGATGCGTATAGCAAGAAAGCAAGGAAAAACTACAACGAATCGATGTTCCTTTCCCTATGGAATCAATTGTCATATTTTCAGATGATGAGCAGCTCGGGTGTCCTTCATCACCTCCAAAACGCATAGGATATTTAGTTTCCATGAAACCATTCTCAGGTTCGGTGAGCCAGGATCCCTAGAGTTTATGTGAATTTGGCAAGCGAAAAAAAACAGTCATGGCAGTCCTTTCTTTCCACCTCTGGGGGGCTGAAACAGTTGCCGTCCGCAAGAAGGACAAAAAAGAGATGAGAATATTCCCATGACGGCTCCATGTACCATGGGAACCCACATTCCCTTCATTTTTAAGGGTTATAACCCCCTGTTACTGGGGGTTTAAAACCTTCATTTTTCATGGTTTTGGGGTCCATGGGACGATTGTATATTTACCTACCATGTTTTTTTGGTTTAATGTATAGCTGGGTGATGGCAACTCAGAGATTTTTGGAATTTTCATCACTACTGAGGGACATGATCCACATTTTTCATCACTAAAATGGGGAAGATTCCCATTTTGACTCATATTTTTCAGATGGGTTGAAACCACCAACTAGTATAGTATCCTCTTGGGTTTGATTCTGGCGTCTTGGCGTTTATATCCTCACTTCCAAACAAAATTTCGCGGAAATTTGAGGGCATTCACGGGTGCGGAGTCTGAGATCTTTGACCCGTTGAAAAAGTCGGGTGGCGGGTTGCATCTTGGATCTTGTTGCACCTGTTGCACCCATATGATCCATAAAGATATATATATATATATATTTACCTACTCCCCTGAAAACTAACATGTCCCTTGAAAATCAATGATTGGAAGATGTATCCCCTACTGAAATAGTCACTTTTTAGAGGACATGTTAGTTTTCAGGGGTGTACATTTCACCATAAAAATCACCTATTTTAAATTATCAGAAATTAGTTGAACTACCACAGCTTATGCCCATGATGGATCCCATGGGACTGGTAGATTTTTCACTACAAAATTAACCACCAAAAATAATTAAACGAAATGTATATAGGTATAAATATACCATGGTCCCATGGAGCCGTCATTGGGTCATGTTTCAGTGGACATGTTGTTTTTCCCCCCAGCTCGGAAGCAATTCTCGTCGTCAAGTTAGGAAGCAACTTCGAAGGGTTTGGAGGTGAGAGGGAACCCCATGTCACTACCTTTCACTGCATACGTAGCATCCATGGTATGGTAGCTAAGGTGGGCCCAAAAACCAGTTATTTCGATGGGGTGAAAGAAATAAGCCCCTATATAAGTTATGGTTGGTTATAACTAACCGCCGTCATCAATTCATAAGGCCATGAAAAGAGGGGATTTTGTGAGAATGCTTAATTCAAGGGTGATTCCAGGGACCCCCAGTAATGGGACCCCTTTATGGTAAGTTTCCCATACTATTTCCATATCTTTAGGGATCCTTATGGGAGTGGTATGGGGGTCCCTGAAAATCCCACTGATTAATTGAATTAATCACCCTTTACAATTTCACCCTTCTAAATCAACCACTCGTGTTGTTCAAATAATTGATGATCGCCAATGATCGCTGCTTATCTCATAAGCCACAGGATCAATGTATGGTATATTTACCTACATATACTAGTACCAATTAAACATGCATACACCAAAGGGTGAAGGGATGACATCCTACTCCATCTGTTTTAATAACGAATTCAGAGTCTTGAAGTTATGGGATTGGATTCAGCATTGATCTGGTCAAACTATAGCGTTACTTGGATGTCCCAGGAGGTTAGTAAATGGTTAGTAAATGGGTTATAACCTACTTATAAATGGGGTATATGGGGGTTACAAACCACATACTAACCATTTACTAACTTCCTGGGACATCCAAGTATAGCGTTCCTGCTGTCCAAGGATGCTGGTGAGATTGCCCTTGGAGTTTTTGTCACATGGCAAGCGGATGAGAAGGGACGAGTCGACGAGCGATGATGGGCGGGCGGTTGATTTCCAGAGTTTTTTTAGAGCCAAAAGTAGATCAAAAGTATCCTATAGGATCCATGGGACTGGTATATTTACACGGATGGATGGTTGATTTTTGTATGGTAAATTAGTAGGTATGGTTTTGGCTCGCCAAATTAATTGGTATTTTTTTATGGTAAATTATTACCTCAGATGTAATAACATGATTAAGAAATATGGCCTTATTAAGGGCTATTAACCAACCATGATACCATTGTAAGGATTGAATTCCTAGATGCTTCTTCAGGGTAACCCTGGTTAAGAAACCGTACTACTGTTGATGGAAGAAATCCTGCACCACTTGAGATGTATAAAACCTTCTAAGTAATGGGATAAACTACCTATCATGCAACTGGTGATCGCCGGATTTCTGAACCATCAACAGTAGCTGGTGGCTTAAACGTTTTTTGGCATTGAAATATCCAGAAACTTGTGGAAATGATCTAATTTGATTTGCACAGATTTTTTCTGATGGATTGGTTCAAACGCCAACCTTTGATAGTAGTTCCTTGGTTTTTAAAATATGTTGGAACTACCCCCCCACACAGTAACTTTCACCACCAGGATTATTCCATTTGTAGCGGGGGAATCTGTATAAACCTTCATTTGTGACTCTTACTGGGTGGGGGGGTAGACCATATGTATGTATAGTATTTCCAACTGAAAGGCAGGAACCCGTTGGCTGTTTGGGTCATTTTTGTTGGGGTGAACTCCTATTTTTGGTTGTGGACATTGTAAAGTCCCCTATGTTAACTGCGGGTTCTTAAGCAACCAGGTTTTTATGGAATGTTCATCTTGGACATTTTTTGTGGATCACTGGCATCTATTTTCCTTCCTGCCCATTGGCCTAGCTTGCCACAGCGGATAGGACTTTGCATTGCAGTTTGCATCAGCTTTGAGCACGCGGACATTTGGGAGCATCTCAGAAAGCAAGCTGAAGCTAGCCTCGCAGATAGCTGCTGGCCAACTGGATCGACACCCAGTTTTGCGGTGGCTCAATCCAAGCAGCTTATACAATCACTTCGAGAAAGATATCCAGCACTTCGATTGTACTGTCTGAGTTACGCTCCTAGCGATTGGAGACAGAAACAAGTATCAGACTTTTGCGAGGAACTGGATCTCGAGTGTTTGCTGTGACAGTTAAATATGCAATACCCTACTTGGAGGATGGGCTCCCAGCGGATGAAAGTGGTAAATAGCCAGGGTTAGTTTTCGTCCCCCAAGGATCGGGTTGTTTTACGACCCCTTCCAAATGGCGGTTTTTTCATGGCTTATACATGGGGGTGATCCTAACTACTTACATGTCCTGGGAGCCCATCCTCCAAGTATGGATCCTGACTTACCTTGTGACTGGCTGGGTTTTGGAAGCTAAATTTTGCGCGGAGGAGCTGCTTGAAGATCCCAATCATTTGAGAATATGACGGTTGATTCCTAGGGATAGTTGACAGCACTTCACCCAGTTGTTTAAATGCCCTAAGAAGGGTTTGAACCTGTATAGCAGGGGTAGGGACCTCAAAATAGCCAGTTTTGAGGGTCCAAAAGGTATTTTACAGCTTTTTGATGTTTCGCAGTTTGCATGTTGTAAAAAGGTACGACTGGATCCATATACTAACTCTTTCCTGTTTATCCCGAGGTCAAAATTGCCGGGGGTAGCTGTCCCCGGATCCAAAAGCTAGCTTAGGACCCACAAACTATATAAATGAATATATAGGAACCATTCCACATCGACAGATCTGATTTGGTATTTCATGTAGGCATATTATATACTTGGATTTGTTTATTGAGGTGATTTTGTACTTTGCACCATGATAAATCACCATGAAACCCCGATTTGGGAGAATACTTTTTACTTTTTTCCAAGCATCTTCTGCAAATCCAAGTACTGTATATGGCATCTAACATATTTAGAGTTTGAATGATATGCACTGATGTTTTGCATGTTTGGTGCTGGAGGATCTAAGAATGAGTAGGTGGTGGTGATAGAAAATCATGATAATATGATCTCTCAGGCCAGTGGGTGTACACCCTCCAGTGAATTGTACGGATCAAGTATGGTCATTTGTGGTTGCACTACTGTTGATAACACCCGAATTTAGTACAGTAACACCCAAGAAATCAGATACCTAAAAAACAGGCACCCAACCCAAACTGTATGCATGGCGAAGGTGTTTGTAAGGGAATTCCCCACTCTCAAGGGAAAGGATTTTTCAGCCGCCGTACAAAAGGAGAGTTAGGTGGTGGTTTCGAAACTTTTTTCCTACTTGGGGAAAAAATTATCCAACTTGATAGAGATGTAAATATTATTTATTTACTTGAGTTGAAACCACCTTTTTGTTTGTCCCCTTTCCCAGTCATATGATTTTTTTCAAATTTCTAGTAGGGAATCGCGGCTTATTTGCCACTTTTGGGGTAGATCTTTAAATGATATCCCGGACGACGCCCGGAGTTGTGTTTTTTTTTGCGTTTAAAAACCGTGGTAAATTTCCCTTAATACCCACCATTTGGGTCCGAAGATTTTTCCCACCTTCAGCAAATCTATGGAGGATCATCCGAATTAGTAAGTGGTGATCGGATCACCCGCATGTATAAGCCATGAAAAAACGGCCATTTTGGAAGGGGAATATTGACCCGATCCTTAGGGGACGAAAACGATCACCTTGGTCATTAACCACTTACATCCACTGGGATGATCCTCCACGTAGGCTGATTTGCTTCGGTTTTGCTTGGGTGTTTTTAAGTCCCCTCATTCCCCACGGGTTGAATTTTTCTTGAGGTTGCGTCCATGGTTGTTGATCCAGGTTGGGGCCGGCCTTTGGGAACTCCAGTCATCCCGTTGATATCCAGTCAGTCCGTATATACCGAAACTGGAGGCAACCGGTATGACTGGACCCCAAGTCGTCACATACCATCCAAGCACCTTAAACCTCCGGAGGTATAGGTGATCCTAACTACTTACTACGTGGAGTGATCCTCCAAGCAGTAGTTAAACATATGTGTCACGGTCAAAAATCGTGCTATGGGAGATGGTCATCCTATCTTTAATGACGGGAATCCTTGGGAAATGGGTAGCTAAACCCTACCATTGGGTTGATTTTCCTGTCCCTTAGCATAGCAAACCAATGTGAGTTTCAAACCCCTGCAGAGAAAAACTCAAATGAATATGGTAAACCCAACAAGGTGGGCCCCTATACTAGTTATAAATGGAGTTATGAGTTCTAACCCCTATAAATGGCCTTGTAATGGGCAACTGGGGTCAAAACCGCTACTTATGGGGGCACTGTTATCACCTCATTTATAACTGGATCCGGGGGCCACCTTGTAGTCATGTCGATGTACTCAAACGAAATCAACAGTGACCCAACTTCGAATAGAAAAAAACCTTGAGAGCTGATGTCAGGCTTGTATTAATGAAAGATTGAATGGGACCTTACCAACGGACCCCTAAGTAGGTCGCGATCGAGCTGTTAGATACTCAAGTTTAGTGGATCCTGTTGGAGATTTCTTCGATTGCAAAAAATAAGGCATACATCCAAGTAGATGTCTTATTCATGGGAATTCATATATTTGGTCAAATTTCATCGCTACCTCACTTACCCCAAATGGTGGTGGTTTAGTAAGGGAAATGGGACCGCTTATATCAGGGAAACCTAGGTTGGTGTATTATTATTATTATTATTATTATTATTATTATTATTATTTGGCCAGAAATATATCCCTTTCCAGCCGGCACTTTTGTATCATCATTTCTCCAGGTGGGATCTGGTCAGATACATGCCACGACTGTTTACAAAGATTGGATTCTGCAGAACAAATAGTTTATGATTTGCCATCTTAGTTTTCGCAAATATAAGAATCAATTGTTCCATGCTATTGTGTATCCCCTATCCATTATAGGCATCATGTGATGCTTCAAAAATATCACCGGATTTTTGTTTGACTTGTGGGAAGCTGGGAAACCCTGTGGGAAGCTGGGAAACCCTGCGGGAAGCTGGAAAACCCTCGTGGGAAGCTGGGAAACCCTCTCACATCCAGCACTATGGCAAATAGTAAATACTAAGTTTGGGGGATGACAGTTTGACCAGTCACATATGTAATAAATATGATGGTGTTGTATGGGGATTAATTATAGAAGGCCTTTAAAATGTTGATTCAGAACAATCAGCCTTAAAGACCTTAAAAGTATCGTGTCAAAATAGTTGACACCCTCAACAATAGACAATTCTAAGACCAAAAGATGCTATTCATGTTTTTTTTGTTACCCTTACTTTTCGCTTTATTGGCAACCACAGATCCAGCGCTGTTTTCTTTTTTTGGTTTTCGGCAACAACAAAGCATGGTCATTTTGGTGCATGTTTTTGGCGATGTCAGCTGTATCAGGATCGGTTCTTAGAGATGCTACGAAGCGGAACATAAAAACAGATGCCTGGAAAACAAGTTGCTGTCCATTCCCATCATATTGAAACTTGAAACCCCCAAAACCAGCAATCCAGTTGCCCAATGGTACGAATTCCTCTGTTTTCCAGGTGGAGTGTTTGCCCAGCATCATTAGCTTACCTGCCCCAAGCAATATCGAGGTGCTTGGATTTCGGTGGGGGGTACAACGGTTGACTTTTTGGGGACCCTGGGTGGATACATACCTTTTCCCATTTTTCCCTGTTGACATCCAAATAGATGACATCCAAATGGATATCTCCTGAGGTTTGGTGTTTTAGGTGAATTTGGGGGGTTCACATACCTCTTACAAGAGGTGTTGAGATATGGGGGTTTCCTAAAATGGTGGTACCCAACAACCATGGGTTTTCCTATATACTAGAAGTGATCATTTTGGGGTGTTTTGGGGGTACCACCATTTAAGGAAACACCCATATAATCCCATATATATATATAGAAGAATGTTGGTAGCTGCTGGTGATGTTGAAAGATCAATGGCAAATAACCTTTAACACAAGATGTCAGCAAAAAAAGGTTCAGAAAACTGCGAATGGTAATTCCGCGATTACGTGAGATTTTGTGAGCCAAAAAAACACGTTTTTTTCACCCCGGCCGGTTACCTATTTATAAGGCCATTTATGGGGGTTATTTCACCCCATGTATAACGACCGTAGGGGTCAACCTTGTGGGGGATTTTCACCGCTGGTGCAAGTTTTTTGAGTGTTCCCAAGTGGCTCGCAGAAGCAATCATCTTCTGGGTGGTGGTTTCATCAAACATTTTTATTTTCACCCCGAACCCTGGGAAAATGATCTAAATTGACTACAGTAATATTTTTCAACTGGGTTGGTTCAACCACCAACTAGTCTTCGGATTTGTTGTTCAGGGGAGATTTTTTTTAACGGATTCTACCATCCTAAATCACCATTCTTCAACTTTTTTCCGAGCATTAAACAAGCAAATCCAAGTCATCTTCATCATGTAAGTTATTCCGTTTTGAAGGTGAGGTCAGCCAGTAGCAATTTGACAATATACCCCGTGTTCTACAATCAAAACAAGCATCACGTCACGATTTAATGCTTGTTTACACATGACTTGTATGGCAGGTCTAGTGGATGACCATGGACATGGGATCCATTGTAAAGTGTTAGCCTGTAACAATGAACCTTTAGAGGATTGTTCACTCACTGCTTGGATTTTGTTTGGTAGAGTTCAACAGATTTACCCGAATGAACATCGCACCTGAAAAGGGACCATTTCAAAAAAACAAATTCATCTTCCAAGCACTGATTTTCCAGGTGGAAATTCGTTAGATTTCAGGGAGGTACTGTTGATGGAAGAAATCCCAAACATCCACCGGTTGGATGTATAAAACCTTGTAAATTAATTGCCTATCATGCACCTGGTGATCGCCGGATTTCTGAACCAACCATCAACTACGTATGTCTCAGTCCTGACTGGTCAGCCATCTGCCAGGCAAATGGATGGGCCATTCACATCCAGCAAGAGCTTTCCTTGCGACCAAAACCTGGGAGTTTGGTTTCAAACATTTGATAAATTTTCACCCCTACTTACTTGGGGAAGTAATAAGTTCCCATTTTGACGATCATATTTTTTGAAATGGATGGGTGAAAAACCGCCAACTAGCTGTATATAAATAGGGGATTATACTATTATATAGTATATAGGGCGAGCTGTTAAACTTCAGTTGGGTATATACTTAGCTTACAACAAGGGCTTGGCTACTGAAGGTGTGTATACTACTTCATTCAGGGGCGAGCTGTTAAACTTCGGGTGTGTGTGTGTGTACTCTCATTATAAAAGTCTACCTTCATTACAACAGTGTGGAATTCTTGTATCATAGGGAAAATGATGGTACCCTTGGGATGGTACCCTAGCTGTTTGACCCCCCAAGAAGCCCTTTAAAAGGGGATACACCAAATAGATACCCACTATATAAGGTGTATATGGGATTGATTATTAAGGGTACTATCCCAAGGGTACCACCATTTTCCCTATGAATGTAGTACTTTTCGTGGGAATCCTCCATCCCCAGCTATCTCAACTTGAGGTGTCCTTCTTTTGTTTGGAGGATTCGAACTTCGAGTTTTGCGATTTGAATTTGCCGGGGTTCCGTCCAGGTACTTCATGCTGGCAATTTGCATCTTAGTCATCTCGGAGTCCCTTGGGCCCTGAATGGAGATGGATTGAAAACGGTTCCAACTTGGAAGTGTTGAAGGTGAAATTTGTTGTTTTCTTTACCAAGGGATTCATCACCATTTTGAAAACCCACCATTTGGGAGACTATGTTTTATCTTTTTCCAAGTATCGAACAGGTTTATAAAAGCAAGTCCAAAAGAATGAGTCGCTGATTTGTGCTGGATTTTTTTTTTTAGGGGGACACACCTGGAACTTTCAGCTATATAGCATACTGAAACACATGTAACACTCTATATTTGATGCTTTCTTGTTGGAAACAGTATATATAATCAAGAGAATCCCCATGTTTGTTTGTTTTTGCTGTTTGATAGGGATTCCAATGTCAAAACATTGTAATGACAGCAATTCAACAGGGTGCAGGAATAGTTGTTCATTCTGATTCACGTTGCTCACCAGCAGATGTAAAGGAGCAAATTCTTCCGACTTTTTTGAATCCTCAATGTCGAGGCTCTATATTTTATATTTTTGTGTCATGTTTTTCTTCTCAGTTATATGGGGGTTTCCTAAAATGGCGGTACCCCCAAAACACCCCAAAATGATCATTTTTAGTAGGAAAACCCATGGTTGTTTGGTACCACCATTTTAGGAAATCCCCATATATCTTGACATGAGCAATCAGTTTCTCTACTGCAAAGTCTTCCATCCTTCAAGGTGGGCTCCTACCAGTTTAATAAATGGGATTATTTCACCCCTATAAGTAGGGTGAATTTTTTCCCCCAGTCACAAATTCATTTTCGGCCATTTGCAGGGGTTTCTTACACCCCATTTATATCCATTTATAACTAGTGATGGGGCCCACAATGTAGACCCCTAATTCATCTCCACTCCAAGCTGAACAAACAGTGCCAACAACCGAGGTCGTTGGTGGGGATTTTGCGCAGGCCGAGATTGACCGGAAGTTGAGGGTTGCTTCCGGAAGGCTTTTTAATAGGAAGCCACTTCCGGTGGGCCCATACCAGTTTTAAGTTTGTAACTCCACTAAAACGCCTCAGTTACCCATTTATGAGACCATTTATAGGGATTCTAACTCCAATTTAGAACTAGTAGGGGGCTCCAGCTTGCAGGAAGTCCAAAGACTACACTTTGCCCTAAAGACCAGACACCATTTGAAGCCCGGTCGACCGGACTTCTTGAGGGAAACCCGTTGTTTTTTATCCTTGTTTTTCAGGGGAGATTTGTTTGAATGTGTTAGGGTATCCAAGATGCAAACATCCGATCAGTACGGATACAGCCTATGATGGCTATATATGCATCTATGTATATATATATATATATATATATACACATATTGCTATATATATCCAAAAAATAGCCATGTCTAGGCAATTTATAGCAACCTTTCCCGCCGGTTCGTCACCTGAAATGGTAGTTTAGTAGTGGATGTTTGATTAGTGAAGAAAAAACAATATGGATGTTTCAGACACCGGTGGCAAACGGTGCTCCCCCTGGTTTATGGCTTTGCGATCCATGTCCATCTTCACAAGCTTAGGGGCTTCAATTTCCACCTCGTGTTTTTTTTTGGCTATCAAATGCTATAGATACTGGACGGTGGTTTCAAATATTTTTTATTTTCACCCCTATTTGGGGAAGTTTCCCATTTTGACACTAGTATTTTTCAAAGGGGTTGAAACCACCAACCAGGATATGTTTTCTTTTTGCGGGGGGATGACATGAACCTCTCGTATCCTCGAATCCACGTTTTGCTGGCTTTTTCTGTTTCAGTAGGGTTTTGCGAACCAAACCGTTCTTGATGTTTTCTACCTCATGGATGTCCAAAATCCATGGGAAACCATGAAGGTTTCAAGCCCTAACTATCCCAAATGCTCAACGTATGGTATATTTTACCTACACTTTTTCCATACAAATTAACCACATGTAGGTAAATATACCATGCATTGGGTGTCTGGGTATGGTTTATAACTTCATAACCTCTTAAAAAATGAAGGTTTCAAGTAGGGAAACCCCATGATTTGATCCGGCCGTCGTTAAGTCACAAAAAAAGGCTGATTGGTTTCTGCTTCGTGAAGTTACCGGACTTCCATGAGGTTCAGATGGTTCGACGGAACCGGGAAGTCGGGTTGGTGGTTTTTTGCTGGGAAATTTCAGCCCGGAAATTGAACAGTTCGCCCCTAAAGATAGGCAATCCCAAAAGGAAACTCATCTTCCAACCATCATTTTTCAGGGGCTATGTTAAATTTTGGGGGTGTATGACCTTTTTTTTCAGCCCTATAAATGGCCTTACAACAATGTTTTTTATCCCATGGGGTCAACAAAAAAACAATAAATTTGGAAATGTGTTTTGTGTTTTTTTTCACGGATTCTACCATGGTCAATTACTATTTCGCAACCACCATTTAGGGAATATATTTTTTTTGTCCAACCACCAAACAAGCAAATCTATGTCTGGTGTTTGAGTGTTTTCTGGCGAAATCTCATACAATGGGAGGTTCTGTTCCAGAGAAATCCCATGAGAATCTAAGGGTGTAACAACGCCTTTTGGAGACAATTCCTTTCTGTTGGAGTGGGTATGGGCCAGCGTGTTGGCAGCTGGGGAGCTGGCGGAAGGCCCAGGAGCTTCTGCCACACATCTGCTTCACCTGTTTCTGCAGTAAATGCACAAACATGGTGAGATGCTTGCATGCAAGTGGTGCCTAGGTGCTGACAGAGATAGAGGCCACTCCAAGCAGTGCAAAGAACATAACAAGTTTAGCAGAACCACTGGCTATTTCACTGGTTGCGCTTGCAGCTGGAGCTGGCAGAGTGCCAGCGTCGTGGGGCAGCAATCGCCACCTTTTTGGAGAAATTGTTTCCATTCCTGCAAGGCTTCACATCGGAAGCATCAGTGCCGCAAACGTGCTTGCCAAAATCCACGTAGGGTATTGGATTTCCCGCAGAGCAGCAGGCCTTGGCACATGCCTTGAAGATTTCCAGGCTTCGAAACAGGCCTGGGTTTATTTGGCTCAACTCTCCCTCAATCAATCTTGCAGCACATTTTCTGCGGTGGTAGCTCTAGTGTTTTATCCCCGCAAGGGCTGCCTTTGCTTTGGCAGCATGATGCCGAGGAGGTTTTACAGTGACATTCGGGAACAGCATCAAGACTTGGTTTCGCAATGGCCTTGGCTCCCAGACGCTTTTACTTTGCATGGATTGGTACCGTCGAATCCTTGGCGCATGTTGGACATTTTTTTTCAACAAAGAACCTCAGCCTTTAAGTCGCCACAACAACTATCCGTAGGAATCAATCGTCATATTCTCAGATGATGAGCAAAGGGTGTCCAGTCACCTCCGAAACGCATATTATTTGGGTTCCATTAAATTGTTGGTTTGGATGGGTGGTTTGGAATCTTGGCACCTCCTTATGAAAGGGATTGTTACTCAGGGGTACCCTTAGAATCCCAAGCCACCGGGCCCCAAACCAACAATCAACCACTAGCTGAATTCCCGTTTTTACGCAACAGTGAGAAAGCATCAGCGTTTCATTTGTGGACTTTTTTTTGGGGGGGGTTCTCGTTTTTGCGAAGTTCCGTGGTGAACCTCCAAAAATTCCTTTCCCAGATGCTCAATGGGACTGGTATATTTACCTACATGAATGGCCTAAATTTATGGTTTTCATGTCGGTAAATAGGCAATCGTCCCATGGGTCACATTTGAGCTTGTGAGGAGGTTTTTTTTGGGACTTGTCGCCTCAGGTGGTATAAAAAAGATCGAGGTCGAACCTCACACCGATCGGAAAAGGTCCCGGGTCCCAACAACCCAACAAGAAATGTCCAAAAAACATCCGAGGTTTTTTTTGTTTTCTACCCTAAGGATCATTGGACCTTAAAAACTGGCTATTTTGAGGACCCTACCCCTGCCATACAGGTTCAAACCCTTCCATTGGAGGGTTCAAGATCCTTAGGGTAAGTCCATTTTAGTTTTCTTCCAAAATTCCCTGACTTTTGACCTGGAGTTTTTGAAATCTCATTTTCGCCGACCGTGCCACAGGACAGTTTGAAGGACCTACAAGCCTCAAAACCATCGAAAGAAAGTGGCGCGACTGGCGCAGCCAGCTCTCCAGCCAACTCGCCGAAGCATGACTCGAAACTCGCCAAGGAACTGATGGATAAAAAAGTGGAACAAAATTAAAACTTTTTGTTTTGGTTGTTGTTGTTTGTTTTTTTTAACTTGTTGTTTTGTTTGTTTTTTTTGTTGTTGTGGTTTTGTGTAAGGTTTTTGATGTCACGGTTTTGGTTTGAAGATGTTCAATCATCCAATTTTTGTAGGATGTTAAAGAGATGTTTTGTTAGTATCATATAGTGGAAATCTCAAATTTCTGTAAATGAATCAAATCTAGCAGAATGGAACAAGATCTTGGGTTTGTTCAAGGTGATTGTTTACCTTTTTACCGAGGTAATTCACCATCAAACCACCATTTTAGGAGAATATTTTGTTTATTTTTTTCCCAAACATTGGAAATTGAAGCTGATTTCTGATCCAGGTGGTGGTTTCAAGAATTGTGTATTTTCACCCCGAACCCTGGGGGGAGGATCCAAATTAACTAATATTCGTATGTTTTTTTTGTATGCAAATCCAAGAGATGGATGTTGTTTTTTGTATGCCAAACGTTTGTTTTAGGTCCCACGGCGAAGGTTTGAAGGTTTGTTTTAGGATTTCACGGTGTCCACCATAAGCACCTTGTTACATGGGAAAATCAACCCGGCTAAAGATTGACAGGTATTGTTCCTTGGTGATGCAGGGTTTCTCCAATTTTTTAGGGTTGTTTCAAGTCATTATGGCAAACCCCGTGCCAGTTTTCAACCCGGAAAATCTCAACCTTTTGGGGTTGTCATTGGGTGTTGGGTATGAGGTCGCTAGAAGTCAGGTTTTGGATCCGGCGAACCACTCCGGTTTTTGGCAATGTTAAAATGGATGAAAATGCACCCGTATTGAGGGTTTGTTTCATATTGAAGATGGGATATGAACCATTGCTAGGTTAGTTTACCAGAGGGTAGAGTGGGATGATTTTGAACACACTGGATGATTGCACACTAACTTGTCAGGATGACAATCTTAGTGAGCACCACTTGGATGATACGGCAATTGCACTGGAATTTTTACACAGGCCAAAAAAAACAACATGTGAAAGGAAACGCCACAAGTTGTGTTTTGTGACATGTTATTTTTTTGAGATCTTATTGATCATCCACAAAGTAAGGTTGAGGAATAGGATTTGTTGGTTACATAACATGCCGAACACGTGTTTCTCTTGTTGTAGGGTTCTTAAGGGCGGGGTGTTCAAGGGGATGGGGTAGCTGAGGAACCCTAAGGATTCCTAGAAAAGATTGGGGAACATTGGGGAAGATTAGGGGGATCACCACTCCGCCTTAAGAATCCTAGCACCCCAAAAAAGGTATCATTTCAAATGTCATGTCAAGTGGTCGGCCATTACACCCCCAAAAAACCGGGTGATTCCAGGGACTTCCCAATTTTTTTGGGGACCTTCTGGTAAGGGGGAACCCCTACGCCTATTAGATCCTCTTGGTATTTGCAAGAGGGATGAATCCATGCACCCCAAGGAAGCGGAGTTTGCCTCACATGATGGATGCCAAGTCAGATGCGAGCAGATGGACTGCCTCCGAGGCAAAGACCCGAACAAGTCCTGCTTTCAAAGATTGTTTATAATATAGAGTTTCATGACTGGTCAACCTAACGCCCCCCCGCCCTAACGTACCACCCCGAGAAATCAGGGTTTAATAAGGCTTTTATTAAGGGAAACCAATTGTCAATAAGCCCTTAATAAGGCCTTACTAAGGCCTTATTGATGGGGGGGGGATGTTAGGTTGGGTAGGTTGACCAGCCATAACGATTAGATTATATTTGGCGTTGTTAATCGAAAATCCTTCGTGAAGCCATGGTATTTACGGGAAAAGACACTAAAACAGAATACTCTTTGGAATCCCAGGGTACAAGATGGTACAAGTATATATATTTCATTATTAAATTTTCAATTTTACATATACATATATTATATTTATATATGTATTTATTATTATATAACATGTTCTTTAAGAAATACGTGCATGGTTTTTGATTATCTAGACGTCGCTGCATTTTGTGACAGTGCGCGTTTCTCCAAAAAAAAAACGTTACGAATTCCGGAAGACTCGGACCATCCAGGAAGTCCAAAAATGAAACGAACTGGAAGTCTTTTGGAGGGGTTTGCCACGTTCATTCCCTACTTGGAGGATCATCCCAGTGGATGTAATTAAGCGGTTAATAACCATGGTTAGTTTTCGTCCCCTAAGTAAGGTTGGTTTAGTTATAAATGGCCTTTTCATGGCTTATACATGGGGGGGGTTAGTATCTAGGGATGATCCTCCAAGTAGACATCCAGCCATACCTTGTGAGGATCGGTTTTTTGAATTGTTTTAAGGCTTCCTTTCACACCGATCCTCACGTTTGACTGGAGGATTTTGGATGTCTAGGGATTAGAGGAAGTGCCCCCTTCTCAAAGTATGCCCTATTTACCTTTGAAATGAATGCCATAAATCTAGGCCATTCATGTCCTATTTTTACGGCGCGGGGGAAACAAAATTCGAAAACAATTGCACCATGGTCAACTATTTTTGAAGTGCAGCCGACTGGAAGTCAAGGCGACTATAAAGATCATAGTCCCCAATTTTTGGATGATTAAGATTCCGAGATTCCCTACTTTTCCAACATATGGTCTTTTCCGGTGAAAAAAAACACATCTTTGTTTATTAGTGGTCGACTGGGACTTCTAGGGGGCCCCAGGAATCTGAATTATTTTAATCGTCATTTAATCGTCACTGCATTCAGCTAATGGTTGGGCTGGTTGGTTTGGGGCCCGGTGGTTTGGATTCCGATTGAATCCCCTTCATGAAAGGGATTGGGATTCTTACGGGTATTAGATTCGAATCCCAAACCACCGGGCCCCAAACCACCAATTAACCATTAGTTGACGGATGACTTCCCAACAAAAACGCACATGTCTCGCCGATTCAGGCGACATCTCATGTAGAAACCATCGCCACCACAGTCCGGGTTCGAGAGCTGTGACAGGGGGGATGTTGGCACATGGCCATGACTCAACACGGTGGTGTTTTGCAGCGCTAAAAACCTGGTAGTAGAATTGTGTTTTCGAAGTGGAGGTATATATGGTAGTTTTTTTTCAGAAAAAAATTGGAAGTTGAGTTTTTAAGGACTGGTGAAGCTACTCACCCCTAACGTACCCGCCTCAGAAATATAAGGGTCTAACAAGGCGGAATTAAGGGAAACAATGGTTAATAAACCCTTATTAAGGCCTTATTTCTGGGGAAAACTACGGTCGGGGTTAGGTGGACTAGCCATTAAGAGTTTTAAAAGACCCTTGGATTCTTTGGAGATTTGTGAATGTTTGCTTGCTTGGTAAAATCTTCATCTTCACCGCTATGGTAAAATCTTCACTGGCATGAATGGCTGAAATTTATGGTTTTCATGTAGGTAAATAGGCCAGTCCCGTTGCGCATCTGGGTAAGGGAATCCTAACCCACCCAAATGGCCTGATCATTCAGGTTCAGAAATTTGTAATAAATTGCCCAGAAGGATTGGGAATAAGATGAGATATCCCGTGAATTGGGTTCCATACTCCGGTTGTTTCATATGTGAATAAATTAGTATATATGGGATCTCAATAACATTAATGACATATCTTTGCGGAACGATAACCAACAATAAGAAACGCCTCATAGTTGGCACTTTTGCACTTTTGAATATTAATGGACTGGATCCTTGGAGGGTTATCAACGGTATACTCATATACGTACTTGGCACTTCAAACAAAATCGTAAAACATCCAAGGAATCCAGTGTTTTCACAAAAAACATCTCCTAAAGAAAAATGCTTCACCGTTTTAAAGCTATAGTGCGAATGTTTTTTTCGAAAGAGCAAACCGCCGGAGTCGATCATAAAAATGTCTGATCCGTTACAAAAACATGGTCACCTTCTCTTCAAGAGGTTGAGGGTGTTGAGCTCCAAGCAGTTTGTTTTAAATTCCCCGATATCTACGACGCAAGTTTGCACCTGAAAATGGATGGTTGGAATACGATTCTATATCCTTTTGGGGGACCCTTACTTAACGCTTATTTTCAAGGGCAAACTTGCTGTTAGTTTCAGGGAGGATATTGTATCCCTAAGAAACAGCGGTGTGACCCTGGGTTTGGACTCTGTATACAGTAGCTCTGATGATCCTGCCGTGAATTTTCAATGGTTGTTTCTGGTTCCCTTAATAGGTGGTAGGTAGCATAATTCTATATAATTCTTTTGACCAAACCTCCAATGTTGGGGTTCAAAATGTTAATTTGTCCAGGGTGTACCCTCCCCAAAACTAAGATGTTTTCCGAAAAAATGCGCCACCCCAGTACTGAATCATCTTCCACCCATTGATTTTCAACTCCTTTACAAGGTGGGCCTCTACCAGTTTTAAATGAGCTTGTAAGCTCTATAAGTAGGGTTTTTCAATAAAATCACCACCAGTTTCCTATTTACAAGGCCATTTCAGGTTTGTTTCACTCCACTTTTTTCCTGGTTTTTCCGGGGGTTACACCTTGTAAAGTCGAGGCCGCTTCGTTGACTCCCTTGTCGTATCGCAAGTGTCTCGAGCAGAGAGGGAACATCTGAGGGATTTCCGGCGGATCCTTTGGAGGATGGGATTCCAGTGGTCACGTAAGTGGTTAATAACCCTAAGTGATTGGTGAGTGGTTTCAAACATTTTTTATTTTCATCCCTATTTGGGGAAATGATCCAATTTGACTAATATTTTGCAGATGGGTTGAAATTTGCTTCAATTTGATGGTACATGTAGGTAAATACACCACTAGGGTGTCCATGGAAGTTAGTAACTACTTAGTAAGTTGGTTTATAACCTATTTACGGGATGTATCAACCTACTTATAAAGGGGATATAATCCATTTACTAAGTACCATGGACATCCCAGTAGTGATTGGTGAGTGGTGAATATTTCGGCCTTTTGGTTCAGGAGATATGAAAAGATGAAATTACGGAGATTAAGGAGGTTTAGTGAGTGGTTCATAGCTATGGTGATCGTTTTTGTCCCCTTTCCGGATCGGGCAACGTGGGACCCCGGGACCCAAATGGCCGAACTCCATGGCTTTGAAATTGGGGTGATCCGATCACCACTTACATCCAGTGGGAGCCCATCTCCAAGTACCCCGCCTGAAGAATTAGGAAATCCGGCGAGATTTTACCACCGGTTGGATGTAAAAAAAACTGAAAATCATGGGATAAACTATCTATCAACTGGTTAGCCGGATTTCTTCCAATAGTATCCCCTGAAAATTTGATGGTTGTAAGATGAAATTTCCTTTTGAAATGGTGCCTTTTTTAAGGAAAAACATGGTAATCTTTGGAGGTGTTTCATTTGGGAGGCAATCGATTTTTTTGTGAAAATTCCTCATGAATCAAGGTACCACCAAGCCCTATAGGGCATCCAATCGTACAATTCCCAAGCATGGATCTGGGCTGTGCGTATCGTGATGCGCCAGTCATGAGGCAGGATAGGATGATCACATACGCAATTGGACGGAACGAGGTGGGATTTGAGCACCCTTTCCCTACTTGGAGGATCATCCCAGTTGGATGTAAGTGGTTAATAACCATGGTGATCGTTTTCGTCCCCGATTCCTGGGGTAACGTTCCCTTTACAAATGGCCGAACTTCATGGCTTATAAATGGGGGTGGTTACTAACTACTTACATCCACTGGGATGATCCTCCAAGTACACCATGGTCCAGCTGGGTGAGACCCATCACATCCTGACATCCGTGAGTCGAAAACAACCGGTTTTGTAGGGAAGGAAATCTGCAATCAAAAAAAATTGGTTGTAAATAAGCTATAGATTCTATATAGACCCCCAAGACACCCAATACATTTGTATACATTTGTTGGTGAATCTATATACTTACAACCCTCTAAACTACCTATCGTTTTGTATACCGAGGACGTCCAATTACTAAACTCTGGCCATTGCTAGGATCAGGAATCCTTCGCACGGATCATCCTGAAGACCAATTTTTTGTTTGGTCGACTGGACTTCTTGGGTAGTTGCATGTTCCAGGAAGCTAGTAAAAGGTTAGTAAATCAGTTGTAAGTTTTAAGCCAAATATACCCTTGGACCCCTAAACCATGAAAAATGAGGGTGTTAAACCCCCAATATATGGGTTATAACCCTTAAAAATGAAGGAAACGTGGGTTCTCATGGATGTTTGTTTTAGGTGCCATGACAATGCAACCCGGAAAATCAACCTTTTGAGGTTGTCATTTTGGGTGTTGGGGATGAAGTGAAGTCGCTAGATGTCAGGTTTTGGATTATCACCCATTTGCAAACCATTGATCCTAACTTCCAACAGGACATCCATGTTGGACTTCTGGGCTTGGTACCGTTTTGTATAGGTACATATATCACCCATGGACGACCTGACCCTACACCCGGGACGTGCAAGGTGGGCCCAGGATCCAGCTATCAATGGGGTGAAATACGCCCTAGAAGTATTTTTTTTTTTACCTTAGGCAAACCCATTATATATATATAATTATATGTATATATATATATACATAGATATGGCCATTTATAGGGATTATAACGATTCTAATCCAATTTACAACTTTTTTCAGGCAGCATGGCCAAGAAAATCCAAGATTACTACATAAAAGTAGGGTTAAAACCCCAGCTACCTAATTACAAGGTCATTTATAGGGGCTTCCTGCAGTCCATTTATAACTGGTGACTGGATCCGGGCCCGGCCCACCTTATTGTTTCACCCTGAGGATTTTGCTACGCTTCTATTGGATGCACCTGGAATTTGAACTCCGTGGCAAAGTTGGGGCAAAACCCAGAGCTGAAAAGTCGGGCGGAAAGCGTGGGATGTTTTTTAGGAAGTCAGGATGAATATGTTAAGTAAATGGCTGGGTGGTGGTTTCACACATTTTTTTATGTTCACCCTTACCTGGGAAAATGATCCAATTTGACTAATTAATATTTTTCAACTGGGCTGAAACCAACAACTAGATGGGTTATAAGCCAAATATAAAATATATATCCTATTTATGAGCATGTTATTACCCATTTATTAACCATTGATCCTAACTTCCGTCCCGGGACATCCAAAGTGGTGACCTGATCTGCAGTGAAGTGCTGTCACATAACCATCCCAAAGTTGAAGGAATGGTTCACCTGAAAATGGCACCCTGGGAATAGGAGATACTAGGACCAGGAGATTCGTTTTGGAAACCATCATTTTTAGGTTCCGTGTTAAACTTGGGGAGTGTATATGCATTTGGATTTTCTTTAGATTCCTTTTGGAAACCATCTCAGGGGTGTTTTTTTTTTGAAAGTCCCTCACCCTTCAGCAAAAAGAGGGTCACCTAATTTTACGGAATTGCCATGATGTTTATTTTTTTGGGTTGGTTGAAAGGTTGTGATAAAAATGCAGCAAACGGTTAATTGATGGTTTGGGGCCCGGTGGTTTGGATTCCTAGGATTCCCTTATGAAAGGGAATGTTACGTAGGGGTACCCGATTCGAATCCCGAAAAAAAGGGGCCCAAAACCTGCAACTAAAAAAAACATTTGGGGATCATATCTTTGGAACTTTTTCCAGGCGTCCAACAAGCAAATCCAAGTCCGACATGATGAGGCAGTTGTAACATGAGGTAAAATAACCTCTTTAAATTAAATGTCCTGAAATAAATGGATACCTACTAGGGTCAAATTTCCCCGTGCTTAGGGGTTTTCCTACACCCCATGTACCTTAAGGTCAAAATAGATGGCTTGCCGATACCAAAAGGTAGTTTAGTAAAAGGTCCTTAACAAAGATCAATTATTTATAGGCACTGTTAGCCATCTACTTTTCAATTACTGTACCTATTTATTTTCGGCCATTAAATTTCGTGGTTTTCCTACACCCCCATTGACAACATGGTGATCCACCTTGGTGTTTCACCCTGAATATTTTGCTACGTTTCTACTGGATGCACCTGGAATTTGACCAACCCAGATGCGACCCAATGGGACGATGGCCGCCAATTTACCTACATGAAAACCATCAAATTTAGACCATTTCATGTAGGTAAAATATACCAGCCCCATGGGTCGCATCTGGGAATCCGTTTTTTTGTTGGCCCCAACTGCTTGTTGAGAGGTCCGAACTCTGGTCCGTCGCTTCTCCGTCATCGCACCTGGGACTCAAAATGTGGGGGAGAATGCGGTGTGGAATGAGCGTAGCAATTATCCTGAAATTTGAGATACCGTCCAGTAAACTAACATGGCTAGCTGGAAATTCACCTTTTCTAATGGGAAATACATCTTTAATTGGTGGATTCTCCATTGCTATGTTAGTTTACCAACACCCTAGGAATCAATCCTCCTATTCTCAGATGGGGTGTCTAGTCATCACCTCCGAAACGCAGGTCGTCTTAGTCTTTAGGTTCCATGAAGCCACTCTCAGGTCAGGTGAGCCAGGATCCCTAGGGGACGCAAGGTTGAAGATTTGTCCCCAACAAACACAACTTCGGAAGCAATGGGCGCCACAGATGGCACGATGGCACGATGGCACCAGATCTTATATGATTGCTCAGTGCCACCTTCTGAATCGGCGGACGCCAGTAGTGGGATTTACACGATTATCCCTGGAGAAAGCAGCGGCAGTGGAGGCTGTTTGGCATCTGGAGAGGAAGAGCTGGTAGAAATGCTGAATACTGGACGGATTGGCACCGTTCGAAACTCCAAGTGTTTGAATGGCTTGGTGTGGTTTCTCCATGTGTTGATTCCAGGGTTTGGCGGCTTTGATTCAGGGCCAGGCAACTGGAGTTCCATTCCATCCCAGAACCCTGCGAAAAACACAACAGAGTCGTCGTTAAACCCCTCTTTGTTGGGAGGGTCCCAGCAATCGCTGATTCTTAGGGCTATCTCATTTGTTCCATTAAAAGATCAATCATCCATGGATCCGAAATTCACCTAGAATAGTCGCATGGATCCGATGGGGTGTTTGAAACAAATAGATTCCGGATGTTTTTTTCAGGGGCGAACTAACAGGTTTGGCAGTGGGAAAAAAATCAGAATTATTACTAACACCGTTGGCTTGCAACAATTGGTGAGTTGGTTGGCATATTTTTGGTATGTCATGTTGAATTCCAAGATATTCCATGGCTGCTGTTGCAATGTGTTGCTTTAGCTTGGCAAAACAGTCCTGTGAATCGTACTGCTTTCCGGACAAAGACTTTGGGAAACTTGGATGCTGCTGCTAGGTGATGATCATTAATAGCATGGTGATGATGATGTTGTTGTTGTTGTTGTTGTTGTTGTTGTTGTTGTTGATGTCAAAGGATTCACTTTCACTACAGTATTCTATATTTCATGGTCAACGGCGAACACAATCACCCAGCCACTCGTCAAGAGAAGAACTTTTCCACAACATGGACCCCGTCGCCTGTTATGGGCTGAAATAACTCGCAGATGATGAAGATCCCCAAGAGTCCTTACCGTCGTTCCCCTGAATGTCCATGTAGGGAATATTTCCCATACACCATCAGAACCCACAACCTTCATTTTTAGGGCTTATAACATGGTATAACCCATATATTGAGGGTTTTAAAACCTTGATTTTTCATGGTTTTGGGGGTCCAAGGGTAGGTAAATATACCACTACTTGGTGGTTTCAAATATTTTTTATTTTCATCCTTACCTGGGGAAATGATCCAATTTGACAAATTTTTCAGATGGGTTGAAACCACCAACTAGACCATATACATGGCATCGATCACGGTTGAACTGAACGCCAACTGCTTGGGCCCTGAGATCTTTTTCGTCTTGCCGATCTACTTAAGAGCTTTGGTCATCCCATGGTGTCTCGGCGGAGAGCGATAGGGTGAAAGTCGGGGGACAAAAAAAAAGCGGACTCATCAGGTCACACGGCCATGGGGGATGGAAATTCATGGGGATGTTGCTGCGATATTTTGTTTTAATTGGTCTTTGGGTTTTCAGATTGTTGTGTGTGTGCGACTGATGCCTTTGCCCAAGTACAAAGGAAAGCAGCACAATGTGAAGACGGTTTCAATGTTTCAATTTTTTTGGTTTCAAATGCGTCTATCCAGTTTCTGCTCCAACCTAGAACCCCAATGACCTCTATTTTTGAAGGGACCCAACCCCCCAAAACAAGGCCAACCTTCCAAACAAAACAAGGGGCCCCATTTGGGTTCTAGGAAGGTACTTGGAAGACGTTCCCTTAATTTTTTGGTTTCAAATGTACGTTTGTTGGGATCCAATCCGGTTATATATCCCGACGTGGCTATGGCAATGGATGTCTAGGGACGGACTTTCGAATGTGACCATGTTTTAGATGGAAGAATTTTGGGAATGGTTCACTATTTTTTCATGCACCTAAGTTTTTGAAATCTCCAAAACCATGACGCTTGTCCAAAAAAACAAAAAACTACGTATTTAGTAGGAAATATAAAGTTCAAACTTTTAATTTCATGGTCCTTTGGCTGAGTAATTCCTTTACCACCCAAAACCGTTCAAATTGAACCTACTTGGTTACACCCCCTTGAAGCCTTTGTCATTTGTTAAAGATTCCCCACTTCTAGGGATTGGAAGGGTCTCAAATTTGGGTGTTTCCTAAAATGGCGGTACCCTCATTTCACACCCCAAAAAGGTCATTTTTAGTAGGAAAACCAAGAGTTGTTGGGGGAAACCCACCATTTTAGGAATCCCCCCATTTCTTGAAGTTGCCATGGAGAAAACAAATAAAAAAACACCACCAGTTTTTCTGCGCCACTGCCAAGCTGCGAAATTCCAAGGAGATGCAGGCAAATTGGTAGCAGTTGGGAGCTTAGAAACCCTGAAAAAACACATTGGATCACCTTGTGGGTCTGATCCAAAGTCGGGGGTGGAACTGGGCTACCAAGATTATCGGTTTTGGTGGGTTTTGGTGGGAGCAAAACTTCCTATTTTTTTGGGGGTGGGAGAAATTGAAAAAAACTCTATATAAAACAAACATGTTTGGTTTTGACATGTTTTTGACTCTCCGGAATGTGTTTTGAATGTATGGATGATTTTTGTTGGGAGTAGTCTTGAACTCTTGAGGATGTATGGTCTTTTTTACCGGCCTTTACCTCAGCCAAATGTAGGTAATATATACCATACATTGAGTGTTTGGCAGAAAATGTAGTTTGAAATTAGAAAGAGGTTATAAGTTAGGAACATAGAAAGATTAGAAAGTGTAGATTTCAAGGTCCAGTAGCTTGCTAAATGTATACATGTATTAAACTATATGTATCAAAAACCTTGGTTGTTTGATTGATGTCGATGGGATCAAAAAGTTGCACTTGTTTTTTTGAACATGGGGATTTTACTCCTTGATCTAGGACGTCTAAAAACATCGAATAGCCTTGTTTCCGCAAACCCTTTTGAACCACACTCATCAAGGGAAGTTGCAGGAAACTATCTTGGAGGGAAGGAAAAATATAGGTCCTTTTTTCTAAATATATACCTGGAATATATTGACTTTACACCCCGGAAGTTTAACACCGAGATTCCTTTTGGAAACCATCATTTTCAGGTTCCATGTTAAACTTTGGGGATGTATATATTTTTGTTGACATGTGGATCCTTTCCTAGGCAGGGAACCTAGGATTTCATGCTTCACGAGCAGCCTGGGAACCACGGTCTGAGGTGGAAATATGATCGATGTCGAATACCTGGTGTGGTTGTCGATCTGGGGAGCAACACGTTGTGTTGAATCATGGAGATTTGACCGCGATCACCAACATCGAAGTGGTTTCATAAGATTGTAATAGGGCCTTGTTGAAGGAAGATGAATGAACATGGGGTGTTAAGAACTACCGTCAAGTAAACTAACATGTCAATATAAAAATTCCACTTTTAATATAGGAAATACATCTTGGAACGGTTGTTTTTTCATTGACATGTTCATTTTCCGGGGTGCACCATTTTTTTGGTTCAAAAATATGTTCTTACACCAGTATTTGTGGTTGGGGTTTTGGTTTGACATCATGGTTTTTACAGGTTGCCTTTGAAATCTTTGAATGTCTAGAAATGGACTCCCAGCATTTGGATTCTCAGGGGCAATGGTGGTTCATAACTTCTTATCTGTAGGATTTTGACGGTATACTTCCTACATTGATCCCTAATCATAGGGAACATGGTGGGAAAACCCTTGGGATGGAGGGCCCCTAGCTGTTTCACCACCCGTGTTGGAGCCCTTGAAAAGAGGACAAGCCCAATCAATACCCACTATATAAGGTATGGGGTTGAATATTAAGGGGCCCTCATCCCAAGGTGTTTTTTTCCTATTTTCCCGATTGGCAATCCATGGATCGGGTATATAAATATTGCCAATGATCCGGGCTGCCCCGATACTGGTAGGGCATCAACCGCTAGGCATGTCAGAGAATGATGGTTTGGGGTGTCGTCCAATCAACTCGGAAACACGGGTCAGAAGGTGAGCCAGGATGGATGGATGGATAGATTAGATAAGGTTAGATTGATAGATTTTGAGTTTGAGAGATATATGATGTATAGATTGATTGATACATAGATACGTAAATACATAGATATCTAGCTAGCTTGATCGTTTTTTTTGGGTTATAACCTTCCCAACTGAAGCTCCAAACCAAAAAGTCCGTCGGGACAGGGCGTCTTTTGCGACTCCGAGACTGCTATACAGCTGAGGTATTTTGGGATCGGGGGATTTTTTCCACCGAAACGCCTGGGAGTTTCGAATTCAGTCCCTTAAGGAAACCACCCCTCCTTCAGGGCAAAAATGGGCCTTAATTATAGCCGGCCTTATTGGGGGGGGATGATGGTGGTTCATAATCCTTTAGTAAGGTCTGATTCCTTGGGTGAGGGTGGTTGGCATTGAGGGGGTATAACTTAGATTCCATGATAAAATCATGGGAAATCCAAGGTCATACCCTCCACAAAACTAACAGTTCGCGTCGCTGAACAATGGTGGTTGAGAGACTATGTTCCTTTTGAGACGGTCATTTTTTAGGGGATACTGTTAGTTTTAGGGAGCTTAATAGTTAAAGTTAAAACTTAGATGGTATAATTAGCTGGTGACCGGCAGCCGAAATCATGTGATTTTTTCAGTAAGGTTTCATGGAATTTCTGTGTTTTTTTTCAGTTGGCTTACATGAATGACAAAAATCAACACGGAACCTAAAAATCATTCAATCAAAAAGGAAAATCGTCTGCCAGACCTCCATTTTTGGGTTTGAAATGTTATCTTCAGGGGTGTAAAGGGTGAATCTTGGAAAGATTTGGGATGCTGGTCAAAACATATCTGAAGCTTTGTTAAGAACTTCGGCAACCACCAAAGATGAGCACATGAGAAAAATATGGCCATTTTTTTCTACTAGATTTTCCGAGAAAGATGAGGTCCCACAAGGTCGGGGTGGGTCGCACCAACCAACCACCGCGAGGTATGGCGAAAGATTCACTGCTATCATCATCGCCATGCCGGTCACTCTGGCTCCTACGAATTGCATTGAGTTCGTTTTCTTCCGTTCGGTTCACGAAACATGACGTGTTTTTTTTGGAAAAACAACGGGCTGGGGGTTGAAGAAAGAAACGGGTTCCTTTGAAGTGTTTTTGTTGCGTGTAGTATCTCATAGGATCAATGCATGGTATATTTACCTACTAGTAGGACCTAGATTTAAATTCGTCCTTGTAGGTAAAGATGTAATCAGCCATACATTGCTGGGCACATCTTAGATTAGCCAAAAACTATCTTAGCTCCTTTGAGTTGATCGTGGGATTGACACCACGTAACAACTCACTAAAAGTTTAACTTTTTAGTCCCGGGGACCCCTTTAGGTTGCCATACATTGTATCTTCTGAGGTTATGGGATTACATCACCATGTTGAGAATATTTGTTCAAACTTTTCTTTCGAAATATGTCCAATTAACTAATGGTTACTTGTTGGTTTGGGGCCTGGTGGTTTGTGATTCGAATCGGGTGCCCTTAAGAATCCCAATCCCTTTCATAGGGGGATCCCATTGGAATCCAAACCACCGGGCCCCAAACCAACAAGCCAAACCATTAGCTGATCCAGCAGAAAGTCAAGGGCCTCACTGCCTGACGATTCAAATAAGTGGTTGAAATCACTACAAGGTGGGCCCCGGATCCAGTTACAATTTGGGTGAGGTTTAACCCTTATATAAATATATATAAATGGCACTATACATTTTGTAGCTGGGGTTATGTCGCGGGGTTATGTTTTAATTCCCATATGCTCCATGGGACGATTGTATATTTTACCTACATGAATGGCTTAAATTTTATGGGTTTCCATGTAGGTAAAAATGTTCCAAAAAAAACATGGGAGCATCAGGGATTTGTAGGCCTGGATGGCCTTGGCCCGTCTGAATCGAATCTTTATCGATTCCGTTGGGTTGATTGAGCATCGATCCCTCCTGAGCTTCGGTATGACTTGACCCCCAAAAAACCATACCATCCAAACACAAAAAAACCTTAGGAGGTACCCTCCTGGATGTCTAAGGAAACAACACGAACCAAACCTGAGCCAGTCGTGAATGGAAGGAAAATCGTGACGGCCACTGGCCACGTACTTGTAGACATGAAAACCTTGGCAGAACAAAATGAAGAAAAATCCATGTCATCCATCAACAATCCCATAGGCTCCATGTATGGTATATTTACATATAGTTACCTACATTTATCTGGTTGATTTTTTATGATAAATGGGGGTAAATATACAATCGTCCCATGAATCTTATGGAGATACTGTTACTCTTATCATTGCATGCCTACATTTGGTTCTTGAGATTCTTTGGTCCTCCAAAGTTGCTGGAATTTCCGAAAGTCAATCTACGTGGGTGATGACATGATACACCCAGGCCCACCAAACGGTAAAGTAATATTTTTTTAAGTTTATTTCTACTTTGTTGGGGTCCTCCTGGAATTTTATGTATCTTAAATTTCCACCGAAAATTACATGAAGTTATATGATACACACAAACTGCATATATATATTTCAACTACATACATATTTGCACTCCTAGGATCCATACATGGTATATACTATACCTACATTGATCCCATTAAAATAAAAACACCAGGTATGTTGGTAAGCATACCATACATTGATCCTATCGGATATAGAAGGTGCGACTCTTCGCATCTTATGGTGTCCGCTGTCCACTCAGTCGGTTCGGTTCAAGCCAAAAGTTGATGGAGCAATGGTTGATTTGTCAAATGATCTGGTCAAATTAGCTCGCGACCTCACACGACCAAATGGTGGTGATTGTAAGGGAAATCCCTTATTTCAGGGGAATCCTAGGTTGGTGAAATATTATTCCATTTGGGGCCAGAATGATGGAGCGAATATTTTTTTTTGAAATGATGGACGTACCAGTTGAGCTTTGTTAGGTAAACACTTTTTCCCACCATTTCTAGACCTTTTTTTCTGGCATTCTTAAGGGGGGAAGGTGTCCAGATTGTCCAGTGTTGGGCCGAGGAATCCTTAAGCCTTAATCTCCCCCATGGTTTTCTATGGTTCCCAGCGCGTTCTTAGAAAAACTCGAGGGTTCCCATTTTCCCAGCTCCCCATATCTACAATGTTTCAACCAAGATGGGGCCCAAAAACAAGTTCGAAGTGGAGTTATAAGTGTATAACCCCAGTGAAAACCTTGTGTTCAAGGCCATTTATAATCCCTTATTTATTACTGGTAGGGGATCATCTTGTAAAAATCATGAAAATCTAAGGGTACTTGGAGGATCACCCTTAGTAAATGGTTTGTTAAGGGGGTAAACCAAGCCATTTACAATCATTTTCAACTAGACTAATCATTTATAATCCCATTTGTTATCGCCATGTATATGTTTTTTTTCTTGCACCCCATTTATAACTGCTGACACTCCCCGGGAATCCCCATCTTGTAACACATGGGACTTCGATGATTCGAATCCAACTCACAGATTTTGTACTAGAAAAACGTGACTCATGCAGCCATGGTGGCGAATGCTCATCACCTTGCTTCCTTTGAAGGTGATTTTCCGGTATGGCTGGGGGGGAGAAATGCATTTTCTCCGAAGAAAGCATGGTGAACAACAGAGTTACCAGATACTATGATATCCCTGAAGTGTAACTCTGGAAGTCCGATACTATTAAATCATAGTCCCCAATTTTGGATGACTAAGATTCCCTACTTAAGATGAAAAGAGCAGGCAATCGGTAATCCTGCAAGTCCAGTCGACTGTAAAAACAATTGTCCAAACTGGATTTGTTAGTTGAAAATCCTTAGTGGAACAATGGTCCTTACAGGAAAAAGACGGGAACCATAGTGGTCTTTGGAATTCCAGATACATCCCTGAAGTGTGAGCCCCCTAACGTACCCCACCCGGAAATAAGGCCGTATCGAGAGTTTATTAAGTATTGGTTTCCCTTGATAAGGCATTATTAGACCCTTATTTCTGGGAGTGGGTACATTATAGGGGGAGGCTTGGTTGATTAGCCATGGTGTTCAGGGTCCATGTTAAACTTCAGGGGTGTATCCATTGGTTGTTTCACTCAGTTTCCAGTTATTCCCTTGCATCTTCGGAAAGTCATGCCTCCTTTCTTCCCGGTTTTGAGATGTTAGTGGAAGAACCGGCCCAAGCAGCTTTAGCGTTCATGTTAAACTTCAGGAGATTATTTATTGGTAGTTAAGGTTCGTTACTATTCTCATGAAAACGACTACCCTCCCTGAAAATGTCGGTTCGCACCTGAAAATTGATGGTTGGAAGCTGGAAGATGAAATGTCCATTGAAAACAAGGCCCTTTTCAGTGGAGGGGGAGGTTTTTTTCGTTGCGAATTGGGAATGTGTTGAAAAATAGTAGCCCACCAGCCTCCACCAACCAATGGCGGAAAAATGCGAAGATCTATGGCAGTGCTCTAAGTGGATTTGTCCCCCCCAAAAAAATAAACCTTTGATTTACTAGGTAGTGCTTTCAAATATTTTACTTTCACCCCTCTTTGGGGAAGATGAACGCTTTTTGACTAATATTTTTCACTTGGGTGGAAAAACCACCAACTAGTAACTAGTGTAGTTTGGAAATACTATGTGATTCAACCTTTGATTTAGGTTGGAACGAACGGACTAGCTGACTAGCTTTCAACATCTTGACCCGCCCTGTGTTTCCACGCCCAGTTACCCTTGGGTTTCCCGGCTGGCTTCTCCGAGAAGCTTTGGCAGACAAGAATGCGTTGTTGTTTTTTGTTTTTTTTTTTGTTGTTGTTGTTGTTGTTGTTGTTGTTGTTGTTGTTGTTGTTGTTGTTGTTGTTTGGATTGGGGATTTTGTACAAGGCTCTGGCTGAAGAAAAAGAGAGACATCAGAGAAGGTAGCACCAACCAAACAGGCCTTCCTGGGAACTAACATATCCCCTCCCAAGGCACCTTGAAGATGATTTTCCTTGTCCCAACATAGGATGTGTGAGTTTCCTGGATGGTAATCCCTGTTAATTTTAGAGAAATCCAGGTCAAATAAAATGATATTAATTGTCTCAGTTTCGCTTCTGTCAATGATTCCTATGTGAGATTTAGCATTGTAATCATGAGTCAATGAAGACGTGAGAACAGGCAATCGGTAATATATACCCTGCAAGTCAAAGACTGTAAAAATAACCGCTTCGCTAAATTTGTTAACTGAAATTCCTTAGTGAAACAATGGTCTTTACGGGAAAATCACTAACTAGAAAAACATGTCTTTGGAATCCCAGGTATACCTTCTGTTTTGGGATGACGTTTTTGAGTGGTTTTTACTTGCTTAGGGCACTTCTAGTCCACGGTGACAGTACGCTGGATGGATGCACAAATGGACACAACATGTTTGTTACCACCGCCGGCACAATCATCACTGGCAGCTATTTTGAGAGGATCATCAGTATCAACTGTACATAGGTGGTGGTTCCTACGACATTTTTGGATGTTTACCTCAAAAAATGGGGGAGATGATCCAATTTGACGAGCACATTTTTCAAAGAAAGTTTGATTTCACATAACTACAAGTGATTGTAAACCCAACCGCTTTCCTCCAATTGCTAAGTTTTAAAAAAACCGGCAAGCCTCAAGAAACAGGTTGAGTTCAACCACCACCTACCGTGGGAACCCGCAACCTTAATTTTTTAGGGGAGTTATAACTTATAACCCATATTTTTAGGGCTTAAAACCTTCATTGTTTCCATCAAAAATTGAATGGGACCTTACCAACGGACTCCTAAGGAAGTTGCGATCGAGCTATTAGATTCTCAGGTTTTTTCGGGGTCCGTGGACCGTGGGTCCGACCGTTGGAGATTTCTTGGATTGTTTCCATGGGTTGTTTGGGGTTTTAAAGCTAGATATCAACTGCACGGGTTCTGCGGTGCCCGAGGAGAGCTTTGGGTTCTTTCCTGGAACAAAGTTATGGCGCCGCCTTCGGCGTCTTGCTAGGTGTAGGCCAGGCGTGCCGATTCCCGAATCATGACTTCGTGGAGCCGTCCCCGGAAAACCCTCCGGTTTTAAAAAAAACGTAGGGTACGGTATATATAACTCCATTTAAAAGGGGTGAATCAAGTTTAACCCCAGGGAAATCCATATTTGTAAGGTGGTTGGCCTTGGGACTTCTGAACCATCAACAGTATGACGGTTGATGCCGGATGGGTATGTGAGGGGTTTTTCAAGTGCCATCGCCGCCATGGCCAACAATAGAAGGGTTCCATCCTTGGATGTCCCGGGACGGAAGTGGATGGATCAATGGGTTATAACCTACTTATAAATGGGGTATGTTTGGGTTATAACCCACTGATCCTAACCTTTTACTAGCTTTCCCGGACATCCAAGTAGAATAGGATTTTTATGGATTTGTATAATTGATGTAATCCCTTGCTTAGAACACCTGGGATTCTTAGTTTATTGTTACTGGGAGATACTGGGTGTATGAATTCCCCCTTTAGTAGTGCCTATGCATCAACCACCACGAACAGAAGGTCTTTTCTCAAGTGGAGTCATTTCACCAAAACATATCTAATACGGTTGAGCTTACCCTTTCACAATGTTTCACTGCAGTCTTCTCAGAGATTTGTTGTTGTTGTTGTTGTTGTTGTTGTTGTTGTTGTTGTTGTCCAGTTCAGCATCTTCAACGATGATTTGTTGTTTGACATGATGGATGTGTCTCAAAAACTAGATTCCCCTAACTAACATAAAAATCAAGGTTTCGTCGTACACAAACGTGTCCATTTCCTAGAGCATATGGTGTGGCTTTACTAATTCAACACCCCCGCAAACTAACATTACAACCCCTATAGACATCCAAATACCCTGTGAGTAGGTGTTTGAACCCCCAAACATATATAGGCTTTTAGGGGTTCCAAACACCTACTCATCAGGTATTTGGAGGATTTTGGATGTCTAGGGAATGGTAAAGAAACAAGCCTTTTCTCATGCATTTTTTCATTGAAGATAGATATATCCCTCCGAACTTCAAGATCATGATTTTCCATCGATTTCGCCAGCCATGTTAGGAAAAATCTGGTAATTACGGGTGTTTCCGGCTTCACAGCTTCGCTATAGCCATCATGTTTTCACCAACTGTTGGGACCAACTCCGTACCGTTCATGTGGTCCAGGCGATGGTACGAAAGCAAAGGAATTGCTGAATGCTTGGCCGTGTCTTGGGCGCGAATTTCGTCGGTTGCAACAAAAATTTCTCCCCAAAACAGCCCGCCCAGTTTGACCCATGGGGACTGGTATTATTTTACCTACATGAAGGGCCTGAATTTATGGTAAATGTAGGGTAGATTGGCCAGTGCCATTGAGCATCCTGGGAAGGTGCTCCCCCTTTTTGCCAGTTATTTTTGTGACTTCTTTTGATCCATATAAGTAGGGCTTTTTGACCCCTAGCCATATATAAGGCCATTGACATGGGTTAGAACCAACCCCATCTTGTAGACATCCAGGCGAATACCTTTTGAGATGGTTCTGGTGTTTGGATGCCAAGGGATTGTGCTTTTGGTACCTCCATGTCCACCAATTTATATAATTGAAAGTCTTGTTGGGTGGTCCAACTGGACCAAAGCTAGGTAGTTTTTAGAACTAGAATTATGTTTTAGATGTCTATTTAAATGCAAATCAGCCTTTCACAGGAGTCTGCTAAAGTTTTGATAGTTTTGACAACCAAGCAATTTCATTGGCACGTCTTTCAAAAAACCTGGACCTACAATGCCAAAGATCTATATTTGGCAATCTGGAGGTCCGATTCAACCTCCAGATGTCTCCGAAAAAATGTTTGTAAAACTCAACTGAAGACTTGCCCTCACATCCCCTGTGAAAATTGATAGTTGGAAGATGACAACGAATCCTTTGAAATGGTGCCTTTTCAAAGGAGACATGTTTTAACTTTAGGGAGAGCGTGTACAAGGTGGGCCCCGGATCCGGATATAAGTAGGGTTTTGACAACCCCTATAAGTCGGGTGAAACCCAGTTACCCATTTATAGGTGCTATGACTCCATTAAATAACTCGTACTTGGAGGATGTGCTCCCAGGACTTGGATATAAGTGGTTGGTAACCCCGGATTTATATACAAGCCATGAAGTTCAGCCATTTGGGTCCCGGGGTCCCACAACCCGATCCTTAGGGTACTTACCAACCATGGTTCATATCCACTGACATCCACGTAGGGGCCCGCCTTGTACCCGAAAAGTCATTCGTCTCTGTGTCCCCCGAGGCATGGGGTGCTTTTCCTGGTGGATCCCTTCATTCATTTGCGCAGAGGTTATGAACGACCACAGAAACTTCGACCCTGGAGGAAGGGTGGAGATTCTCCAGGGGCAAAATTTCATGGAAAAAAACCACTTGCCAGGTGATTCAAGCTGTGACCTTTTCATCCCCAATCGTTGGAGGTCACCAACAACATTTGAAAGGGTCACTTAACCATCCCAAAAAGGTCACAAAGACTTGCCAGGTATGATATATAAATATTTTGTTTGTTCAGAACATATGCGGTGCTTTGGGGAAGATCGTTTAATTTGCACCCTTCTTGTGGGGGGAGTTCTGGCAATCCAAATTTGAAAATTTGGTTCCAATGGGTTGAAAAAAACAACTAGCAAAGTATTTGGATATGGGTGTTTCCTTAAATGGTGGTACCCCCAAAACACCCCAAAACGATCATGTTGTTGGGAAACCCATGGTTGTTGGGTACCAGCATTTTAGGAAACTTCCATATATGTGGATAATCTTGGAAGACTCGGGCAGGATTCATTTTAAAAACTGCCCATTTTCGCATAGTGTCATCCAATTGATTCCGAATTCATCTCCCATAGGATCCTTGTATGGTATATTCACATATTTTTTTATGGTAAATATAGGTAAATACACGATGCATGAATCCTACGGGTCAGAATTCATTGACAGTTTTCGTTATAAACACGAGAAGGGTTTCAGCATTTTTTTTTTGTTGCGAGTATCCCATGGTTTAATTGTCTTTTCGAGAAAGATACCCTCCTGGAAACTAACATATCCCCCCAAAAATGGCATTTTGAAGATGATTTTCCTATTCCCCAGGTGGGATATGTTAGTTCCCTGGAGGGTATTGTTTTCTCTTCAAAAAAGGTGAGCTAATGGTTAATTGCTGGTTTGGGGCCCAATGGTTTGGGATTCAATCGGGGTGCCCCCAAATAACAATCCCTTTCATAAGGGAATCCTAGGAATCCAAACCACCGGGCTCCAAACCGACAATGAAGCATTAGCTGAAAAGGATGGGCTGAAAATTTGCCGGTGTTCGGCTACAAAAATATACAATGCTGCAATGATGAATCTACAACGGCTTTCTCAGCGGAAGTATGACTCCAGGTCATAGATTGTTCAACTTGGCTGTGGTGGCGGGGGGAGGTGGTGAAGCTGTAAAACTAAAACTAACATGACATTGAAAACCCCCCACTTTCAATAGGAAATATATCTTCATTCATGGTGGATTTTCCAGCTAGTCATTCGTTAGTTTTTCGCGGGGTGAAAATTCTTGCATGAGAACTCAGGAATGTGGACGATGCGACGCATCAACGGCATTATGACAATTTGAGAACCTTAACCGTGACATTACGATGGACGTGGCGATGTGCGTGTGTGTACTTAGAGGATGGGCTTCCAGTGAGTGGTAAGTAGTTAGGATCACCCCTATTTGTATAAACCATGAAGCTCGGCCACTTGGAAGGGGTCCCATCACCTGAGTCTGGGGGACGAAAACGATCACCCATGGTTAAAAAAAAACACTGAACCATCCACTAAGATCCCATCCTCCAAGTAGTGATCGTTTGGTTCGCCTCAAAAGGTGCCAGAAGCTACCCATGTTTGCTGGATTTCTGCAGCCTTACGGGTGCTGCAACTTGTTTACAGTTTGATGCCTTCCACTTCCAAGGTGTAGTGATAGAACGAATACATTTTTCTCGGGGAAATTCATTCATGTTATGTTTATTTCGTGATTCCTTGGATCAACAACATCTCTCCACCACATCATCGTCGAATCTTTTCTTCGCAGCCCAGGAAGTCATTTCCATGATAAGAGTAGTGTGCAAGGTCGATATTCCTTTGTGAAACTTGGCGAATCTGCCGGGTTTGGAAGTGGCGTCGTTGTTGAAATCGGTCAAGTCGACTGCCTGGGGAACGAACTGAAATGAACAAGTTGCCAACTCCCCCATTCACGGTTGGTTGTCCCGGGTTGGTTGTTTATTATGTAATTATGTATGTTGACATGTTGGGAATGTACCCAGATGCTCCATGTTACGGGAATAGTTACCTACATGATCCTACGTTTATATGCATGTTCATGTGGCCATGTTTCACCTTTCACTTACTGAAGATAAATTCAATCCATACATTTGGCGCATCCGGGGTATCAACGTTGATGTACAAAACAAACTCGCTTAGTTTTTAATCACAACCCAACATACAACTCAGTGTTGTGACAAAGTTTCAGGACACAAACTCTGCTACGGTTTTTGAAACATGAAGGAAAACCATGTTTTTGTTAATTGTGCATCATGGTCTCGCCTGGGGTTTTCAATGGGAATTCTCCTTTTTTCAGGGGACCATTTCAAGGTGCTATGTTAGTTGTAGGGGATGTATGCTATATGGGTGTTTCATTCCTTAAATGGTGGTACCCCCAAAACACCCCAAAATGATCGTTTTTAGTAGGAAAACCCATGGTTGTTGGGTACCACCATTTAAGGAAACCCTCATATATTTACCATTTACCGTATTTGCATTAAATCCTAACAATCAACCATCCATGTAGGTAATGTAGAATACATGAGTGCCATGGATGGTATTACTGGTCAAATTTCATCCCGACCTCACCACGACGAGTTTTCACCCCAAATGATGGTTTGTTTAGTAAGGGAAATCCTCTTATTTTCGGGGAAATCTGGGTTGGTGAAATATTATACTTTAACCAGATGGTATGGGATACTCCATTATGCACCTCATTATCTTAGATTTGTGTAGGCCGTACTGTGTTACTTTCCAGGATTGATTTTAGATGTGTGATTTTTATGTGTAGGATCGCTCTGGATTCTCAGTGATACCTACTGTTGGTACCCTGAAACCACCAGGTTTTAATGGGTGGAAATGGTGAGAAACCCATTTTTGATGCAATTACACCCCAAAAAATTAACATAGATACCAGAAATGGCCATATTTTCAATGGAGCCACCTTTTCCAGCCGGCCCATCATGTTGGCTATCCAGCCGTTAGTGTTTGGGGGTGTATTTGGAGCAATCCAACATGAAACAACCATTTTCCAAGTGGATGTTTGGGGTAGAGATGTAAAATGAAAAAATGTCAGATTCTGGCAGGCTTCCTGAAAACCTCATGTTTGTTTAAGTTTAAAAAATCCAGCTGATACTGTTGATGGTTCAGAAATCCCAAATAATCACCTGGGATGGTGCTAAAAACCTTGTAAATAGTGGGATAAACCATACCTATTAACTGGTTAGCCAGATTTCTACTATCGGCAGTATGAATTCCACTTGGACTTAGTAGTGCTGATCATGGCGATCAAACAGCCGAGTCGTCACCGCAAAAGGTAGTAGGAATAGGAATTACCCTTCCTAAAAGTATCATAACCTCCTGAAAATAGGCCTTCTGAAAAGGAAAGTAGCTTACCAACCACCATTTGTTCAGGTGCTATGTTAGTCTCAGGGAGGGTATAGTAATTTGCACCAATATATCTGTTCTGACCGACTCCATTTTGGGTCCAAAATCCAAGTCTTTTCATCCTGAGGTGGCGTACAATTTTTGTGAATGTTCTACATAAAAGCTAAGGAGAGAGTTCTCTTTTTCTGTGCCAAAAATTTGGATCGAAAAAAAATGGGGAAACTTGGCATCGAAAACTTCACTATCAAAGCTGGTTGGCACGATTTACTTGTTTATGCGTGAGATGTTGTTCAATGAATTCGTTTCTTTCTACTATGGTAAATCACGCCTTAGATCTTTTTGTGGTGAATATTTGTTGCCTTCTTCTAACCATGTTCACAAACACGGAAGTGAAAGATGTGCAGTAAACAGCATGAATAGATGTTCTTCCTTCAGAACCAGTTTTTAAGAGAACTCTAAGAACTGGGTTCGGGCCAAGGAATGGAGATCAGTATGTTGTATAATTACTTGTTGGATACTTTGATGGCAACTGCCAATCATTCATTTCCCACCTACAGCATAGGGTTTACCGGAATGAATTCCAAACCTACATCTTTGGGAAGCAAAGGTTCACCCATCGAGATGTTTCGAGTATTTTTTGACAGTGGGGTTTTAATACATCAAGTCATCAGGTTGTTTGGAGCATCAAGTGATGGTTGAAACACAACCTTTTTTTTAGGGGGGGACAAGCCTAAAATACTAAGTGAATTGTACAAACGCCATGTTTGCCAGCTAGCTGCAACAGTGGAGTGGATTGGTTCCAATGATCAGCCATGAAGGTGATAATATCAAACAACCCAACCCTGGTGGATATTCAGCGCAAACTCTGAACCACACATTGGGTTTTTGTTGTGGATGTCGCCTGGATGTTTACAAGATGGGACCAAGAACAGATATTAGTTATTAGATAGCGTTATAACTTATAAACCCTTATAAATGGCCTTATACATAAGGAACTGGAATCAAAAAAGCTCTAATTATAGGGGTCCAAAGAACTCATTTATAACTGGCATTTGCGGGCCCACCTTTGTATATGGGCATAAGCAACCTCCGAATAAGCAACTGGGGTTATATCCCGACTTGTCATAGGGGTTTCCTACCTTTCCCAATGTTTTACACCGAGCCACAATGATGAGGTCCTGAGCCCATGATGGTCTTCCATGATGCGAATCCATCCTATGGCGCTGTTACCTGGCTGATGGGCTTTTCCCCATGGGTCGTTTGTTATATTTTACCATAAGAATCAGCTTGGACCCTCCAAAAAAGATAAAAAAGAGGGGTTTGGATCTGTATAGCAGGGTTTAGGGATCTCCAAACCCCTAGTTTCCCATGATTCTTAGGGTAAGTTGTTTTTTGTTTTGTAAAAAACCGGAGAAGCATCGGAATTTTATCAAAGAAGGGTCATTACATGACACCATCGGGGTGTCCGGGTAGATGGTATGATTAATTACTCACCCAGGTATTGAGAGTATCATGGCTGGTCAACCTACTACTACCCCCTAACGTACACCCCCCAGAAATAGAGAGTTTAATAGCCGGCCTTATTAAGGCAAACTAATGGTTAATAAACCTTTAATAAGGCCTTGAAACCCTTGCGTGGCACAGGGGCGGGTTGACCAGCCATAAGACTAAAGAAGAGATACCCACCAACAAAAACCAAAGTCAGTACTATAGTCCCATTAAAGCCTTTGAGGCTTGATTATTCCGCTTGGAGTCGGTTTGCTGGGTGATTGTTTACTTATGTTTACAAAACATGATACAGATCATCAGCATAAGATTTAGGGGACTGTAGAATAAGCAAAATCTAAGCAAATAGATAGTAAGTAATGATTTTTTTCCTAGAAGTTGTCTATAATATAAGTCATGTTTGTTGGTATCAACTTATTATCCAAGTATATGGTGCATCGTATCAATGTGTATATAAATATATATCTATAGGTGGTGAGTTCCATCATTTCTTTGAACTTTCATTCCCTAGTTCTAGGAAGATTTTTATTTGACATATATTTGTTTGACCTAGGAAACTGGGTAGTTTAAAACCAACATTCAAAAGGGGGATCCCGAGTTTGAGGGCCCTGTTTCCTCCACTCCAAGCGGGGATGTGAAATGACTGAAGCCTCGATTCGACTGTTGGAGGATTATCCTAGGGAATTCTAAGTGGCTAGGATCATCTTATTTAAAAAAGCCACGTGAATGGCCATTTGGAAGGGGTCGTAAAACAACCCGATCCGGAAAGGGGACGAAAACGATCACCATGCCCTAAGAATCCAGGCACGTCCTTTTCGGAAGGGATTACACCAAGAATCATACTCTGAGGATGGGATTGCAACCATCAATCCTACTTGGATGTCCCAGGAACTTAGTAAATGGTCAGTAAGTGGCGTATAACCCCAATATACCCCATTTATAAGTAGGTTATAACCCATTTACTAACCATTGATCCTAACTTCCAACAGGACATCCAAGTATTCTAAGGAGTGGGTTTGGATTCTTAGGGATGGTTACTATCCACATTACATCCACTGGACATCCTCCAAGCTGAGGTTCGTATGGATCTCTTGGAATGGTGGCCTTTGTTGTCGGAGGGAGGCACTTTTTGTGGCTCCAATTATACGACTGAAGGCTTGGGTTTGTTGAGTCCTTGGTGGATGTTTTTTTTTACCAGGTTTTAGGGGGGGGTTCACTTGAAATTGGGAGATGTGTAATGAAAAAAGACCTGGTTGTTTGGGGTTTTTCGTGGATTGTACTACCCAGTTATGTGGGGATTTTTGAGTAAACCATGAAATATTATAAGGATCCCTACTGAACAACCATTTGTTGAGTTGGTGGATTTTTTTTTACCAGGTTTTAGGGGGGGTTCACTTGAAATTGGGGAAAAAAAACTTCCTCCAAAAGCGAAGGTCTGACTAAGGGGAGCTGAATTTTCCTCAGATTTGTTGAGTTGGTCGATTTTTGGTTACGGATTTTACCAACCAAAGGATTCATCACCATCAAATCACCACCATTTGTTGTAGGGTTCTTATGGGCGGGGTGTTCAAGGGGGGGGGGGGTAGCTGAGGAACCCTAAGGATTCCTAAAAACGATTGGGGAACCTTAGGGAAGGTTAGGGAAGATTCGGGGAATCACCACCCCCCTTATGAATCCTATTAGGGTATTGATAAAACACATGTTTTTTTTGAATTCGATAGGGTTTCATGGCATTATATAATATGGCCTCCCTGTTTTCATTTCGTTGATGTATGGACCCTAATGATCCCTAAGAATCCAAAACCCACTCCTAGAGAAGGATTGATGGTTGCAATCCCATCTTCAGAGTATAATTCTCTGGGCGGTCGTTTCACATATCTTTTATTTCAACCCCTACTTAGGGAAATGATCCCATTTGACTCATATGTTTCAAATGGGTTGGTTCAACCACCACCTAGAATTTGGATGATGAGAATGGCTACCTCTCACGACTTGTTACCCTCCCTGAAACTAACTGCAAGTTAGCCCCTGAAAATGGATGGAAGTTGGAAGATGCAATCTCCTTTCAAACCTGCCCTATTTTCAGTGGCAAACTTGCTGTTAGTTTCAGGGAGTGTAGCTCAGAATTAAAAAAACAAGATCAGATTCGAAACTCCCCCACTGGTTCTTGCCGAAGTTCTGTGGCTGTTAGGAGATGGCTCGGTGGTGGGAGTGAAATTGGCAGTGGATGAGTTTGCAGCCAGTCTTTTGGCGAAAAAAGTCAACTAAAAATAATGGGTTGTTTAGCAACCGTGGCTGGTTTTTAGAGGAAAAGCTAAATGGAAATTAACAGTGGGTTTACCTATAGCAGATTATGTTAAACCATTTGTTTGCCGAGCCAGACATCGTTTTGAGCACTAGGCCATTTATAACGACCTTTTCCCGCCGATTAGTCACACCGAATGGTGGTGAAAAGTAAGGGAAGTGTCCTCAGGGTTTTCCAGGAAGTTCTTGTTTTTTGTGTCGAACAGCGGTTTATTGTGTGGTGTCCGGCGGTGGATCCCCTGGACCCCGGAAACACCACAGGGACTTGCCCAGAGATATGGAGGGCTCCTGTTGGAAGTTACTGGTAGGATCAATGGTTAGGAAATAGATTATTTCACCAATTTATAGTAAGGGTATATTATATTGGGGTTATAACCCATTGATCCTAACTTCCAACTGAACATCCAAGTGAGGGTTGAATTCTAACCAGATATGGAGGGTTAGGAGTTTGATGACTGATTTGCTAAGGTCTTGGACTTTCTGTCTTTGTGACGGATGATGAACAGGAACCTGTGTGGATTCTACAGAAACCGGGAAACCGGTAAGTCATCATAGTCATCCATGTCCAACTAATATTAATATACAAATGATACAAGATGTATAATATCATATACATATTATATGATATGCATTTATTATGTATATGTTTTGTCTGTATTTGATTCACATATATATATATATATTTTTTTTTTGTGTGTCATGTATAGCGTATATAGAGCTGGTCTTTTGGGTTTCCAGTGTTTTTGCGAGGGTAAAAATCCCTGACTCGTGCTGCTCCAACCGAAAAAGAAAACGCTTCGCAGAGGTGCTGTTCAGCGGTGGGGCCGGTATGCCTATAGGGAGGTTCCCTTGGAGGGACTCAAAATGAGATCTTGACCCTCTCTAAAACTGACATAGCACCTGACAATGGATGGTGAGAATGCTTGTTCACAAACAAAATCAGGTACCTAAAATAGAGGTACTCAGCTATATAAGCTGTATGGATAGGACTTATGTAAAGGAATCTCCATCCCAAAAAAACCCTCACAAGGTTCAGTACCGCCACTTTAGGTACCTGAAACTTGGTGACAATATGAATTCCTTAATGGTTTCGTATTTCATCATATTTCATCCCCAATGTCGTTGAGACGTTGGTTTTGGTTTACATATTTATATATATATATATGCATTCATATATAGAGAGAGACAGAGAGAGAGAGAGAGAGATGTGTGTGTGTTTGGTATGCCGCATACCTGGGTTTGTAAGCATTCTATAGAGAAATATAGAGAATTTTATATATAGAAACGCAAATTTGGCATAATCTCCCCACCTTTGTTTTAGTGGCTGAAGCAACACATCCATTTGTTTCGCGAACAACGACAAGACCATTCAGTTTTGTTCCATCACCGTACCCCTGTCTTTCCCAAAGAAAAACTCATTGGGGGATCATTTTTGGAAATTGCATTTTATGGAAATGATTGAAGAACCAGGGAAAGCAAGAAAAGTGATTTTGACCGCATAGTCCAAGGCCAACTTCTGGCAGTTTCCTTTTGGTTTGGTTGTTGGTAAGAACTTTAGTTGGAACAATTCCTATCCCATAAGATCCACGGGACTGTTATGTTTACCTACATGAATGGTTGTTTAATATATTTGTTTGGTACATGTAGGTAAATATACCATACACCTTTGAAAAACTACATGAAAACATTCCCTTTAAAACTACCCTGGGTGGTGGCAACTCAAATATTCTTTATTTTCACCCCGATCCCTGGGGAAATGATCTAATTTGACGAACATAATTTTTCAAATGGGTTGGTTCAACCACCAACTACTCACTCAGCCAATGGCTAACCTTTAAACTTTTTGGGATCACATGTTCAGTAGGAAAATTAAAGTTTAAACATTTATCTCAGGGTCCATTGGCTGAGTGAGACTAGTACCGATCGTTTTGTAGATATTTCACAAGTTCCATTGAGTGATTTCCTGGGTGTAGGTAATGATATCCCATTGTTTCAGAAATCCTGGGGAGTTCATGGGCAAAACTCATTATGGACCAGGGGATGATTATAAATTTATAAAGACTTCCTGTAATATAGAGAATATATAGGCTACTTCGTATGGTAAATGTAGGTAAATATACCATACACTGATCCTATGGGCAAGACATATCCCCAAATCTGTTTTAGAAAAATCCAGCCAAACTCGTTTTGGACCCGCTGAGTTTCTCTTGATCCTGGCCACGTCACGCACAAGTGCATCAATGTTCGTGCACTCAGGGGTTTGATTTTCGGATGTCATGAGAATTTGACAACTACAAGGTGGGTCCCTACTGATCGTTATAAGTAGGGTTATAGTTATGACGCCTTATCAATGGGTATAACTGGGGTTATAAGCCTACTTATAGGAGTTACAACTCCTATAACTGCTAGGGGCCCCACCTTGTAGCCCAACAAAAGACCGCGGGTTATCCAAGTAAATCATGAGAATCGATGTGAAATGATTCCCCAAATCACCTCTTGACAAAGCCTTTGCTTTCACAAGGTATGGGTGGATTTGGAAGACACGGGAAGTTACCCATCCTTTCAGCAGGCTGAACACTACAGCCAGCCTCGTGTTTGGGAATATGTTTGGAATTGTTTTCAACCAACAAACAAGCAAATCACTGATACATAGCCAATATGCCATGTTCGCCAAAGAATGTTGATGTTGCTCAATTGAATATTGGAAACGATGGCTGACTTCCCTTAGGAAGTCAGCCGAAAGCCTGGGATGCCCTACTCAAAATGTAAAAAATCCCTGGTGGCTGGGATCCCCAAAAAAAAAGGCCCTGAGGCCTTTAGACATAGATAGGATCCCGCTTTGGAGGATCATCTCAATTAGTATAAGTAGTAGGTGGTCAATAACCATGGTGATCGTATGCAACACCCCCTAAGGATCGGGGTTTGGGACCCCCTTCAAATTGGCAATTTTGGGCTTAGAAATGGGGGATACTAAGTATTTACCACCGGGGATGATACTCCAAGTACAAGAGAGCATAAGGTAACTATGACAAAGCTGTAACCACCACGAAAAAGGCCATAAAAGATTTCTGGGGCGGGCTGTGGGGGAGTTTTCCGCATCTTTTCAAAGCTTCAAGGGCCACTGAAAGGCTGTGTTTGAATACTGAAATGCAGCTATTGCTTCATAGTGGGATAAAATCTCGGGAACAACCTTCCTCAAAGGGGACTTACCATGGCTATTAAACACTGAACCATGCACTGGGATGATCCTCCAAGTACCTCTTATATCTCTTATATTTTGAAGTTTTTTGGTGCTTCCGGAAGGGATCCAGGTTTGTTTTCCAGTCGACTTTCATGAAAATCTAAGGGTCCCACCCACTGCCACCTTGGCAATCGGCTGCTAGTCGGCCTTCTTTTTCAGGATCATGGTGGGCTTCATAATCCCTGAAAATCTTTCCGCCGGCCAGCCACTTCTATTGGGGGAAAAAACGTGGCAACGACCTAAGGCCAACCTTGGAGGTGTTAGCCTTCATAACGGCAGGAATGGGTGGGTGGGAGAGTTGAATCGGATGATGCAAGGGTGGGTGGGAGAGTTGATGGATGTTGGGAGGGATTTGGCGCGTAAATAATCATGGCTTAACATATACGTAGGGTCCTGGGTGGTGGTGGTTTCAAATAATTTTCACAATGCACCCCGAAGCTTGGGGAAATGCTGATTCAATTTGACGAACGCGCATATTTTTCAAATGGGTTGGTGAAAACCCACCAACTAGTAAAAAAACAAACCGCGAAAAAAATGATGCCCCAATCCTCCAAACAGAAAAGAGTCGGACTCATCATCTAGGTGGTGGCAACTCACATATTTTTGGAATTTTCACCCTGAAACTTGGGGAAGAAAATCACCCAAATTGACGAGCATATTTTTTCATTTTTTTCAGATGGGTTGGTGAAAAACCACCAACTTGATCATCCGGATTTCCCGGCCCCGGCATCCCGGCTCACCTAAATATCCGAAACGCGTTTCGGAGGTGGTGATTTCGTTCCATGAAACCAGGAATTCAGGAGGTGAGCCCCCGGATCCCTAGGGTTTGAATTTAAGATTCAATTGATGTAATTGTAATCCTTTTCCACAAGGTGGGGCCCCTACCAGTTATAACTTGGGTTAGAACTCCTATAACATCCTATAACTATAGGGTTTTAACCCTAGTTACCCAATTATAAGGCCATTTATAGGGGTTATAACTTCATTTATAACTGGTACGGGCCCACCTTGCATGAGTCACACCTGGATTTCTTGTCGGATTTTATACACGTTCCTATCCCCCGGCCCGAGTTTTGAACAGGACTCAAGGATGGCAAGCGTTGGTGGTGCATCATGATGTACGCTCCTTAAGGGATAAGGGAAAGGTGTGCTATTCCCTGCTATTGTGCTTTTCCCACTGTTGAGGAAGACATCTTGCACCAGTGGATATTGAAATCTTAAGATTGATGGAAGAAATCCTGCACCAGTTGATATGGAGAATTTTCTACAGTTTTTTTTACTAGAGTTTTATATGATGTGTTATTTGGTGCTGGTACTGGAGTTTCTTCCAGGAATCCTTTCTCAATGCATCCAAAAGACTATCAAAAGCACCTTGTTTGGCTGGACTGCCCCCATTGTTCCAAGCAGGCAAGGCCAAGTGCGAAAGATGCGGGAAATGCTAGAATTTCCAATGCCGAACCATGATTCATTAGCATCCTTGGGGATATTATTGTGCACGTGATTTTGGTTGGCATTTTGACGTTTTTCCTCAGGCATTGAAAATGACAACATCACCTTGGAACTCACGAAAAGAGATAATTCAGATAGATTTAGCAACTTTCAAAATCAGGCTAGGTTTTTTTGAGTGTCTTAAGTACCATACGTTCATGTCAAGACAACTTGAAAGTACCTTCTCATTTCACTCTTTGGCGTTGATTGAGATACCAGAGCAACTCATGTGTTTAAGGCAAAGTGGCATAGATGGGTTTTTGTGATATGTATGAGGTCCCTTCAGAATTTGCTCCTCGGTAGTAGTCCATGACTGATCATCCAAAGACTCGGTTTGCACCAAGCCACGCAAAGCATATCAAACAATAACTGGGTGGTGGTTTCAAACATTTTATAGTTTCACCCCTATTTGGGGAAAATTTTCCAATTTGACTGATATTTTTCAGATGGGTTGAAACCACCAACCAGATAAGGTGACTCACAAAAAAGTGATACCCAGAACCATGTCGTATAGATGACCCACAAAAACCATTACCAAACTATAGGGGCCAAAAACCCATTTTGCTACGGATCTTTCGGTGGTTCCCACAAAGGTCGACGATCGTACCTTGTGGAAAACACAAGCAAATCTCGGATTCAATGTAAACAATTCGTGTGGTCTTCAGACGTATTCACACTAAACATATATTAAAGAAATAAACAGCCTTTAGGCATTTTTGTGTTCACTATACGTTTTCTGCCTCAATGAATATATACCCATACTCCTCTCTTCTTTGAAAAATCACTTGAATTACCCTCCCTGAAACTAACAGTTGGCACCTGAAAATGGATGGTTGGAATACGAGTGTTTCCTTTTGGGATGGCCTATTTTCAGTGGCTAACTGTTAGTTTCAGGGAGGGTATTTCCTTTTGTGGAAAACACATTTTTTATCCCGGCATCTTGGGAGGTATGTCACCTCCTGAGAAAACAGTGAGTCGAGCATGTTGTCAGGGGATAGTTGGATGTGACCCTACCAACGTATAGGAAATCCCTATAAAAGCCCTATATCATGTGGGTATAAATTAGGTGAACAAATCCCCAAGAATACCATCCGAGAACAGCAGCTAAATACCATTAGTACACTGTTCGGGGGTACATCCGTCCTTGTCCCTTGATGTTGACGTTCAGGGAAATTCGTTTGATGCTGATTTTCTTCTTGATGACCGTTCTGGAGGGTTCGCGGGGTTGCTCAGCGGTAGGACCTCTACACAGATATGATTCATGTATTTCCTGGAATTCAAGTTTGCACCCAATCACCCAAAAATGATATTTCCTAGGACTTTTTGATAGTAAACCCTTACTAAAACAATAGTCTTTACCAAAAAACCCTTCAAAAAATAGTCTTTGGACTTCCAGGCTAGTACGGCCCGGTATTACTATGTTTACCTACTTCCACCATTACAAACAACTACAGTAGATTAGATGTAGATACATATGTACCATACATTGAACCTATTGGGAATACCACATCTAGGTGGTGCTTCAAATATTGTTTATTTTCACCCCTTCCTGGGGAGATGCTCCAAGTTGACTCATATTTTTCGAATGGCCTGAAACCACCAACTAGAAAATAGGAAAGAGAATTGATGCGAAACACATGACCCACTCCATGTGTTTCTTTTTTGGAGGAGGCATCCAGAGTTTTTTTTGAGGATGCGCTGGCATATAGTACTCTACATCTAGGTGGTTCCGTTTCAATGGATGTTGAAACGCATTTCCTACGAAACCTAGTGGAAATGATCTAATTTGATGTTGGGCATAGTTTCCAGGTGGCCAATAAAAAACACATTTTTAGTAAGAGAGCATGCCAGTGTGCCGTTCACACAGGTCTACGTGGATGCCTAGCACTCTCGGATGTCATGTTGCAGTTCTTTCTAGGGCCATGGGAAGAACACAAATGGTGGCAGGTTGTGAAAGAATTTGAGGAATGATGAGGAATGCAATTCCCTAGGGATCCAATCACCTTGTCAGATGATGATTGGGTGTATAATCACCTCCTCAGAAAGGTATTTAGGTTCCGTTACCTTTCTCAGAAGGTGATTGGATCCTATGCAATTAATCGTTTTTCACGCCTTTCCAAGACAAAATCATCCTCCAGGTCACGGGACAATCACGCAGCCGTGACTGGCAAACCATGAGGATCCGACACTGGGCCAAGTCTCAGCGCCTGAAGAGACGAACATGCCAGTATTTGAAGAGACACCGCGGCCAAAGCCAGTGAGATCCACGAAGGAAATGCCTTGGTCAAGTAAGTTAACTCCCACATTGAGCAACTCTCATCAGCCTTTACTTCCATCCAAAGATGGTTGGCTTCTTGAGTCTCTTTGTAGCTCGTCTGTGTAAGTACATTCTTCTTTTGGGGACGGTCCAATTCCATCTTCGAAGCATTCCAGGGGCAAAGGCAAAGCGCATTTTGCACCGGCGCCGGCGTAAAGCGACATTTGCGACCATCGGGCATTTTTGCAAGGATTGCTGGAGGAGGCACGCTTGCATCTACGGGTGCTTCCCAAAAATTGCTCAAGGACAAATAGAACAAGGCTGGCTAGAGAATGAAGCTACGGTTGAAGGAGTACATGAAGCATTGGCACTTTTCCGCAGAAAACGAGGCACATCAGGAAACAGTAGTCGGTGAAACCAGTTTCATAACCCTACCCTCAAGGAAACGATCGTCTTGGGGACATCCCATTCTCCACTTCCATTTAGTCTTAACTTAGCTACATGTTGTTAAGGTCTCATATGCCCCCTCCAAAGACTTCCGCACTCATTTTTGTTGACTTTCCCCTTCAAAAAAGCAACTTTAAAAGACTTTAAATGACAAAATGCTGGCTAGGTTTTCTTTTGTTGGCAGCTATGCTTTTAGATAAATATAATATGCCTTCTTGAATGAAGCAAAGGCTTTCAAAGGGCCATGCTTTGTTTTTGTGGGTTTGGGTTGGCAAGCCTACAAAATTCCAGGTCACCGTTTTTTTTTCAGGGTTTCAAGTCGATCGCTGTGAAATGTGTTCTTCCAACGTGGTGTTTTTTCAAGAACTTGGCTGCACATGTCAATGAACCAACCCGAATTATATGGGAAATGGTTGGGTGGGACCATATAAGATATATAAGCCTGCCTATGGTCAGCTAAGATGATGAACATAGAAGTTTTTATTACTCATATGACTCATATTAGAGATATCAATGAGATATCAGATAAAAAAGAACAAGAAGTGGGAACCAACATGACATTCTACACTCCCCAAAACTAACATAGCACCTGGCAGGAGGCCTTCCCAAATGGAAATTCATCTTCCAACCCCAGTGTTTCAGGTGCTATGTTAGTCTCAGGGAGGGTAACCGATCATGATTCGACTTGTTTGCCGACTCCTGTTGTTCTATGCACTCATTTGATCATCTATGCAAATCCACAAGGTAGTTAGCAATAGAGTTATGATCCCGCAATAAGTAGTGTGAACTAACCCCAGGGAAATCCATTTATAAGGCAATTTATAAGGTTTATATATATATATATATAAAACCCCCCATTTTTTAATTGGTGACGGGGCCCACCTTGCAGTTATGATACATATGCCTTACGGCCTTCCTTCTTGAATGAAGCCCAGAGGGGCTTTCAAAGGCGTCGATCGCCTCGAAATGTGTTCCGAACCAACGTGTAACGTGGGTGTTTTTTTTTCAAGAACAAACAGCTGCATCAGCTCCGATAGGGTTTTTCTGGTGAATCAACCCGAATCATATGGGAAGTGGTTGGGAAGGACCCTATAAGATGATGAACATGGAAGTTTTTGATCACACTGAATAGAGATATCAATGAGATATCAGATGAAAAATCAAGAAGTGGGAACCAACATGACATTCTATCCGATTTTGATTCGAGTTGTTTGCCGACCCCTGTTGTTCCATGCACTCATTTGACCATCTTCGCATCATCGCCCAACAAATTTTGTGTGGAGGAACCAACTACTGCAACAATAAACATGACTGGCTTACCCAGGTTCTTTTGGAATTTGGTGGGAGCTTGGAGAAAAGTGGGGGTGGGTAAATCCACGAGGTAGGCACCCTACGATCGTTATAAATATAGAGTTATGATCCCTATAAGTAGGGTTTTAACCCCAAGGAAACCCATTTTTCAAGATATTTACTAAGGCCGTTTATAGGGTTTATAATAAAGCCCCATTTCTAATTGGTGACGGGGCCCACCTTGCAGTTTTGTGGTCATTATGTGGTCCAATTGAAGTTTTGAGGCAATTGCGGAACTTGTTGCTCTTGGCCCTCACCGTGGGAGAAACTCAGAGATTGGTCCCTCCCTAAAACTAACATAGCACCTAAAACTGATGGTTTCCAATAGGAATTTCCTTTTCCAGGGGGTTATTTGCAGGTGCTATGTTAGTTTCAGGGAGGGTTGTTTTTTTTTGTATTTTTGTTGAGGGGCTGAGTTTTTTCTTTGGGGGGGGTTCGCCCCAGGTGGGAGGGGATATAAGTTGCACATCATGATTTAAAGTGGGCCGACTCTACATGAAGGTCATTATACCCTTTCTGAAAACAACGTTAACAACTCGCCCCTGAAAATAGATGCTGAAGGATGATGGTGGGAAAATAAAATTTCCTTTTCGGATGGCCAAAATTTCTGGGGCAAACTTGCTGTTAGTCTCAGGGAGGGTATTACTAAAGTTTGGATAAGTTCGATATCATCCTCACATGAGGAAAGCATCCTGATATTCAAAAGAGATATCACCTGATATGTAATGAATTTTCTGATGTTTCAAGTTGTTTTTGCATTAATATCCAATTCTTTCATTGGTTTCTTCATTCCAACTGGTGAAATCCAACAAGAACACAAAACATTGGAGGTGATTTTTTTCCACATGTCATCAACACATTTTCACAGTTGATTTTCCAAACTAAACAATGGACTAGAACAAATTCAACTGGTGATTTTCTACTTGTTTTTGGGGGGGAAGAAAATTTTGTCAAAAAAAATATCCATCGGAGCTGAAAGGGGGCCCCTCAGGGAGGGGTAAAAACATGGGGTGAAACTGAGCTAAACAACAAATCTTCCAGGATATTTTTACCGCAAAAAACTTGTGGGTTGGTTTTTCCTTACACCACCGGGTGCAAACATGAAAGATGAAACACGACTGAGGTGAATTTAAGAAGCATCACATCCCCATAGGCTCAATGGGACGATTGTATATTTACCTACATGGATGGTTGATTTTTTTATGGTGAATGTAGGGAAAGATACTGAATCCATGGATCCTATGGGTTAGGAATCCACAACCGGGTAGTTTTGTTGGGATTTTTTCGGATCCTACAAAACAAATGTGTTTTCAAAAAAATCCACTACTGCAATCAATAGCCTATTATGGTTGGTTGTATGACCCATTACCCTGACTTGGAGGATGGGATCCCAAGACTTGTACGTGGTGATCGGATCACCCCCATTAACAAAAAGCCATAAGAATGGCCATTTGAAAAGGGAACGTTGCCCTACTTAGGGGAATTACTAACCATATATAACCATGGTTATTATCCACTTACTAGCTGGAATGATCCTCCAAGTACCATTTGGAAGGCCATTTGGAAGCCATTTGGAAGCGGTCCCACAAACCCGATCCGGTTTTACGGGGACGAAAACGAAAAAACCACAAAGGCCAGCTATTGCCTCATTGAGATCCGCGTATCGCCATGGACAATTTCTCACAACTTGGTGCGCAGTTGATCGAGTGGGTGATGGGATGAGTGGTGAAGATTTGGGTTGGTCACCCCAAATGGTGGTGAAAAGTAAGGGAATCTCCCCCCAAATCCCCAAACAAAAATCAGGTTAAGTATAAATACTTGTAGTAATTGCCCAGAATCACTAAATTTACCTATTTTTTGGGTGGGTAATTCAAACATGCAACTTGTATAGTACTATTTGCAGGGATTTTTTTTCAGGATGCACTGTTTGATCTGTTTGGGTTGGTGTGTACTACCAAGCTTTTTTTGAAGCGAAACCCAAAAAGGCATTGTTTATGTGATATAGGGGATGAACAGCTTGCCATTTATTGTTTATGGTTAGTAGTTTTGATTTTGATAATTAAAAGAAAATTGCAAAACAAGACCGCTGGAACATACCCCTTTGGTACCTCGAAAATACATATTTTAATGAAAGGATTATTTCCTTTCATACCGGGGCTAATATTCCACGGGTATGTTGGAGTTTTCCATGGGATAATAACATGAAAATTTACGGATCCCTCCCACCGGCCATCCCAGCCATCCCAAGTGGTGATGTCGTGAGCTTGGACGGTTTCTCCATTGCAGAGAAGAGATGGATTGAGGATCGGCTGCTCCAAAGGCTTTCATCGGTCAGTCACATTCGCCATTTTGTTGGCGGGCTTGCTGGTCAAAACAGGCCGGTCAGTCGATGTGTGGTGTCCCACTTTGTATCAAAGTCCAAATTGGGATCCATTCCAGGTCATAGGATCCATGGGCCTGGGATCCTGAGAATATTTGGTCAAATTATAGGTTGGCGAAAAACGCCGGGCGCCGGCCTTTTCGGTCCACCCTGCTCTTCACGGAGCAGGTCTGCACCGTCTGCACCATCTGTGGCGAGTGACTAGACAAGGGAGTGAAGCAAACAAGGTGCTTCCAGAACTGTCATTTGGTAGTCCACTTCATTCCACTGCTCAAGTGAAGGTTGAAATGGCTGGCACTTGGAAGAGTCGTTCAGCACGCTTTCATAAAGCTGCAACAGAGGTTTGTAAACAGCGAAAACAGCGTTTACGACCATTGGTTTTTTGATACCAAAGGTATCCGGCATCGCACAAGAAGCGTCATGGCTGTGGTCTCGTCCTGACTGGGCTGCGGACTCCCCAACTCGAGTAAAAGGTCAGATTATAGCGACCTCAAACGACCTCAAAGGTAGCGAAGAAGAGGGAAATCCCTGACAATTTCAGGGAATCTAGGTTTTGGCCACTGATGCTTTTAGGGCCAACCTGAATAAACTTTTGGGTTCAATAGGAAAAAATGAAGTTTGAACTTCTATTTCATGGTCCTCTGCCTAAGCAAGATTAAGTAGTAGTTAACATTAGGTCACTAAGATGATTTACCGAGATGTATATACTTAGAGTCATATTATCTATACACAAATTTTGACGTTACAACTTATCCGCCAGATCATGAACAAATCCTCCTTGGCGTTGGGCAACCTCAGCTCTGGAGAATTTGGGGATGAAACTTGAGGTTCTTCATCGAAGGTGAAAATGGTTGAAGCAGTACTTGAGCCTTTTGTTGGGGTACCCCAAAATCGATGGTTTAGAATGGAAAAACCCCCCAAAAATGGATGATTTGGGGGGAAAACCCACCATTTAAGGAAACCCCCATATCCCATCTATAAGTAGGTTAGTTTAGTTGGGTACCTTTGTTTAGTTGGGTACCCTCCGGTAAACTAACATAGCAATGGAAAATGGACCCGGATTGAAGATGATTTTCCTATTGAAAATGGCGATGTTCCATTGCTATGTTAGTTTACCAGAGGGTTTTACCCTTTGATCCAAGGCACATTGATCCATCCACTTCCGTCCCGGGACATCCTTACGTAGGAATCCACCACTGAAATCGATTAGCCTAGTATGGTTGGTTGTAACACATTCCCCTTCCTTGGAGGATGGGATGCCAGGACTTGGTTCAGAGGTCATCGGATCACCCCCATTCAAAAAAGCCATCTTACTAGCTGGGATGATCCTCCAAGTAGTCCCCCGAATTTTGACATGCCCGCTGCGAAAAAGATGCTTGGAAGACAAGACTTTCCTTTTGGGTTTCGGCCTTTTTTCAGGGGCTATGTTGGCTATGTTAAACTTCAGGAGTGTAAACTGGCTAGACCGGAGGGGATGCGTATTGTTGAGTATAGGATATGATCCATTTTTTTGATATCAATTGTTTGAATATGTTCTAGCCTGGTATGCTTAACCATATGTTTTTAGTCATAGTCTTTGGTGAAACTCTTTAAGTAGTTGTTTGTTTTTAAGATTTCGAACTCATTCACCATGTGGACCATGAAAGAAGGGTTTTTTTTTGGGGGGGGTTGGGGGTTGGGGAGGTTCTTCACCTCTTAGTTTTTTTGTTCATCGTTGGGACTCAAGACCCCCTGTGTTGAAGATGGATGGTTGGTCAGAAATTCCTAACTGCTGGGATTCCAAAGACGCTCCATGTTTTTTTTGTTTCCCCCGTTTCAGGGCCCTTCACCAAGGATTTTCAATCAACAAATTCAGTCGACTTGACTTGCTCTTTGGATGGCAATTTATGACAGTGTGGATTGGATAGAAAAGTTTCAAGTGCCAGCTGCAGAAGGCCACCAAGAAGTCGGGTCCAGCTCCATGTGAGGAGCGGAAAAGGCACAGTGACTGATCAGGAAGCAGCTCCAGGATCAGCAGGGCCAAGCAACTCTGGAGGGCTTGCAGCTGGATCTGGTGATACCACCAAACCAACTTCCATTTCTTTGCCTGAAGATGTGATTTCTACAGTATTCGAAAAAACTGGACCCATTGTGGAAAGCTGCCACCTGCAAAACTCCCTCCGGCAATTCCGCTACTACTTGCAGAAGCTGCAAGTATCGAACTTATTGCAACATTTTCATGTTGAAGACAGACGTGCTTTGATGGAAGGCATGCTGGCAAAGATTTTGCTCAAGTTTGGAGCTGCTCAAGCCACTTGCAGAGATGATGATGATCACACAGCATCTCAATTGTTTCAAGCCCAAAACGAAAAAAATAGTTGTTTCGCAGAATCAACCCACCTCTGCTGATGTGTGCCTTCATTGACTAACACAGTTGTACACAGATGGTGTGACGCCAGGCCAAGACTAGCAATCGCCAGGGTGAAGGCATTTATTTCCCATAGGATCCATCAATGGTTTAATTTCCTCACAGCTTGCAATTGTTCAACCACATGTAAGTATGAATACACCATTCCCATGGATCCTAAGACTTTGAGTCTCTAGGGCTCTAGGGAGTTATTTACTGATGATGAAAAATCCGGCTAATCAGTTGAGGTTGGTAGTTTATCCCATGTTTACCAGGTTTCATACATCCAACTGGTGGTTGTTTGGGGTTTCTGAACCATTTAAACCATACTTTTCGAGGAAAAAGCGACAAAGATACGTGAAATGTAAACATGCCCGCTCCCTTCGGCAGATGTCCCACAGATTTGCTTCGAAAGTGTCCCGGGTTTGCCTCAAAGGTTGAACCTCTCCTTATTGTTGCTATGCGTCCTTGGTGCATGGCTCGAAGGGTTGGGGGTTCCCAGTCGCCATTTTGGCATTTTTGTTGTGCAAAAAGTTGACTCAAAAAACATGAAAAAACCGCCGCGGAAACCGAGGTGAGATATCACGGTAGGGTAGGACCCCAAGAGGTAATTATTGGACGTCAAGGGTGACGATTTTTTGCCATGTTTTTGGTGGTGGGTAAAGTATTTTTCATCGCCAGAGGGATACTCTATCAAATCGTGACGTTTCACAGAGACCCAAAACATGTGACACTAAAATTTCAGGCTTTGAATTGTAGCCGTGTCAACACTGTCACCCGGGAAGTTCCATCTAAAAAGAGAAAACGTGCAGTGCTTGAATTGAATCGTATATTGGAGATCTTTTGAATTCAATTTAATCCAAGGCAAGTTGGCAAATTAATGGTGAATTTTTTTCGATCAGAATGGTAACTGAATTCTCTAGGGGTACCTTTCACCTGTGATACCGAACGTAAAGAAATGGAGCAGGTTCGGTTGACAGATTAGGTATTATAACCCTAAACATCCACTCATACATCGCCAGAAAGTGTGGAATTTGGACATTTAAATCATACCTCAAACACCACCAAACTCACCTGAGATGATAAAAACATGGATTAGTCTACAGTTTTTTTTTGTGTGAATTCACCTTCCCCACATTTTCCGGTGATTTTCCAAATCTTGTTTATCCAGACAGTCAATGTATGATTATGTTTACCTACATTTGGCTAACTTGTATGGAACATATAATTATATTTGCAACAGATTGATCATGGTATGGGGTTGGCGTTTGTTGTTTTTTGGGCGTTTATGATCAAACATCAAAAACAATCACGTCCGTGCATCCTCCCGACGCAGGATGACCGTGTGGATCCTCAATAAAGTTTGGAGGAATCCACTGATCAAATCATGACAGGTGGCCCTTAAAAAAGGAAAGCAAAGGTGTGGTTTCAAAGATGTGTTTGTTTACCCCGGATTTTTGGGGAAAATGATCCAATTCAACGGTTGCATATTTTTTCAATGGTTTTTCAACCACCAACCGCTAACAAGCATTCCGTTGGTTGCAATCATTTTTAGAAGCAGCAAAGAAGTTTTCCTCACTTTGGGAGGGTGAGATTTCCGGATAAATGGGCCAGTTTGTTCGAGTGTACACACTGATCACTTAATGTGTTTTTTTTGTCCTATTGTTTGATATTTTTTTAAATTGGAAACTAGATTTAAATACCATATGCTTTGTTCTACCCTAGACATCCAGACACCTCCTGAGAAGGTCTTTGGACCCCAAAAAACATACCTAAAACACCTTCTCAGGAGGTATTTGGATGTTTAGGGCTACGGTGGTGTATTGATGCCTTTTAGACCTAATGCATTTGTAGGTAGCTGTTTCATGATAGGGTTTTGTAATCCTCTTGGGACCCAGATGATGCGGCAGTTGTTGGTCCAGTTGTGAATTTCGATGATGCCAATATCCTAAGTTGGGATCGATCATCTCAAGACACTTTACACATCATAGAAATTTGGTCGTAACCCCAAAATTTAACCCAGGGCCCCATATTTGGGGATTTAGCCAACAGTTAACACACGGATATCAAGAAAATAGTGCCTGTTGTAGGTGGGGTTATGATTGATTGGGGGGTTAGGAGAGTTTTTCCATGAATAACGGTCACCAGAGGCACATTGTGAAGGATTGTGGGTGTTCTTACTGGAGATTTATATCGACATGAATATTGCAGACACTTAATGGGGTCAACTGAGTCAACTGTATTCTGCCTAAAGTTACCAAACTACCCAACAGGTAGGTAAAAAGCTATAAAGATACTCAACATGTAGGTACTAAACCATGGAACTACCCATCATGTAGGCAAATTAGACTCTAAAATTACCCGAAAAAGTTAGGTAAACGAACCGTCAAACTACCCAACGTGTAGGTAAATAGACTATTAAATTCTATCCAAATGCATGCCGTAGGCGCCGCAAAACTACCCAAGTTGTAGGTAAATACACCCTAACATTATTCGACATGTAGCTTTACATAGACCTTAAATAGGAAATGTTTGGAATATGTGTACACCCCCCTGAAATCTAACAATAGATACCAAAAATGATGGGCTTTTCCAAAATGTATATCCTTTCAAACATGGCTATTTTTGGATATCTACGTTAGATTTCAGGAGGGGGTATGCATCCCATGTATCACCACTTCTGCAACTTGACAGCGGCTGAGGCGTTGTCGGATCGAATCCAAAACGTCGTGGGCATTTTTGTTGGGAGACCTGAAGAGCTCAATTGGCTATGCAGGTGATCGGTGAGCCACCAAAACAAAAATCTGGTGCTAGCGCTTGGTTGGTTTTTTTTGGGGGGGATGAACTACTACCCAGTTCTATAGGGATTATAATAGGTTGGTGGTTTCAAACATTTTTTTATTTTAACCCCCAGCTGGGGGAATTAATTCAATTTGACTATTTAGTATTTTTCAAATGGGTTGAAACCACCAACTAGATAATAATTATAAGGATCCTTATTAACCAACCAGCCAAATGGAAAGTAGGAGGTTTCCTTTTTCGTGGCTCAGGTGAAAACGAAGTTTTCTTGCCTTAAATTACATCGGTAGCTTTCTCCCCCCCAAAAAATATGGTGAGACAGATTTTGAAGAATTTGGAGTCAGGATATTGAAATAGGGATGATTTGATTTGCTTTTTTTGGATGGTTTTGTTACCATTATACAAGATATAAAGATTCAAAGGTTTCTAGACATCCTTCTCTAAATTCCTTCGGAGGAACCATGTTTTGGATTGGATTTATGGCTTCAAATGACAACTTTCTCAGTTTCTCCAAACTTGGGGCATGGCATTGAATCATGTTAGGCTTTTTACTCCCTCTGAAAACTAAGATGGAACATGAAAAAGGTTCTTGGAAAAGGAAAAACATTTACACACCTGAAGTTTAACATAGCCCCTGAAAAGTTACCTTCCCCATAGGAAATTAGTCTTCCAACCACCACTTTTCACGGTCTATGTTAAACTTCGGGGGTGTACACACCACCAATTTTTGGGTTCCATGTTCCCTAAGAATCCAGACCCGTCCCGGATCGAATCGGATTTTTTGGGTTCCAATCCCTTCAGAAAAGAATAGGAATGTAGGGGGAAGGGACCCTTTCTTGGGACATACCTGGATTCTTACGGGTTAGTAACTATTCTGGGGTGTAAGTTTCACACCCAAAAATGCTGAAACAATTGCAGAGCCTCAGTAGTATAGCTTGCAACTCCCATGAGTCTCCATAGGTAGCGGTAGTGGGTTTCTACCTGTTCTGAAGTACAAATGGTTTGTATAAATGCTTGTAATTTAGGTAAGTATTTTGGTTTACAAGTAGTTACCATCACCAAGAAACTTTCGAAAATAGAACATGTTCATGCTTGTGATTGGATATTCTATGCAGTCTTATTTAGACTTGTCTTCTAAATACCTTTTGAATAGATGTTTTTCGTGCCCTATGGACACCTCCTCAAACTACAAGGTGGGCCCCGGATCCAGTAATAAATGGGGTGAAACAGGGCCCCTGTAACTCGGGTTTTGGTTCACCCCAGGCAAACCCATTTCTGAAGCAGGCTATTTATGGGTTTTTCACGATCGTAAATGCCAAACCACTCCATGGAGACTCCCATTTTAGCTAGTCAACCGGGGGCCCTACCCTGGGCCACGTAGCCCCCCCCCTCAGAAATAGCCGGCCTTAGGATCAGGGCTTATGAAAACCCATTGGTTTCCCTTAAGGCCGGCTGTAAAACCCTCATTTCTGGAGGGGTTGTAGGTTGACTAGCCATAGTCCCGAGACTGGACAGTCCATTGAACCGTGTGGACAGCTGAGTTATTGGTGCCCACGATTCTATGTAGCGTCTATGTGTGGAAGCTCAGTGGCTGTAGAAATTTCGAGCGCCTGATCAAAGAAAACATCCCACCCTAAGAATCCTTGGGACCCTTCAATGGAAGGGATTTGAACCTGTATGACGCAGGGGCGTATAGGTCCTCAAAATAGCCACTTTTGAGGGGTCAGGATTCTTAGGGAATGAAATAGACCTGCTAGGTGGTGGTTTTAAATATTTGTGCTTTTGACCCCCAACATGCGGGAAATGATCCCGTTTGACTTGTGCATATTTTTCAGATGGGTGGGTGAAAAACCACCATCTAGTCTGGGGTTTGAGATGTTTTTTTTACCCCCTGATGTTTCAGCGATATTCACATCCTGAAGTTGAAATTTGGTAAACTAACATAACTTGCTGGAAAATGGACCCGGATTGAGCCGATGTATTTCCCATTAAAGATGGGGATATTCCAGCCAGCTAGGGTAATATCTGATCTTGATGTTACAGGCTTTAGGAGCGCATAATTCCATGTTTTTTGGGGTGTTTTTATTTTTCAGAATCACCTTTCTGGCCTAACATGATGGGTGAAAACCGGTGAACACCGACTGTTTTATGAGTGATGTGACTACCCTCCCGGAAACTAACAGCAAGTTTGCCCCTAAAAAATAGGCTGGCTGAAACCCAAAAGGAAAAAGGAAACTAGATAGTATTTTTCAATCCATGTTCAGGTGCTTTTGCTGTTGGGACATTCAAACCTCGCAAAGGCTGTTAGTTAGCTGGAAATCTCGGGATTGGTTGTTTTTCTTTTCTCCATGAGGAGGATGGCCAATTTCCGGATGCTAACAAAAAATGGTTAGAGCAGAGGATCATTGACCCTCCCTGAAACTAACAGTAAAAGCACCTGAAAATGGATGGTTGGAATACTAATTATAGTGTTTCCTTTGGGAAGTCTTTCTGGCAGGTGCGAAGTGTTAGTTTCAGGGAGGGTAAGTGGTTGCATGTTTGAACACCGACCAATTGCACATGGCTAAGATGCTGTGAAAAAGGGACTGAAATATTTTGAACTAAGTACCACGAAAATCATGTGATCAGTTGAGCAATGAAAAAGCCTCGGTTGGTTAGGTTATACAGGAGATTATAATACCCAGTTATGTAGGGGTTGTAAAAAACCATAATAAGGATCCCTATCAGACAACCAGTATTCAATGGAAAGTACACCCCTGAAAATTAACATGGAACCCAAAAATGGAGCTTTGGAAGATGATTTTCCTTTCAATTGGGTGTTTTTTTAGGTTCCATGTTAATTTTCCGGGGTGTAGGAGGTTTTTTTTTTTTTCGTTGGCTCAGTTCCAATTCTGTCGTTGTATGTATTTTGTTGGGTGCATCTTTGCAGGTCAAGGTGGACAAACCCCCGTTTGTGACAAGCCATTTATCGATCCCACATATACCTTATATCACGTGGGTATCTATTGGGGTATATCATATATCCCCTTTAAAAGGGCTCCAACAAAAGGGGTTAAACAGCAGGGGTCCAAAGGTACCACCATTTTCAAATTCCCTATGATTTTATGTTGCTTTGCCAGGATATGCCAAAAGATATTCACCAAGTGGATACTAAACACCTGCAGCAAGCAACAACTTTTATTTTGTTTTTTTTCAGCACCCTTTCATACTGGTGATGGAAACAATTCCAGCACCAGTTGATATTGAAAACATCAATAAACAAGGTGTTTGTTTCTGCCCAAAGGTGATGCAGAATTTCTTCCAATCAACAGTAGCAGTGGGTGTTGAACACGATTATTTAAGCTGTATAGACTTGGTCTACCCCCCACCCAGTGACAGTCACAGATGAAGGTTTCAAAGGATTCCCTATTAAAAAAGGTAATAATCCTGGTGGTGACTGGAATCCCGGGTGGGGGGTAGATCCAATGTATAATAATGTATAATATAGATGATGATTATACTAGATATTTTCAGCAAGCATTTCAGGTACCTAAAATGGAGGTACTGAGGTACTGAACTTTATAAGGCTATTTTGGGGGATGGGTAAAGTCCCTTACATAAGCCGTATCCATACAGCTTATGTAGCTGAGCACCTCCATTTTAGGTACCTGAAGTGTGTGGTGATATTTGGTTATAAGCCATTCAGGAGGCCATCCCCCTACACCCTTGGAAGATTAACGGCTGGAACCTACAAATCACCCATTTAGAAAGGAAAATGATCTGAACCAAACCCCTATGATTATGTTCCAGCCGTTAATCTTCCAGGGTGTAACTTACAAACCAATCAACAGAATATCATTAGATCCCTCAGAGAATTTCACGGCTTTACCAAAAAAAAACCATCCAGCAAACTTCCCAGCCCTTGAACTTTTCAGTGGGTTTTTCAATGGTTTTCCCGGTTGCATGGATTCCTCCACCACCAGCGGATCCCACAGCAACCAGGGCTGTGTCATGTTGATTCTCAGCCTAGCCTCGGAGGCGTGGAAAGATGTGTGGAAAGGATCTTCGTTTCACTATAATTTGGAGGAAACAAATCCTCAAAACAATGGATTTTAGGTTCCTGGAAGATAAGGTGTCATGGCATGAAGGAAACAAATCCTCAGCTTCACAACAAAAAAAAGGTGTGTTCGGTCGGTGAAACACTATAATTTGACCAGATTACGTTGCCTATTTTGGGTGGGATCAAAAAATGCAAGTGTATGGTAATTTGTATAGGGGTTTTTGTATGTTTTTGCGAGGGTGTATAAGGTGGGCCCCTACCAGTTATCAATGGACTTATAACCCCTATAAATGGCCTTACACATGGGTTTTACTCGGTTATAGTCATGTTATAACCCTGGTTGTAGGGCTTATTTCACCCCATTTTTGGGGCACCACCTTTTAGGAAATTCTCGAAGAATCTACGTTTATCCCCTAAGAAATCCTTAAGACTCAGGGGGTGGGCAATGCCATCGCCATGGGAGTCGTCGCAGGTGTTCTTTGCGCAGATGTTGGCCTTGTTGAAGGCGGGTGCCATCATCGGCCCATGGTTTGGAAGACCCAGATGGATTTACCCTCCCTGAAACTAACATAGCACCTGAAAATGAATCCCTGGAAAAGGAGATTCCTATTGGAATTGGAAACCATCATTTCTAGGTGCTATGAAAGTTTTAGGGAGGGTAGGTTCCTTTTATTGCAATCCGCGAGCTTTTCGAAAAAGGAAGGATGTGATAATGAAATCTGGGTTTGGAAGAAGTCATCTGTTACATCCAACTCGAGCAGTGAAGAAAAGCCGCCTTGGTTGTCTAGGGTAGGGGATTATACCCCATCCAGTTATGTGGTGATTATATTAAACCATGAAATAAGGATCCCTATGAAACAGCCAAAAATTTCATGGAATCCGTCTCTGGTGTTTGGAGGATCATCCCAGTTAGTAAGTAGTTAGTAACCACCTTTTATAAGCCATTTAGGCCATTTGTAAAGGGAACAACCCCAGTTAGGGGACTTACTAACCATGGTTATTAACCACTTACTAACTGGGATGATCCTCCAAGTGTTTGGTGTTTTTTTCGTTTCGCTCTACCTGGTTGTTTTTTCCCATCTTGGCCAAGTTGAAGCTGGGAAAAAAACCACCCTTCCTCCAAAGGGCTAGGGCTTTCCGGTGACTGACTTTTTTTAGGGATTCATCAGCATTTTTTGCAGCACCACCGTTTTGGGAGAATATTGTTTACTGTTTCCAAACATCCAACATGCAATTCCAAGAAAAGTTAATCGCCCTGAATTTATGATCGTTGAAGTGTCGCAGCCCTTGAGCCTGAATCCACGATCCCCATCAATGCCTTTATTTATCAGCCTCCGGCTAATGCCGCCGGCCTTTGCTGGGCTTGAGATTGCAAGCAGCATGGCCAGAAGCACCACCAAAAGCAGCAGCA
>DF239036.1:273223-489019 GCA_000507305.1 Breviolum minutum Mf 1.05b.01
TAAGCAAAAGCAAAGTACAGACAAGCAATCCGTCATCAAGCCCCATTTCACTAGACACGCCGGCAAGGCCGGCGGATTTGAATGATCCAAGCCTTTGACACCAGCTGTGGATCGCACAGAGTCCTTGTTTCTGGGGGTTGAATGTTTTTTTCTTGCGTGATACATACAATATATTTTTAACGGGTATATTATGGTATAGTTTGATATTTAGTACCTGTTACATACCATAAATACATGTCAGCTCCTGAGGTTTTGTCTTTTGGGTATATGTTTATGGTCCAGCTTCTCAGCAGGTGTCTGGATTTTTCCTAGGAGTTTATCACCTGTTTACCCGCTGGACCCACAAACATCCATGACAGGAAATCCCTTGTTGGGGTCATTAAATCCTGAGGACCACCGTTGTGTTCTATGTGAACAACTGGTTATGTGGCAACCTCTTCGAGATGCACTTGATGAAGTGCATCGGCCAAGTGCGATTTGTAATCCGGTCGGATGGTTTGAAAAATGTTTGAGAGATATTTCTCATTTTCACCCCTACCTGAGGAGACAATTCAATTTGACTTTCGCGCCTATTTTCAAATGGGGTTGAACCCACCAACTAGTTGTATTATAGAACTGATTGTGCATTGAAGTTGTTGTGTTTATTGCTTTTGCCATGTCCTGTCTTTGGATGATACGCAAAGATACGCATGGCATTTCTATGTATATAATTTATACAATATTATGAGGATTATGAGGTAGGACTGACATGATTTTGTTGCACACGATTTTCTTTCCTTTGAAAAGGAAGCTGGACGTGAATCTTTTTCGAGGAAGCTGGATGCTGGCCCCTAGGTTTTTTTACCGAAAACAAACATGGAACTTGAAAATGCCCCCTATACACAGACGCTCAACGGGGCTGGTGTATATACCTACATGAATACCCTCTAAGCTACCCAGTCTTGTAGGTGAATAGACCATACATTGAGCATCTGCGATATAGATATATATATATGTTTATATACGTACATATATGATATTTCAATATTCAAATATATTTACAAATATATTATATTTAGATATTTTTCAATATATATATATATGGACATATATGGTTTGTAAATCTATATATATATATATACACATCTCATATATCCATTGTGGGGTTCCATGTTAGTTGTTCGGGGAACAAAAATCTAAAGTGCATTTTGTGTTCCTGTCCAAATCTGAACCTGGGTTTTGAACTGTGTAAGGCAAATGTTGGCAACCAATTCAGTCGACGTCAAACTATAACTAGCGACCTCACACGACCGATTTCCCCAAAAAGGTAGGGAAGAGGAACCCTTAGGATCCAGGAAGAAAGGGGTTAACCCTACAATCCTAGTGTGGGGATGGGATTGGGACCATCAAACCTACTCTAGGGAATGATATGGATCCTTAGGGGATGGGAAATTTGCTGGCATTTCAAAGAAATCTAGGTTGGTGAAATATTACATTCTGGCCAGATTCAATTGAATGTTCCATCTGAGTCCGAAATTTTTGGGAGGTCAGTTTGGTTAATTTCCATAGGCGTCTACTTTCCAGGTGGTATTTTCGGCCATTTGGAAGGGGAACGTTACCCTACTTAGGAGACTTACAATCACCATGGTTATTAAACACTAAGCCATCCACTGGCATTCCTGGGATGATCCTGCAAGTTCCTGTCTGAGGATTGGTGGCCGTTCTGTCGGGGTGCCCGTTTTGTTTAACTGAGCAGTGACCAAATCCATGCAGCGCCCTCGACCAAAACCTTGCTTATTTGCTGTGTTTTTTTTGGGATGAAATACTACCCACTGATATGGGGATTATATCACAAGCCATTATTTATATGATAAGGATCCCGTGGATCCGTATGAACCAATCATTATAATCTAATGTCAGAAGGGTCTTAAACGTTTCTTAACTGAGACAGTTTTTTCGGAGGATTCAGCTTTCCCAGATGCCCCATGTATTGTGGGCCCCTACCAGTTGTAAGTGGAGCTATAACCCCTATAAATGGCCTTATAATTGGGTAACTAGGGTTATAACTGGTAGGGGGCCCCACCTTGTAGAATGTCGGTAAAATTCCATCCATGGAACATGTGGGTTCTGAATGGAAAGGACATTTTCGGATGATTTTTTCTGTGTATCTACATCCAGGAAAAAAAACCTCCCTGAGGTTTTTTGCTTTAGGTATATTTTTGGGGGCATCTAGTCATACCGATTCGCAGTCTTGGTGCCAATGGATCTCTAGCGGCTTTGGGTGGCTTCCAATCTTACCATACGGTTTTTGTCAGATGGAGCCAATCGGAATGGACATCCATTGCCACCGAAAAAGAGAATCGGTTACTGGACCCAAACAAATATAAAGCAACAAACCTCAAGAAAGGTATGACATGATACACACACCCTAAGAATCCAGACCCTTCCCTAGAGTGGGATTGATGGTCTTAATTCCCATCCTTAGAATAGGATTATGTTGGGGGAACACCCCCCTTTCTCAGGAGATAGCTTACTTTCCTTAGGGAAAGTTGCCTGGATGTGTGTCCCTTGCTCTAACGTGAAATCACCTGAAACGGCCCAACGTTGATTTCAATGGATCTGCTACCACCTGAAGTTTAACAGCGCGCCGGCCCCTCCAAAGTTACCAAAAACCCAAAAAGGAAAGTACTTTTCCAACCAGCCTTTTTCAGGAGTTCTCTTTATTTCGGGGCGATGTAATAAAAGGGTTGCCGGGTTGCCAGTTCTTAACTAACTCAAACAAAAACTAGGTGGTGGCAACTCAAATATTTTTGGAATTTTCACCCCTACTTGGGGAAATGATCCAATTTGACTAACATGTTTCAAAGGGGTTGAAACCACCAACCAGACAAGGACGATTCAGTCAGGACAAATCTGGGGTGTTGTTTGACCACCATGGTCCGACATCTTTTGGCCCTTTAGTCCTTGGTTTCACCCCCAAAGCCAGTTAACAGTTCCCACCAACATACATCACATGAGCAATGAAAAGATATGATCGTTTAGGTTACATAGGGGATGATACAACCCAACCAGTATTTCATGGATATTTTTTTTGTGGCTCGCATTGTTAGACTGGGGAATCTCAATCTAAACCTATCACTTTCTCAAGGTTCCATCCTGCCGCCCGTCGCGTTATCTCTCTCCCCTTCAAGATGGGCCCAAAAAACCCGTTATACAAATGGGGTGAAATTCCTCTAAAAAATGGCCGCAAATAAATTTGTAACTGGGGTTATTTCACCCTACTTATAGGTGTTATTTTCTCCCATCTATAACTGGATCCGGGGCCCGTTGGCTCAGGCACTGGATCATTCTCAACTGAATACCTTTGAGCGAACACACCTCTTGTCACGCCCTTGGGACCGTCGTGGGGTGAACTCCATTCGGAACCTCTTGTATTTGATTACCATGGGAACCCATAACCTTCATTTTTCCAATAGCTGTTTCTGGTTCCCTTAATAGGTGGTAGGTGATATATAATATTATATAATCACCAAATTGGCAGTATGTACCACTTATAGTCCTTGCCAATTGGGTGATTATATGCTACCTACCACCTATTAAGGGAACCAGGGAACTCCATTGATTTTTTCGTGTTATAACTTACAACCCATGTCTTTAGGGCTTAAAGCCGTGATTTTTTCATGTTTTGGAGGTCCAAAGGTACATGAAAAAACCCTAAACTACCTAGTTTTGATAGGCAAATAGATCATATCATTTAGTCTTTTTGGAAAAATGTTTCAGTACTAGGTGGTGGCAACTCAAATATTTTTGTATTTTCACCCCGAACTTTGGGGAAGATTTCCCATTTTGACGATCATATTTTTCAGAGGGGTTGGTGAAAAACCACCAACCAGTGAAACAGATGGCCTTTTACCACCTTCATCTACTTCAGTTCCAGGGATTCCCTTGTTGGATGGGCTTAAATCCACTTAACGATTGGAGATTTACGGTGTATTAAATCAAAGTTGTATATATTTATATATAATATATCTACAAAGATATAGAATCTAAAATAATTATATGATGTCCAATATATATACATATAATATATATATATTGTATATATATATATTTTTGTTATGTTTATAACGCTACTCCATTGAACGCTAGTGAACCTGTGTTCATCCTTCTCTGTCCATGAGAAACTCACTTAGCTTTCTGCCTCTCCAGTAAGTTGGCTGTCTACCAGCTTGAGTCTCCTACATCTTATTGGTTCCTATACCCAGATGCTCCATACTAGTGGAATACTCCGCATTTCTCTTGAGATTTATACATATATACATACAATATAAAGATAAGAAAAGCATCCCCGCTTCCCTTTCCTACCTGTACATAGACTTAGTTATAGAGTTGCCCAACCGTTTCCCATGTGAAGGGTTGTAACCGTATAACCCTGTCTATGTGCAGCTAAGTTTTTGTTTGGTGTTTTTTGGATGCCAAAACTCGCGACAGTCATGGTTTGGAAAAATAGGCAACCAGGCCATGTCCGGTTTGTTGTTTGGAAAATCATTTGGAGAGCTATATATTCATATAGAAGATTCAACCCATCACTAGGTCTTGGTTTCAACGATGTTTTAGCCGTACACCGAAAAACTTGGGTGCAAGATGAAGCCATTTTGACAACCCTAAGAATCATTGAACCATCTGAGTGTTTTGACTCTGTTTTTTCGCAGTTTTTTTTTTTTTTGATCTCCAGTCCCACACCAGTGACTTGAGATCTCATGTAGGTCTTAGGGAAAGTCTATATTTTTTTATGGGGATGGAAAGTACAACATACTGAAATTTTCGCGTGGGCCGACTGGGTTCCAAAAGTCGGTGCTTGCAACAGAAGAGATGTCATGTACATGACACTTTCGTTCCTGAAGACTTCCAAGGCGATGCACAACTTTGGTTCAAATAGTTCCATCCATGGGAACCCACAACCTTCATTTTTAGGGGTTATAACCCATATATATTGAGGGTTTTAAACCTTCATTTTTCATGGTTTTGGGGTCCAAGGGATGAACCTATCTCAGATTGATTAGTTTCATGACTGTGCTCCTGCACTCGTGGTTGGAAAACTTTCATTGGAAATGGAGACAACCGAAGCCAAGGTTAAGCCCGATGGCAAGGTAGAATGTTCAGGTTCCATCAAAACCATTTCGAACAGGTGCGGTTTGAGCGATTTTTGTGTTCCCCTATGGCTTATGTTCCCATATCCATGGAACTGGTATACATATATTTACCTACTAATGGATCTTATCAAAAATATAATTGTAATCAACTATTCATGTCGGTAAATATAGATTATCTCCATCTGGATGTTTCCGAAAATAGTGGTACCCCCAAATCATCCATTTTAATGGGGTTTTCCATTATAAACCATCCATTTTGGGGTACCCCTATTTTCAGAAACATCCATCTATATTCCATGAGTTGCTAAATCTTAAGACTCCAAACATAAAGAGATCAAGTCGAGTCACGGTTTTTCGCTCCAAAAATCTCCAAACAGAAAATCCTTACAGATCGACCGATCTGATAGTCACAAGGTGGGCCATAAATCACCAGTTAAATGTAAATGGTTTGGTAAATGGGTTAATTATAACTTATATAACCAAAACCTACAAATACATGCTATAATGTGGGGTTACAAATAATCCATTGAATTGCTATCCATTGATCCGGCCACCTTCTAACGGGACATTCATATGGTGGGTATCTTTGGGGGGTTCGGAACCTGCTTGGTGAGTCCTCAGGTCAATGCTGGTCGAGTTGATCCAAGGCTCCTTAGCGCGGCATGGCAAGTTCCGCATGAGGCCGGGACCCGTCAACAGAGTGGCAGGTGTTTCGGGTTTTGGAAAATTTGATGTCCCGCTTGGGTCTATGGGGGGTTTCCGAAAATAGTGGGTGAAATCCCCCCAAATCATCCATTTGTTCATAGGGTTTTCCATTATTTTCACCATCCAATTTGGGGTGTCTCCCTATTTTTGGAAACACCCACTATGGTTCTAGGGTCACCAAACATTTCGTTGGTACCTAAAATGGAGAAATCCTCACCTATATAAGCTGTATGTAAGTCTTATGTAAGGGAAAACCCAACCCCCAAAATAGCCTTGTAAGGTTCAGTACCTCCATTTTAGGTACCTGAAATTCTTGGTGATAGGTGGTGGTTTCAAATATTTTTTAATGTTCACCCCTATATACCTGGGGAAGATTCCCATTTTGACTGATATTTTTCAAATGGGTTGAAACCACCAACTTGAAAATATATTGGCCAGTTATTTGCTTTGGGATTATTTCATAAGTCAGTATAAGGACCAGTTGCTGATGGAATGTCACAAGTATATTGCAAAACATGTTTTTTTTGGGGGGGTGGCATTGGGAGGGGTCACCCTTAGATTCCCATGATGAAAACCCCACTTGAAGGTAGAGGTGTATAGTATTGCTTAGGATTTTTGTCCCAACGGTTTCTCATGGCAAATAAAAATTGACGGGAGGGAGTGGAAGCCAGAAACGGGGATGACACGGGAAGTCCCAACCGAAGGAAAGGAAAGAAGGAAGAGGATCAATGGTGGTGACTGCTACAATCGGATCCATGTATGGTATATTTTGGGGCCGGCCTAAACCCTGTAACACTTCGAAATACACCACCTTTATTAACCTTCATTATTACTGCTAACACTGCTACATTTTTTGTGCAGGACCCAAGGTGTATTATTTGCCTACATTTATCTAAAAATACTCAACCATGGATCGGAAGATATATCATCATTTGATGGATCCTATACTTTCTGAGATGTCCCAGTAGTAGAAAATGATACGTTTGACTCTCCCTCTGATAAGTTTGGCTTTTGGGCTCATCTTGTATGAATGGACTCCTTACCCATGAGATGAATTTGCCGCAGGATGGTGGAGACCATGTTGCTTATCGCCTTTGAGCGTGCGATGCAGGTGGCTTGGCCGAAGGATGACATGGGTTAGCTGGGCCATGTGGGCCCCGGATCCAGTTATGGGGCCCTTATAAGGGTAGTTGGGTGGGGTTAAGGTATAGCCCTACCTATTGGGGTTTTGATTCCATTTATATCCACACTATGTTGGAAAACCCCAATATACAAACGAACCGCATCCAGTTTCGCATGCTGCATGAAAACTCCAGTTCGCGCACCACCAAATTCACAAACAACAGCCATTGCAATCATTGGAGTCATTTTCTTTTTGCAACATTTATCCATTGCGTATATATTTTCACAAATGGGTGGTTTTCCTCTAAAACCTCCTTACACCATTGAGGCCCCAAGGACGCGCCCCCCCCCCCCCAAACACCCAACGCAGGTACGTCGAGGTTTGGTAAATGCCAACTTCCATGAGCATGGCCATACTCTCCACAGCCTCACGTCACCTGGCATCGGTTTTCCGTCAACGGGAAGGAAAAGTCCTCCTCAGTTGTGTCAACCAGTTTTTTCAATGGGGTGAAATAAGCCCCTTAAGTAGGGTTAGTGATAACCCCAGCTACCAGTTATTTCCGGCCATTTGTACAGGTTCTTAACCCCTTTTATAACTGGTTTTTGGGGGCCCACCTTGTAACTATTCAACCAAATTACCAATCGCTAGGGATCCTCACCTTTTGAGAATGGTTTCATGGAACCTAAAGACGACATGCGTTTCGGAGGTGATGAAGGACACCCTTTGCTCATCATCTGAGAATATGACGATTGATTCCTAGGGATTCTTGATTTTTAGCCGAATTTGTGGAAATGATCCAATTTGATTAGATATTTTTCAGATGGGTTGAAACCACCAATTGGTCACAGGATTAATGGGACTGGTATATGTAAACCTACGAAGTTACCATTAAAATCATTCCAACATGCTGGTTGCATGAGAGGAATGCCTATACAGTAGAACCAAAAGTAGTATTGTTCCCTACTTAGAGGATTATCCCAGTAAGTAAGTGGTTAGGATCACCCCCCATGTATAAGCCATGAAAAGGCGATTTGGGAGGGAAATAACTACAGTTAGGGGACGAAAACTAACCATGGTTATTAACCACTTACTAACTGGGATGATCCTCCAAGTAGGCAGCCAGCCATATTGAAGCTGAGAAGAGGTCACTTAATTTTCCACAAGTCATGCGTTTAAAACACCAACAGAAGACTTCAGAATGTATATATCTAGGCAATTTATAGCGACCTTTCCCGCCGGTTGGTCACCCCAAAAGGTAGTGAAAAGTAAGGGAAATTATCTTCTTTCCGGGAAATCTGGGTGACCGGTGAAATATTCCAATTTAGGCCGTGAAATATTCCAATACGGGGGGGGGATTTCCATGGCAGTTCAACTCGAGGCCGATTGGTTTTCCGAAAGTCTTGAGCCCTGATCCTGTAGGGAAGCCCTGGCAGGTGGTTTTGGGGCAGGGTTTTCCAGTGCTCCTTAAATGGGCTGGTGCTTGGAAGGGAGCGATTTGGAGCTACCCCCTAAGCACATCCTACTTGGATGTCCCATGAAGTTAGTAACTGGTTAGTAAACGGATTATAACCTACTTATAAATGTGGTATATTGGGGTTATTAAGTTATAACCCATTTACTAACCTTTTACTAACTTCCTGGGACATCCTAGTAGTATTTGGAGGGAGTCAAACTTGAAGCAAAAGTACGGATACAGAAGCCGCAAGATGGGTTTGAATCATGATGGTTATTGGCATTTTCGGATGGGGGGAATTTACCCAAGAGGTATACGTACAGTATACTACTGGATCTCTGTTTGAGAGATCCACGGATCGTCAAGTTGAGGTTGGCAGTTTATCAGTTTATCCATGTTTATCCCACCTTTATACAGATGTCTGGTAATAATTGTTGTATGATAGTACTATACATGTATAGCAGCATAAGCAATTAACCTGCCTGAAACTAACGTAGTCCCTGACAATGGATGGTTGGAAGATGCAATCTCGTTTTGGGATTGCCTATTTTCAGGTGCTACGTTAGTTTCAGGGAGGGTACATATCGTTTCTAATTCACCTCCATCCCAAATTGCTCACTCAATTGGTGTTTCAGAGCCAAGTTGAAAATTGCTTGTTGTGTTGGTCATGCACGCTTGATATATACGTATAGTTACCCTGATGCTCCATGTATGGAATATTTACCTACATTTACCATATGTTTTTCAGCCAAGTGTAGGTGTTTGTACCAGACATGGAGCATATGAAATTTATAGTTTTCGACAACTTCGACCTTTTTTTTTAGTTCTCAGCCCTAACTCCTGGTACCTCAAAACTAGCAATCTTGAGGACCCCAAAGAACACCTCAGACCCTGTACAGGTTCATTCATTTCTGTGTTGGTGGGTCCAATCGCTGATTCTTAGGGTGGATACAATGTATAAAAGCTATACTCTCTGATAAACTGACAAAGCTGGCTGGAATATCCCCATGTTCAATTGGAAATACATTTTCAATCCGGGTCCATTTTCCAGCAAGCTATGTTAGTTTAAGAGAGTCTAGGTGGTGGTTTCAAACATTTTTTATGTTCACCCCTACTTGGGGAAATGATCCAAATTGACTAATATTTTTTAGATGGGTTGAAACCATGTTGAAACCACCAGCTAGGAGTGTACTTAAAAACTCCATGTTTAGTGAAATACATTCTCTTTTGATTCAACATATTCCTTTCAGCATCTTGACTTGGACTGGGTGCAATTCCTGGGATAATGGCTCACCTTTTGAGAATGGTAATGGAACCTAAATCACCCAGAATTTCAGGTACCTAAAATGGAGGTACTGAACCTTATAAGGCTATTTTGGGGGTGGGTTTTCCCTTACATAAGACTTACATACAGCTTATATAGGTCAGTACCTCCATTTTAAGTACCTGAAATGTTTGGTGACTAAATGCTATGCGTTTCGGAGGTGATTATACTTGGACACCCCAAAGCATCATTCTCTGACAACATGACAGTTGATGCCTAGGGATGCCTATAGGGAAGGTTTCTGAAGGAGTGATTTTAGGATGTTTTGTTGTTCTTGGGAGGATCATCCCAGTGGATGGTGCAGTGTTGAACCATGGTGATCGTTTTCATCCCGATTCCTGGGGTAACCTTCCCCTTCCAAATGGCCGAACTCCATGGCTTATAAATGGGGGTGATCCGATCACCACTTACATCCACTGGGATGATCCTGGAAGGTATACTTAACTTTAAAACCCTCCCCAACTTAACTTTGTGATTCCAAGTCGACCATTATTTTTCCATGTGTTTTTCGCGTAAAGACAATTGTTTCACTAAGGATTTTCAATTACCCTAAGGATCCATACCCTTCCCGGATCGAGTAGGTTTGATGGTCCCTTTCTCAGGGTTAACCCCTTTCTTAGGACATACCACCGGATCCTTAGGGTTAACAATTTGATAATTCTTGAACTTCTCAGGGTTTTCCCATAGCAGCCATGTGACGGACCAACAACATCGCCTGGGAGGGGAAGCCCCAATCGACTCCCATAGCCTGTGGGAAATCCTGGAACCTTTCGTCCCAAGGACTTGGCACCTTTGATGGAGCTGAAGGTGGAACAAATCCCCGGACCGCTGGGTGGTGGCAACTCAAATATTTTTTGGAATTTTCAGCCGAAGAGTCATACCAAAAAGGTAGTGAACAGCAAGGGAATCCTACCTAAAATGGCAATTCAACTTCAGGATTTATAATCTAGGTGGTGGCAACTCACAGATTTTTTATTGTTCACCCCTATATTATATACTTGGCTAAGATGAACCCAATTTGACTAGTGCATATTTTTCAAAACGGGTTGGTTCAACCACCAACTAGCCTGGGAAGAATATGGGGCCCCCAAAAAACAACTCCTTTGCAGAAAATAAAGCCTTATTAGGGCTTGGATTTGTTTATGTAAGGTGATATTTTATATGCATGTAGCATGGTAAATCGTCACCATTTTGCACGACCATTTGGGAATAGATTGTTGGATCTTTTTCCAAGCATCGAAGAAGCAAATCCAAGTGGGGGACGATGATAAGGGGTTTACCGTATATACCATACACCCTGGAAGTCCAAGTCGATCGTTTAAAGAATACACGTTCACCAAATTATTGTTTAAGCAGGGAAATTTAGTCATCCACAATCGGGGGACTATTTATTTTAATAGTCGGCTTGACATACAGGGTACAGATATATATATATATATTTATATATATATATAGTATGTATGATATATAATATATACATATGTATATCCCGCAGGATCCGAGCATGGTATATTTGCCTACAGTTTGTTGATTTTTATGGTACATCTAGGTAAATATACCATACATTGATCCTTTGGGTCTAGTTGATGTCATGGATCCTATGGGTAAGGCTTTGTGCTTACCTCTTCTCACCACTCTAATTATCCTAGGTGAGCCAGTGAGCCACGCAAAAAAAACAACATTTACTCCATTGAATCCTGGCTGGTTAATAGGGATCCTCATAACGGGTTTGTTTGAATCCCTATATACCTGGGTAGTATTTCATCATATTTCATCCCTATATATATATATATATATATGTACCCTAAACAACCAGGGAGTCTTTGTTCATCTCACCAGGTGACTCTGGCAGAACTGCAAGATGCATTGCAAACTTTGATGGATGACATCCATTCGTCTGGAAGCCTCAGAAAAACATATGCGAATTTGAATCTTTATTCTTCAGCCGAAGAGTCACACCAAAAAGGTAGTGAACAACAAGGGAATCCTACCCAAAATGGCAATTCAAGTTCAGGATTTATAATCTAGGTGGTGGCAACTCAAAGATTTTTTATGTTCAACCCTACCTGGGGAAATCATCCAATTTGACTTTCGCATATTTTTTCAAATGGGTTGGTTCAACCACGTAACTAGTAATGAACTGCCCAGATTTGGATTTTTTGATGGCTATGCTTCTTTCATTGATAATGGATCACATGGATTACCAACCAGTTGTGGCTGGTCAACCTACCCACCCCTAACGTACACCACCCCAAAAAATAAGGCCTTTTTAAGAGCATATTAAAGGTTGGTTGGTGTCCCTTAATAATGCCAAATTTAAACTTATAATTTCTGGGGAGGGGGGTAGGTTGACCAGCCATAATTCAATGCATCCATCACCCATTTCATCTATGTATGGTATATTTACCTATTACATTTACCATAAGAATCAACTAAATGTAGGCAAATAAACCATACATGGATTCTTAGGGTAATGCATGTTGAAGGGTTCAATGGTCGGTCCACCGAACCGATGCGTTTTGGATGAACCCGGTGATTTTGGGGGCCCAAGAGAGGGATCGGGATCGATCCGGATCCGCGTGCTGAACCAATGATTTTTGTGGTTCGTAACTTCTCCCCTCGAAAAAAAAAGGGTGACTAGCTTTAACAAAAATCCAATGTCATGTACGCTAGTTTTGAGGGGTGTTTCTGCCTTGTCGAAAGTTGCATGTTTTTGCCAGCGGGGTGAAAACCGCGCCAGCAAGTAGCGTGAATGCGTGACACAGACAGTGGCTGTGACACGTGCGCGACATGAGGTCATGCACAAGCCGTTGAGTGTGCGGTCGTGTCAACTTTCCACGGCGTGGCAACGGCCGAACGTGGCAACATTGTTGACTGGCTACGGGGTGACGCGTGAGGAAAGCAAGAATTTGGTGCAGGTGCATCAGGTCTTGCTTTGGAGCATGCATGGCATTCTGGGGGTCCTTACACCACGGGCTTCAAGATCCAGTGCAGTGACCATGACGCTGACAGAAGGGCCTCCCATTCGGAAGGGTGGCAACTGTTTGAGGAGTTCTGCCAAGCAGGAGAAGATTGGGGGTCCAGTCAACTATTGATGAGTTTGAGGGCACAAAGAGAACACGAGCGAAAGGGAGAATATTCCCTTCTGAGCCGTGAAGTAACTCAGCTGTGGTAATATGTGTGCCTTGGCTGTTCCACTTGGAACATGGTCAACTGCTTTTTTGTGAGAAAAGTACCCACCCTAGACATCCAAAGGCCGAAACTGAGGAGATATGGCTGGACTCCAAAGACATACCTGATTTGTTGAACCTTCTCCAGGGTTTGTTTTAATTGTGCTTTATGATGTTATGAGATGTCGATATTTTTCTATATTTTTTCAAATACATATATGGGTGTTTCCTTAAATGGTGGTACCCCCAAAACACCCCGAAATGATCATTTTTAGTAGGAAAACCCATGGTTGTTGGGTACCACCATTCAAGGACACCCCCATGTATATATATATATATACATACATATTGGGGCCTGCCTGGGCCTAAACCCTGCTTTATAAACCTTCATGATTTACTCTTACAATGCTTTTGGCAGGGTCCAATCTATATTTGATGTTCTTAATGTTATTTTACACATCAACTACTTTTGAGGGTACCATATTGACTTGGATTTGTTTCGGACGATGTTTGATCCTTTCTACCCCTCTAAGAATCCCAGGTGTCTCTGTTTTTTTTTCCGGAGTCTGGGGAAAACAGCGATTGAATCCAATGCTAAAGATGGTAGATTGGAACCCCCCAAACCCTATTTGATCCAAAAAATGTTTGGATTCCAATGGACCATGGGATTCATCGCCATGGAACAATTCTGTTTTCAATATCTTTTGCTTCACTTTCCCTATATAGACATCACTATAGACACCTCCTGCCATACAAACCTTACTTTACCGGTATGCTCAAGGCTTATAGCGTCTCCCATATTTTGAAGGCTTAGAGTTTGTCGTGTGTTTCCATTGGCACTTAGGCTCCAAGGGTGAGTTTTAGTCATTTTTTTGGGAAGGGGATCCAGTCATAATCTTCTCAGGAGGTCCTGTTGATGGCAACCAGAAATCCGGCGAGAAAACCACCTGGGATGTATGAATGAAACCCTGTAAAATAATGCGATAATTACCATATCAACTGGTGCTGGATGTCTTTCCATCAGCAGTATCAGTATGACTGGATGTTGTTTTGGGTTTTGGGACCCAAACCATCCCGCAACAGCGTATTCGTTCTTGTCAAGAACAACCTTTTGAAAAACCCAAACCATGATCACTTAAAAAAAATCTGAGTTTCAAGATGTTGCTTTTATGTTTTTGTTTCCCTGATCTTCCAGTTCCCTCTAAATTTGGGAACCTTTTGCTTCCAACCCAATATATCAGGCAACTACATTAGCTAGACTAGATCCCTGGTTAAAAAATATATCATGTAGAACTGAAAGATGAGAGCAACATTTGCAAGAATTTACAACCAAAGTTTCAGTGTTCACCCGGAAAAGGTTGGGAAAACTTCCCAGCATCTTCCAAAGGGTGCTGTTTGAACCCTAAACGATGGTGTATAGGCACCCCTTATCATCCATTCAGCACCCCTTGGAAGATCTAGGTCCCTATAAAGCTTCCAAATAAATTTGTAAGGAAGGTGCCCATCCCTCTCCCCTCTCTCCCTTACTCCCCTTCCCCTTCCCCTTCGCACCTCGATGCCGCTCCCAGGGGTGACCCTGAGATCATCTATCGTAGCACCCATTTTTCTGATGCCAAGGTGGATTCCCTCCATCCGCGGTTGGAGAAAAATGACGAGTTCCGCTTTTTGTGGTGGTTGTTTAGGGATGTTTAGGGTATATGTTAACTGGATATGGATGAAATTTTCCTACCCAGTTCATTGTGGGGATTATTTCTAAGAATAAACCATGAAATATTTTAAGGATTCCTAATGAAACAGCCAGTACCAGGTGATTCAAGCCGTGACCTTTTCATCCCCGATCGTTGGAGGTCACCAACAACGTTTCCAAAAGGTCCCGTTTTAACCATCCCAATAGGGTCACAAAGAATTGCCAGGTATCATGAAAAGTGAGAGGATTTTTTTCATGGCTCACTTGCGTTTCTGCAACATGCTCGTTCAACGTAGGGTGGCTGCCGCCCGCTTGGAACTTTGAACAAAAAAATCATAGCGAATTGCGAAACATGTTTCTTGGCAAAGGTTATCCTCCCTGAAACTAACAGCGAACTCTCTGAAAATAGGCCTTTTGACCCAAAATGGCCCAATGAAAGTCTCCCAACCATTCATGTTCACGTGCAGGGAGGGATTTTTTTCAATTAACAAGTGTAAAAGACTGCGCTTTTAACAGTTCTTGGACTTCCAGTGCATGTACAGTATATCAGTATATACCTGGACCTTCAAAGGGGTGCCATTCAAACCCAAAGGAATGGTGAATTGGCACAGTTTAGGAGCCATTTGGCACCCCTTTGGAGGTGCTGGTATATATGTATATATATTATATATTTACATTCACTACGGTATTTGAATGTTCCAGTAAACATATGTCATTTCACACATCCCCAAATATCACTTACCTTTCAAAACGTCTGGAGCCACCTTTGTCGAAGGCTGAAGACAAGAAGTCTGTGGATCATCGCAGCAAGCTCAAAACACAGCACGGGGTCCTGGCGGCCAAACGGCCTTGAAATTCAGAAATGTCGCAAATGAGTCCATGCTAAAAGGGGAGTAAACTTGGAGGTGTTGTTTTTTTTTTCGGGTTTGAATCTGTTTCACCACGACTATGTAGGTGGTGGCAACTCAAATTTCTTTAATTTTCACCCCGAAATTTGGGGAAGATTTCCAAGTTGACGAAAATATTTTTCAGATGGGGTGAAACCACCAACTTGACTACTTGTTGGCCATGATCCGATTTGACAAGTGTTTTTTTCAATTGTGTGGTTCAACAACCACCCAGTATGAATCAGTTTGATCATATTTTGCAAAAGAAAGGCGCTTCAGCCAATCATCTCAATCATATATTGTTTTTCCGTCAAAACCTATAAACATGGCTAATCAACCAACCCCCCCAAACGTACCACCCTCAGAAATAAGGCCTTAATAGGGCCACCAATGGAAAATGTTTTTGAATATCCACATAAGTCAACAGACCATTAAAAGAATCATCGTCTCGGATAAGGCTCCATGGGACGATTGTATATTTCCCTACATGTCATGAACGGTTGATTTTTATGGTTTCCATGTAGGTAAATATACCGTTCGTCCCATGAATCCTAGGGGCCTGGAATTGTTGATTGTAAAACAAGTACAAACCTCTTAAAACAATGTTTTTTTTTTTTGGAAAGGTCATTCGGACTTTTGAATTTTTGTTGAGTCTTATCCCATAGGATTAATGTATGGTATATTTACCCACATTTGCCATACAAACTAGCCAAATGTGGGTAAATATACCATACACCGAGTCTTTGGGTATGGAATATTAAAAGGTGTGCCACTTTCTCAGTTTTTAAGCTGACTCCGAAGCCAGGGTCATGGTGTGGGATGAGCAGCGGCAATGGCAGGCGCAGGGCATGATAACCCCATGTTTTCATTTGCGCTGGGGTCTACACACCCATTCTTTTCCATAGGGGATGGTCATCAACCTAATAGTGGGGGTCTATATACCCAGGAATATTTGTACATATATGGTTGCACGTCAACTATAGGTTTATTTGCAGAAAAAAACTCTCCAATATTTCAGGCCTCCTTTACCAACCTAGAAGATGTCATGCAACATGCCTGGATAGACATGGATGATTCCGGGATTGTGTAGACATCATGTAGCGTAACTCTCCAAATTCGCTTCGGTGATGGGTCAAACGTGTCCAAGGATACGGAGTAGAAACCTTGAGAGAGAGTGGTTGCTGTCGCAGCACAGTTTACACTGTACATACCCCACCAAAAAAAAATAACATTATAGGCATTATAGGTACCAAAAAATCGTGGTTTTTAAATTGTACTCCTTTCAAATATAGCTATTTTGGGTATCCAGTATCCATGTTCGTTTTCCGAGGTTTCACCACCTTGAGATCCATATAGGAATCAGTATACTTAATATGCCTACTTATCGCTAGCAGACTCCAACGGGTGGTGTTTAGAACCTTGTTTGGGGTTCTTCATGACACCATCTCCCATCAATTTGTCATTTTTGGAGGGTACACCCCCAAAGATTAACAGCTTGAACCTGAAGTCATGATGGTTTGGAAGCTGATGTTCCTTTTCCGGGGGGGTGTATTCTCAGGTGAACCATGTTAATCTTCCGGGGAGTAAATCAAATAATTAATGGAAAGGTATAGGGGGTTAGGATGATCCATGGGTTCAGGATTCCCGGACCCAACTTTGTATAGATTGTATAGGCAACCCAAACATCATCCATTGGGCACCTGTCGCCAAGATCCAGCCAGGTTATACTATCATATCTAGGTCATTTGTATTGAAAGAGGTTTGTTGATGTTTATCCCTACTTCGGGAAATAGTCAAGTTGACTAGCATTTTTCGGATAGATTGAAACCACCAACTAGGATGTTCATTCTATATTCCAACATTTATGCCACATATTTCTCGGTTACTTGGTCCTGTTTCATCCCCAAAAAAACAACTTCACGAGATCTGATGTGTTTTTTTTCATCAACGAGTCGACTGTGCCCTCGGTTTTTTCTCATACTGTTGCATGGTTCAGAAATCCCAAGGCCAACCACCAGGTGGTGGTTCCAAATATTTGTTATGTTCATCCCTATTTGGGGAAGATTCCAAATTTGACTACTACTTTTCAGATGGGTTGAAAGCAAACAAGTAGTTCTAAATTGTCGGATAAACTACCAACCTCAACTGGTTAGAGGGATTTCTGAACCATCAACAGCAGTACCAGGAGATTGAACCGAAAGTTCTCCATGGTCATGGAGATCTCTTTGCTGAGGCAGAGTGTCTTCGTCTGCTGGTGAGCGAAACACACTAGGTTCATCTGAACAATTGAAGCTAGGTGGTAGTTTCAAACAATTTTTATGTTCACCCCTACTTGGGGAAATGATCCAATCTGACTAATGGTTTTCAAATGTGTTGAAACCACCAACTAGGAAGTATGTGACCGAAGTCTTCATGTAACTAGAAAAAGCGGATGCCACTTGATTATTCAAGTATGATTCATGTATAAGAGTGCAAAGAGCACATCGTTTGAGCCACACAATTCCGCAAATCGTTCAGCACTTGTTCCGCCTTACCGGTAGGATCCATGTATGGTAGATTTACCTACATGAATGGTTGATTTTTTATGGTAAATGTAGGTAAATATGATATACATGGATGCAATGGGCAATTTTTTTCCTGATGTGCAATGCAACCCCCCGCTTCAAACATCAGTGTTTTTGCTGAAATTAATTGTTCCGCTCCGACAATTTTGTGGAGGAATCAAACCACCTTTGTTCACCTGGGAAGGATGGGAAGGATTTTTGACAAACAACTTAAGTGTGTTTTTTTTGGTCAAAAGATTTGTTGTTGGTGTTGTTTTGCTGCTGCTGTTGTTGTTTTGTTAATTTCTCCCCCATCAAAAAGTCAACAGAAATCATCATCATCATCATCATCATCAATATCATCAATATCATCATCATCAATATCATCAATATCATCATCATCATCATCATCATCATCATCATCATCATCATCATCATCATCATCATCATCATCATCATCATGCACCCCACTTGGATGTGTGCTTTTGTAACCTGTGATTGTCATGCACAATTTCACTTGTGTGTCACTCTTCGCGATTCTGGGTTGCCTCGTCGTTTTTGTTGACGACGTTGACGGCCGGGATTTCCTATTCCTTTGCCCCTTGGTTCACCAAAGGTTTCTACGGTACCTAAAATGGAGGGTTTCCTGAACCTGATGTCCGGCTATTTTGGGGGTGGTGGTTTTTCCCTTACATAAGCCTTACATCCATACAGCTTTATATAGGTGAGTACCTCCATTTTATGGGTACCTTTTTTGAAATGTTTGGTGATTTTTGGTGATTCTCAGGAAGCAAAGGACAGGGAAGTCGACTTGGTCCCACAGATGTTGAATGAGACGCCAGCCGAATTATTGAGGCGCCAAACACACGCCAAAACAAAAAAAACAAAGGACTAGGTGGTGGTTTTAGATATTTTTTATTTTCACCCCGAAACTTGAGGAAAATGAACCCATTTTGACGAGCATATTTTTCAAATGGGTTGAAAGCACCAACTAGAGGAGGATCTTACAGCAAGCTGCATTTTGGGGATCCTTTAAAAGATTGAATGACCCGTAGAACCTGAGTGTACCGATAGTTTTTTTGATTTAATGTAGGTAATTAAAGATTTATATACATGATTTATATGATGTCTCAAAATGTCTAAATATACCTATTTCTATCATAAGTTACAAGTATGATCTATCTACTGTAAATGCACATGTAAACGTAAAGGTCAGATTTGCTAAAACAGTGGCTAGGAGTATGGATCCTTTTCAGCATATCAGTATGAGATATCTAAGAACACTTGAGCAATGAAAGAAACATTGGTTGTTTAGAGTATGTCAATGTAAGGGATTATACTACGCAGTTAAATGCGGATTATAATGCACCATTGTACGTTGGGGGTATCCCCCACCCACTATGCCAGTCAAATAATAATCTGTTCATTTTTATGAAGGGCCCCCTATAAACAAACCTTCACAAACTCCACTGTTAGTGGGCCGCGGAGGGGCCCGCAAATTATAAGGATCCAGGATCCTTATTTAAAAAAACAGTATTTCATGAAAAGTAAGAGGTTGTTTTCGTGGCTCACTTGGTGTTGCACCCAGGTTCACCTAGCTCTTGTACTTCTTGATGATGAGGATTGAGTCGAGGTTTTTGATTTTTGATAAATCTACAGCTGGAGAAGATCTTCAAGGTTCGCCCCCAGACTCGTATTTCTACCTATATTTGGGTAGTTTACGGGGGTACATGTAACTAACATACACCATACATTGAGTGTTTGGGTAGGGTTTTGTAAACATCTCAACCATCAACAGTGAGCTCCAAGATGACCAGTTGTTAAATTGATGGTAATTCGATAATTCGCTTCAAAAGTCTTTTGATACATTCACTTTCTGCGCCCCTACCACTTATACATGGAATTATTATAACCTATAAATGGACTTATAAATTGGTAACCTGGGGTTATTTATAACTTACCCCTATAAAGTGGAGTCGTTATTTCACCCCACTTGGATCACTGGATCCTGGGTCCGTCCAATGCCTTGTTGGGGGTATTTAAAAACCGGAATCTCTCCGAAAGCTCCTTTTTAGCCAAACAACAAAAAAATGATCCAGATATTGGGTCCCTAAGGATCCAATCACCGAATGTCAAATGATGATTGGAGGTTACAATCACCTCCGAAACCAAAGGTATTTAGGTTCCATGAAACCATTCTCAGTTTCGGTGAGCCAGGATCCCTAGGGGGTGGTTTTTAGCATGCCCTTTTTCTTACTTGGCCAAATGGCTAAATTTTAAACTTTTTGGGGATTATACATATTTAGTAGGGAAAATAAAGTTCGAACTTTTTATTTCAGGGTTCCATTGGCTACGGGCTACATGAGTTTTTGTGTTTCACCTCACCCAAAAAAAGCACCAGAACTTGAACCTCCCCTTCGGTTTGTTGTTTTTTTGGAGGCGTTTGACCAAGATCTTGGAAAATCAGTTAACCAAGTATCAATCTCAAGTGGAAGTCCTTGCCAAGGTGCGTTTTTTTTTTTTGCGTAGGAACTTTTGGGAGATCAAAATGTTGTGTCGAAGTGGAGCGGTTTTTTTTAATACCTTAGGTTGGTAACTGGCTACTGAAGATGTGTCCGTCCCTACATATTTATACATATTTTATATAAATAGAAGTAGCCTGTACATGATGTTCTGGGTAGTGGTGGTTTCAAGTATGTTTTATTTTCATCCCTATTTTGGGAAATTTTCCCATTTGACTCATATTTGACACCAACTAGTGTTGTGTTTAAAAGGATTCACCAGAATGGGTGCTATATTTCATTTGGGATGTTGACATGTGTGATGACGACTATTCAAGTGTCAATCTTGTGACCAACGCCACCAACAAAATCTAGGGCAATCATATATACTTACAACCGTGCTACCAACCTTTGTGTACGGACTATTTACCTATACGTACATGAAAACTCTGAACTACGCAGTTTTGCATTGGTAAACAGACCAACCCCATCACGAGTGTTTGGGTAAGATACTTAACTCACTGTGGTAGACAAACATGGCCATGGATAGTCCGGAAAATCCCTAATTGGAAATGGATGTTTCCAAAAATATTGGTACCCCCAAATCATCAATTTTAATAGGGTGTTCCATTATAAACTGTCAATTTTGGGGTACCCTTATTTTTGGAAACACCCAAATACATCTTAGTTTCAAGGTTCCATTTTTCCCATGTTGATTTCCCGCAGGGTAGAGTATCAGGGGCCACAAAACCCCCAAAAGCTTGACAGTAGTGATTTATGGCATAGATATATCAGATTAGCCAGATGAATATCTATGTTTATATTTTATTTGCAATGTTTCTACATGTATATATATATATGCAAACAAAGATTATTTGATATTTATACCATTAAAGCTGAGAATCATACCATTAAATGTATTGTTTTGGCATCCAGCAAAGGCATGCTTGGCGTGTCTGAAAGCCACTAAAGGTTAAACCTGTCGCACGGGACCGTAGGTTTACCACAGATTTCCAATGCATCCCTAGGACGCCCCATTGAAATACGTATAGGACACCCCATATACGTCACTGCAGGTATTTTTCAAGGAAATTTGTGGCCTACCTATCAGCATCATTGAAAGAGTAAGTTTCATGGGACACTCAATGTTCAATATTGTTCAATTCACCCAGCGTCATCGATAAGGGACCCCAGTGGTCTATCCTGTATAAGGTATAGTAATATGTACATCAAGGTAAATACTTGGAGGATCATCCCATGTAGTAAGTGGTTAGGATCACCCTTGTGTATGAGCCATAAAAAGGCCATTTGGGAAGGGGGAACAACCCTACTGACAGGGGACTTACGATCACCATGGAATTCTTCACTACTGAGGATAAATATTTGTGACATAGACTATACATGGTGCTGGCGTGTACGGGGAAGTGAGGAAACCTTCTCCAGAAAATGCGTTGTTTTTTCTCGCTGGGGCTGATGTGGATGGGCAGAAAATGTCAACGAGAAACGCCGGAGATGCCACTACTTGGTGGCTGCAGATGCCGTTGCGGATATTGTACGTGCCACGGCCCGTATGGACCAGATGGCCATTAGTCTTGTGGGAGAGTACAAGAAAGTGGCGGGCGAGAGTTATATGTGCCCTTCCTTCGCAAGTGCATCGAAGCATGCGTCGATTTCCAGGGTGTCAGAACGAGGGCGCCAAAAGAGGATGCTCGGGAATGCGCTATATTCTCACATTCGCAAGGCACGGCACAGAAGCCTTCATGTGTGGGGCTTCGGCAGCTCTGGCTGGAGTCAGTGCAGGTGTGATGGCGCCGAGTGTAGCTGCTCTGATTTCTGCAGGCCTTGGCGTCACAATAGTTGCTGCCCGAATCCTTTGTGCCATAAGCTAGTCGGACATTTGGTTGAGTTTTATGGTGAATGTAGGTAAATATACCATACATGGATCCAATGGGTTAGGTTAAGAAATGAGCCAGAACATTTGGATTCCCAAACATCCACTTATGGCGTTCCCTTCAAGTTTTAGGGGGTCAATATGCCCCAAGAAACCAGGTGAGCAGTATTGAGTTGTGATCAAAGCCCTGGTTGTGGATTGGAGCCAAAGCCCTCGTTGGTTGGGAAGCCCACGATTGTTCTATAGAGGATGACATACTACCCAGTTAGATAGGGATTGTTGTAAGCCAATGTAAGGATTCCTATTAACCAACCATGTATAATCGAATGTCCCAAGACTTCTGATCATTGCTCAGGTTTTTTTTAAAATGCATCAAAAGAATTATTTCAGCTAAGTGGTGGTTGCAAATATGATAATATGTATGTTTAGCCCTACTTCGGGGAGATGATCCAATTTCACACATATGTTTCAGATGGGTTGGTGAAAAATCACCAACCTACATTTTTCAATTCCCCGCGTTTTTTTTTGCGACAGGATTTCAAGGAAGACATGGTGCAGGTGCGGCCGGGGTTTTCCGAAGTTTTGGGATGGGCTGGGTGTATGAAAAAAATGTTGAACTTCATATGGGTGTTTCCTAAAATAGGGAAACACCCCAAAATGGATGGTTTATAATGGAAAACCCTATTAAAATGGATGATTTGGGGGTACCCCTATTTTCGGAAACATCCATATCTTGCGGAAATCAGTTGAGTAACGGCAAACAACTGAGTAACGGCAAACAAGGGACGTTTGCCAAGGGAATCTTAGCTACCTCCACCAAAAATAAGGGGTTAATATGAGGTTTATTAACCAAATTGACCACCAAGTTTCCTTGAATAAGGCCAGCTACTAACCCCTTGTTGTTGGTAGGGGATAATTTTTGTTTGTTGTGTGAGCGGGGTAGCTAGGATTCCCTTGGCCTTGTGGCACTTCTGGCATTCCATTATATATACTGATTGGTTCACACTTAATAAGCACCCTTATAGTGGCTTATTGTAAACCCTTATATAATTGGGTAAAATATTTTGTCTGTATATATATATATATACAGCAAATAACACTGGTTAACTTCATTGATTTTAACTCAAGGGGAAATTCCAGGGACCCCTAAGAAAAAGTGTGACCCTTATTCCCATTCTACTCCCAGACCACTCCTTTTAGTATGGAAATGGGGTCCCACTATGTAATGGGGGCCCTTGGAGAAATCCCTAATGGAACGATGGATGATAGGAGTCTAAAATGATAAAATGGATGTGTCCACAAATACTTTTCAAGTGAATGTAGGCCATTTGTTTCAGTTTTAACGACCTAAACGAGATGGTGTTTTTTTTGTTGTTGTTGGATCTAATTTCAATAATCTAGGCAATCTAGGTATCAAAAAAAGCAGTCCCATGGATTTTATAGGTTTTGGTCAAAAGATTTGTGGATGATGAGGGGACGAAACGGTGAGGTCGACCCGAAGTGTAGCATGGCGATGTTAAAGGAGTTTCCTCTTTTTTGTTCGGATTTGCAGTGCAATGTTTGCGCCTTTCTATGGTACTTCCATTGATCTTTTTGTTGGCAAAAATATTTGTACATATTTGTACGATTTAATAAGTTATGCCGGAGTAGAAATCTTTGTTGGGTATGACAGGAAAAACATGAATCGGGGATGAAGGGTGCTAATTCATGGTTCACATTGAGAGGACGATAATTTACCAGGTACTTGGAAAAAAATCATCGCAGTGGATGTTTCAGTGGTATATACATAATCATGGGTTAGTTTTCGTCCCGTTTCAGTAGGGTTGTTCCCCTTCCAAATGGCCTCAAGCGCTTATAAATGGGGCTTTCTACCTAACTACTTACATCCACTGGGATGATCCTCCCAGTAACCAGGTACCCTGGGAACTTCAGATCTTTTACTTTTCTTGAGGACTCGAGGAACCAAAACATGATTCTTAGGTCTTCGGATATAATCCACTGAAAGATTAACATGTCCCTGGAAAATCAATGGTTGGAAGATATATTTCCTATAAAGATGGTCCCTTTTAAGGAGACATGTTAGTTTCAGGTGTGTATCTGTGCAAATTATAGCGACCAACAAACCGAGTAGGTCACCCCAAAAATGGTGGTGAAAAGTAAGGGTATCCGCCCAAAATGACCTCCGTCAGTATAGGAAAACTTGCCAAGAAATATGAATCGTGCTCTCCCCAGATAAGGGCGGATATTGCCGAAAACTCAAGACCAGTCATACCACCTGACATGATTTTGGTGTTTGTTTTTGTTTGATTGTGGTGGGACTTAAGAGTTTTACCCTTAGGGGGATTAAATGACGGGCAATGTCGGAAAATTACACCATACATTGAGAAGGTTTTGGTTTAGGGATGAACTTTCTCTTGAGCATGGTACGTACTCATAGGATCCATGGGACTGGTAGATTTACCCACATGAATGGTTGATTTTTATGGTTTTCATGTATGGTAGATATACCATTTTCCATGGATGCGTCATGGGGCATGGTAACGTTGGGCCGTTTGTTCACAACCATGACACGATTAATCGTTGCCAACCTGTGAAAGGTTCTGGGCCAGAAGCGCCTAGTAACTTGTCAGCGAGAACCGTGTGCTGCATGGCTTTTATAGCGAAAGGTGACTGAAAGTGTTTCCCTTCATTGACTTGGATGTTGTGTGGTTTCCTTTTTCATCCTTTTTCCCTACTTGGATGTGTTGAGTTAGTGATTTGTTATGGAGTTTACCAAGGTAAATCACATGTTTTTTCTTTTCACCATCATTTGGGAGAATATGAGTTGGAACTTTTTCCTTTCGCATCTTATGCAAATCAAAGCCTAGTCTTCCGAAATCATCCAGTCATAGCTTGGGTTTGGAGGTGCCAAAAAGAGCTTAGTGAGACCTTTTAGGAGGCGTGAAAGAAGATCCAAAGACCCCTTTTCTCGCAAGGTATGACTGGAAGACAAGGGTTGTGGAAGTGAATTTGTTTAATTTGGATTCAATCCCATCAGATTTTGTCATTATGAAATCAACCATTCAGTAGGTAAATATATCATACATGGATCCTATTGGATACGGGCTACAGGAATATGTCTAAAAATTCACTTGTTCCATCAAATTGTGCAACCAAACATAAATCTATTACTTGCTCTTTTTGTTGAGTCCAATGATTTTTTGCTTCCCCGAAGCTTTGACGATTTTTGCATGTTTTTTTTGCAAATAAAGGATCCATGGATTCTTGAAACTTTCCAGAAACATACCTTCTCTGCAAAAATAAGGGTGAAGATTTTCAGCTACATGGGATCCATGGGACTGACATATTTACCTACACAAATGGCTTATGATTTTTTTTAATGATAAATGCAGTAAGTATATGGGCCATCATGGTGATCGAATCAACAGATTTGTTGTCGCAAACCAGAACGAGGCCAAGGAGTGAGCCATCTGGACTTCAGATGGGCCCAAAAGCCAACTACAAATTGGGTGGATAACTCCACTTTTAAGGTGGGTTTTAGCCAGAGTTACTCATTTATATACGAGGCCGTTTATGACGTTTAGACAGCACATTTATAGCTGGTAGGGCCCATCTTGTCGTTTATCAATTTTTGTTGGGGGGAACTTCCTCATGAATCAATTTCTTATCATGACCTCATTAGTGACTGAAAACCCACCGAAAAAGGTGAAAGATTGCTCCGTCGTTGTGGCGTGTCTTTGATTGGGAACAGCTGATACGCACCATGCCTTCTCTAGCATCTCTTGGGCCCAGACCACTTGCAAATCAGCTTGGCCTTGCGTTTCGCGTTCGACCTCTCCCCGTCGAACACAGTTACCATTTTTCGGTTAACCCTGCCCTTTTCTGTGAAACGATGAAGCAGCTCTCAAATCCTGGGTACATCAAACTTTGCGGGGATGGCACATTTCGTCTCATCCTTGAAAAACTGGGTGCTGATGAACCTTGGGGTCCTCACCAAACACTATGCGCTGGTCTCGGGGGCACACACTTTCCGGTTCACTTTTTCTCCACTTAGGTATCGCAAACAGTCCCTCTTACAAGGCTTTGTTCGACGGTGCTTCGCACTGCGCCCATGTCTGCCTCGATATTGATTTGCCCCCGCGTGTGTGCCAATATCATTGCGATTGGCATGCGGGAGAGGACGCAGCCAGGCGGCTGTGCTACCCTACCTCGGAGCGAGTCGCTGATTTTGCTCACTTCATTGGTGCTTATCTTTTTCAATGCATGCTGGGTCTATCAGATGATATCGGTTTTCGCTTGGGTCTATGTTTTGCGCTCCTGCCCTTCTGCTCTCCTTTCTCATGCCATCTTCGAATGCTTGATCGATTGCATGCTTGCGTATGGTACCCCCAAATCATCCATTTTACTTGGGTTTTTCCATTACAAACCATCCATTTTGGGGTGTTTCCCTGTCAGTTTTTCCAAGCACCCACCCAACAAGCAAATCCTTTGGGCATGTGTTGGGTGGTTGGACCGGAGCTCCCTAGTCCACGTAGATTTACATTTTGGGGGCCCTTAACTTGATTCTTAAGCCATCAGTTTCCTTAAACTTACTTGAGCAATGAAAGAAAAACTGGTTGTTTAGATTGTATCTGTAAAGGGGATGAAATACTACCCAGTTATATATAGGGGGATTTTTTCATAAACCATTATAATAAGGATCCCTATAAACCAACCAGTATAATGGAAAGTAATGTAAAGTATAATGGCTAAACTTTACCCTCTTAGTTTTCAGGGTGATCTCTCAGTTTTCAGTGATCTGAACCAACAATCAATTTTCGGGTGATATCTTACTTTTCAGGGGGGGTTACACCCACAACAACCACTCTGGGCAATTCATTATATATCCTTACCCTCTGGTAACCTAGCGTAGCTGGCTGGACAATCCCCATCGTTAATAGCAAATACACCTTCAATCCGGGTGCATTTTCCATTGCTTTGTTAGATGACCAGGGGGTAAACTTTTTGGGATTACATATTTAGTAGGGAAAATAAAGTTCAAACTTTTATTTCAGGGTCCGTTGGCTAAGTGAGCTTAACAAGGCCTAACCCTACCCCTACCATCCATGTTAATATTTACCCCTAAGAATCCAGGCATGTCCTAAGGAGGGGATTACACCTTGAATCCTATTCTGTGGATGGGATTGAGACCATCAATCCTGCTCTAGGGACAGGTCTGGATTCTTAGGTACATACGTGTAGTGCAGTCGATTTTAATGATAAATTTCAAAAAGGTAACTAATTTCTGCCATTCATGTGTGAGCCCATGGCTATCAGTAGGGATTATGAAACCCTTATTTCGGTAGGTGTATACGCGCTGAAAAGAACCTTGTTCCCATTTTTGTTTGTTGGTCGGGCCTTCCCCCGGCTTTCCCGGCCTTGAACTTAGGCAGATGCAGAGGACAGGGGAAACAAACAAAAATGGTTCTTTAAAAGAAAAACGAGCTGTACTAGGTGGTTCTAAGGTTGTTTCAACACACCTTTGGAACACACCCCTAAGCCTCTAAGGTGTGATCTTGGGGTGTGTTGTATCTTTCTTGGAGTGGTGGTTTCAAATTGTTAATCTTCAACACCAGTATGTAGGAGATGAAATACTACACAGTTGAATGCAGAGTTATAATAAGCTGTGGTTCTTAGGCATGATTTTTATTAAAAGGCCTCCTTTGAAACATCACATTTCTCCTCCATCAACTAAAAAAGAAACTGAGAATATTTCAGGAGGCAAAGCAGTTCCGTTTGATGGTTGCAATATCTAGGTAGTGGTTTCAATTTCTTCCTTTTTTTCACCCTCCCCTGGGGAAATGATCCAATTTGACTACAGTACTAATATTGTTCAAAGTGTCAAACGGGTTGAAGCCACCACCTAGTGTAGCTTTAGGCCCTGGAGAAAGTAACGGCTGGAACCCCAAAGTCATGGAGGTTTGGTTCAGATGATCTATTTGCCTCTCTGTTCACCCAAAACACAGGTCATGTTGCTTCAAATTGCAAGTAAACCCCTTATCATACTGTTGATGGAAGAAATCCTGCACCACCTTGGATGCATGAAAACCTTTAAATAATGAGATAGTTAACCATATCAACTGGTGATGGCGGGATTTCTGAACCATCAACAGGTGGTAGTTTGTAGTTCCGCTAATCAGGCGTTCGTGTCTGGGGGAGAGTTGTGGGAGTTGTGTTGGGGATCCGGGAATTTATATGGTTTTTGAAGATGTTTGATGGTTGGCAAGAAACCAAGCAACGGTGTCACTTGGTTGCTACAGCTCACACGGTGGGCCCCGGATCCAGTTATAAATAGGGCTTTAGTCCCCCCTATAAATGGCCGAAAATAGATGGGTTTTCCCCGGGGCTTTGGGGGGTTGAAAAATCATAATCATAAACCACATTGTTGGGCTCAAAACCCATTCATTTTTTCAAGTTCTTGGGGTAGAAAGGGAGGCAAACAAAAAAAAACACGGTGATTTTTGGATTTCCATGGATTCCATGGCCCAGTTAGATCCTCTGACTCAGAGCTGCGCTCCTTCCAAAATGGCCTATAGATGGAATTTACGAACTACCTTGAAACCCACATTCCCTTCATTTTTAGGAGTTAGAACATGTTATAACCCATATATTGGGTGTTTAAGAATTCAAAACCTTCATTTTTTCCATGGGGTTTTGGGGTACCTTAGGGTACTGAGCTTTAAAATGGGGAGTCGGTCCTCCAAGTAGGTCATATTTGCTTTTGTTGAACTGTTGTTTTTGATCACCTCAAAAAAAACCCTGGTCAAATTATACCGACCTCACACAACCTCACCGAAAAAAATCGTGGCGATAGTAAGGGAAATCACCTTATTTCAGGGACACCTAGGTTGAAATCTCCTTTCGCAAATGGCTTCACAACCCAGTTGGTCATCAAGACATCATGATTACTGACACTGACGATGAAGATGTTACTGTTGACAACTTGCGCAGCTGACCCCTACTTATAGCTTATAGCTTGACCTTGTAGGTTACCAATTTTGCCCCTTCCCCTCCACCTGCGAAAATCTCTGCAGGAAAGGAAGGTACGTCTTGAGGTGGCGGAGCATACCTTGAATCAATATGCCAACGTGGATCTCACATCCCTTCCAGAAGGTCTGACTGGTTGCGGTGGAAATCCCAAGACATCCAGTCATACATCTTGAATTTCGGTGGTTTTTCGGTATGTTCTTTTGGGGTGGAAAGTCATACCTTCTAAGTTGAGGTGTTTGGATGTCTAGGTGCTTGTTTTTTGTTTCGGTTGAAACCAGCAGGTACTCCCCCTGAAACCAACATATCGCCTGAAAATGAGAGACGTGAGAGATGAACATTCCTTTGGAAATGGTCCCTTTTCAGGGGACATGTGAATTTGACGTATTTTTTGCTGGGGGGGAATGTCTAGTCTAGAAGTTGTGAATCGTCAAAAACCACCGAAAAAAAAAACGCAGAACTCAAATCAATCCAAGATGGGCTCAAAAACCAATTGAGCAATGAAAAAAGGGACCCTAGTTGTTTAGGGTATGTAGGCGATCAGACTACACAGTTAAATGGGGATGGATTATAATAGACCATCATATGGATCCCTATTAAACAACCAGTACAATGGAATGTAAGAGGGTTTTTCTTCGTGGCTCAATTATACATGGGGTGAAATAACTCCACTTTTCAGAGGTTGTAGCCACAGTTACACATTTTAGGGGTTACAACCACAGTTCCTGATTTATCGGGCCATTTTTAGGGGTTGCAACCACAGTTAGTTCATCTAATAAGGCCCATGTTTAGGGGTTATGTTCACCGCATTTATAACTGTTGTTCTTGGGCCCACTCGTAGAACTCCACCTTGTGGGAGTTGAAAGTTGACCAATTGCTGAAACTGCAAATCGAACAACATACTGCCCATGAGGGATCCATGGGACTGGTATTGTTGGAAAAAAATCCTGCGCCACTTAGGATGCCCCAAATGTTGGTTTTATACCAGAATCAAGACCTTTTGGGGCATCCCAAGTGGTGCAGGATTTTTTCCATCAACCGTTTCAATGTGGGTAGATTTGCCATACATTGATAATTTGGGTTCCAACACTTAACTTGCAAATTATGGTAGAGTTGACAATCTAAGTCTACTTTTCTCGTGGTTGCATGCCGTTTGTACAGACATCGTCATTGGGGCAGGTGACGACAGGGACGAGAAGGTGATGGCCGGAAGGGTGGTGGCAGAGGATGGAGGGGATGAAGGGTCCCTGATGCTCCATGTTTTTTGAATATTTACCTATACATTTACCATACATTTGAGCTTACATGTAGGTATATAAATATACCATACATTCGGCGGAGCTTTCCTGGGGTCTATTTGTGGGGTGGTTTTGTAGCTAGGATGTTGTTGGATAGGATAGAAGCTACATCAACATCATTCGATCCGAGATACGTTTATTTGAGATTTGACATCTTTTCAGAGAGAACGCTGGCCTCGGGTTTTGTGTTGGGGGATGTAAATCTAGCTCAGGAACCCCAGAATCCTCAAAATCACAGGGTAGCGGTTGTTTGAACTATGTAACTATGCTTCAGAGTGTTTGCCCCTGTGAACTCAATTTGTTCATTTCTTGTTCCTTTTTTCACAATCAAGCGTGGGACCGGACAATTGACTCTGTTCAACACTCCTGGAATCACTGTTCAGTGGAACATCGGTCTCTCTAACAGGATTTTTTAAAACATCCCCTAGGGATTCCATGGAACCTTCTGAGGTTTCATGGAACCTAAATACTACTTACTTGGCCAATGGCTAAACTTTAAAAAGCATATTTTAGTAGGGAAAAAAAATCAAACTTATATTTCAGGGTCCATTGGCTAAGTGCGACAAAAAGTGTTTCGTATCGGTGATTTTCAGGACCCCCCTTGCGCATCAGCTGAGAACATGACGTTTCATGGGACCCACTGAAACCAATGACTTTTTTCGTAGGGGACAGGGGGGTTCTGGACCTCAGGAATGGGATCAACAAAAACACACTCCCAACTTTCCCCACTTCGGCGCAGTCCACGCCAGGTGTCCAGTGCGGTCCAGGCAACGGTCTTTTTTAGAACAAAATGGTTGATCCCCAAAATCATAGGGGGAGAGTTTGCCCATGGGAGAAAACCCAGGGGTTGAAGAGTCGTTGACGTTAAAGAGTTAAAGATACCTCCAAAATGATGAATGTGATTTGAAGAGTATAATATAATATATTACATATATATATGTACATTAAGTTTTTTTACTGCAATGTGTTTTTTTTTGTAGGGTAGACACGAAAAACATGTGGTTTATTACTGACTATTATTTTATAACATCACCAAACGTCATCACTTCGAACAGCAATTTTTTTGAGACCTCATTGTTTGTTTTGGGATCCACTTTTTGTTGTGCAAAGAATCAGCTTGGACCCTACAAAAACGGGGGTTTGACTGACTCTGTATTAAGCAGGGTTATCTTGGATCTCCAAACCACCAGTGACTTGAGATCCCACGATTCTTAGGGTGCTATTTTTCCCTGGGTGACTTTATAACTGAAGTTCAGGCTAGAACCTGCAGACTGAAAAACCCAGTAAATCCATCGGGAGACATGAGCAATGAAAAAAAACATAGTTGTTCAGGGTATTATAGGGGATGAAATGCGACCCAGCTATATAGGGATTATAATACACCATTAACTATAAGGATCCCCTAGTAAACAACCAGTATATCATGGAAATTGAGGTTTTTTTTTGTGGCTCTTATGACCTCAACTGCTTTTTGTTAATCAAATTTATTGTGGCGGTGTCACCGGGTATGAACCTGCGTTCAGTGCGAGTGGTTTCTAAACCTTAGAGGTTGTAGAAATCCGGGCTAACCAGGTGTTTTGCACAAAAATCCCGATTATTTACGACGGGTTTTAGCACCATCCCAGGTGGTTGTGGTTGGCCTTGGGATTTCTGAACCATCAACAGTATGTTTTCATTGAAAAAATGGTTTGGCCAACCAAAAACATGTCGGCAACCTAGCATGGTTTTTTTCCAACTTTTTCTTCACTTTTGGGATTGTTATAAGTTTATATCCCATAGCTATTCTCTATGGCTTTTCAAAAACCTTCATGTTTTTTCCATTGGGTTTGGAGGACTTTCATTCCAACCCTGGCAACCAAATTTTGGCCACCAGGCCGTGAAGCGTGCCACCAGTGCAGCAAAAGACTTTCTGGTGAAGGTGCTTTCCTCCCTCCACGGCCACGGCGTTTTGGGGAGGTATAAAAACCCCCAGTTACACTGCGGGATCCACTAAGATAGCTGACTGGAATGACTGGACCCGGATTGAGCCGATGTATTTCCTATTGAAGATGGAGGTTTGATAAAGATGATAGAGAAGCCTTATATGATTTTTCTTGGCAAACCTGTTGCATGGTAAATCCTTATGTTATATTTGTTCACCCCTTTTTACAGTTTAGTGAGGTTTTAAATGGGAAAGTAAGTCACGAAATTTCACTGAAACAAAAAAGGGGGACCTAAGTCTAATCTACCTCCAACAATCCTAGCAAATTTAAACTCCTACAAGTAGCCAGTTTGAGGACCCAAAAACAAACAGGAACAGTGCTTCATACAGTCAATAGCTGTTTCTGGTTCCCTTAATAGGTGGTAGGTACCATATAATCACCCAATTGGCAATATATAAGTGGTATATAAGTGGTATATACGGCCAATTGGGGGATTATATGGTACCTACCGCCTATTAAGGGAACCAGGAAACTCCATTGATCATACAGCTTTATTTTCACCCCTCCATTTACCAAGTCCAACCCACGAGCGCCGTGAAGCATGAAAAATCCCAGCAAAACCTTTCAGATCTCAAGTTGGCTTCAGATATAGTTGTTGAGATGAAACTTCCCCCCCGGCTATGCGCATCTCCAACTCGGAAAAAAAACACTCAATGTATGGTATATTATACATATACCTGGCATTAAGCATTAAAAACATTAGGGAAACATATAGGTAAATATATACCATAATGACATATATTATTCATATATCAGATATTATTATATTGAGTGTTTAAAGAACTTCCTATATATGTTTTCTTCATTTTGATCTGACAACTTTCCTTCAGCTCTTTTGCCTTCAAACAGGTGAAGGAATGGGAGAAGTCCTCGGATTCATACTTTACCAAGGCGAGAAACAAAAGGGCTTCAGGAAACAAACAGACCGGACCCAAAGGAAATTCATGGTACAAACGTGGGCCCCGGATCCAGTTATTAAATGGTGTTATTATAACCCTATAAAATTTAGGGGCTATTTAACTCCGTTTACAACTATGAAGCCAACCCACCTTGTAGTAGAATTGCCGTATGCTTCTGGTTAAGTTATAGTCGGGGATATCCCGGCAGACAAGTAAACCACCAACGTCACAATTGCCATGAAGATTTTGGGACTTTGAATCTTTAAAAAGTAAGTCGGTTCTTTCATAAACCTTAGTGATCCAATCACCTATTGAAAATGATAATGATTGGAGACCCCAATCATTCTCCAAAAAATACGGATGGATCGCTACGGCTATGTTTCTGACAATACAAATGGAAGGGTAGGGCTAGGAAAGGGATTTTGTTGATACTTGACATGACAACCACTTCGTGCACACCCGACCGAAATCAAACGTTACACCTTTCCTACCCTAAGAATCCTGACCCCTTCTATGGAAACACCCAGGGGTGTCATTAGGAGGGTATGGTGTTTCCATAGAAGGGGTCAGGATTCTTAGGGTGGTATGGAAAGCTCATCGGAAGGGTGTCCCGCCATTGTGGGGTCCTTGGATAAATCCCAAACAGAAATGATTTCTCCACCACAGCCGGGCGATGTTAAATGTGTCCAGCGAAAATGCATCATCCCAACGGAACAACTTGTCTGACTGACCAACAAAAATCATCATTCAAACCCATAGCATCCATGGAATTATGGCATATTTACCCACATTTCACCGTAAAACTCAGCTGCTATGTACAGGTTAATATTCCAATCCCATTGGAGCATCTGGGATCATTCAAATCATATCCAATCATCCAACAAAAACCCATGGTGACCTGTGCAGGTCTTCGAGATGCTTCCAAAAGTCTGTGAAGGAGTTGAGTTAAAGGTGGGGGGCGATGAGTTGGGGGTAGGAGAAGCTGAGAAAGTTGCAAAAATTCAGGAAATCGCCGCGCAGGTGGATGAGTCAAATTGTTGAATACCCAAACAATCCGTGGAAAATGGTATATTTAGCGACATTTACCATATTTTACCATTAAAAACAACCACATGTAGGTAAATATACCATACATGGATCTTCTGGGATAGATGGTGGGCCCAAAAAACCAGTTATACATGGGGTGAAATAAGGCCCTTTAAGTAAGGTTAGTTATAACCCCAGTTACCCATATATAAGGCCATAAGGCCATTTATGGGGGTTATATATCTCCATTTAGAGCTGGTAGGGGGCCCACCTTGTAATTCGTTTGCTTTTTGACGGGAGCGGCAATGACATTTGACTAGGTGGTGGTTTCAGAGATATGTTTTCTCTTTTTACCAATACTGGTGGGTGCATGGTATGATTGGATGAGCATAGTTTTCAGATGAAAACTCGTTGAGTAAATTGAATAACCAACATTCATGGTAGTTAATGGGTATGTAGAAGTGAGTAGGGGCAAGGACCACCAAACTCACGCGATCGGAAGAAAACTTGGATCTTTGGATCTTGGATCCTTGCACCTTGAACTTCCGTGAAGGAGCAGGCGATATTTACAAAGGGAGTAAGCTCCCAAAAGAATGGTATGTATACTGTATACCTACTATAATAGTTTGGATACATCCTGTGTAAATAGGTGATTCATAGGTGAAATAAACTAGGTGGTGGTTTCATTTTTTTTTATTTTTATCCCTACCTGGCCAAATGATCCAATTTGACTAATATTTTTCAAATGGGTTGAAACCACCAACTAGGAATGGTCTATATGTATACCTATACTAATTCATCCCCAAAACACTTCCCAGCATTCCCCCCTAAAATTCCGAGTCGACTACTACTTTTAGTGTTTTTGTTCCAGTAAAAAGCATTGTTTTCATAAATATGTTCAAGTGACGAATCCGGAGGAGAGTTCTGGACTTTACAGTCGACTGGACTTGCAGGGGATTGTTATAATCTTAGGTGCTTCCGAAAATTTCAGGTTACCTGTCTTTTTCCTTCAGATTTTTTTCTCATTGGAAAACATGGCCACGTTTTTAGCAACGAAGAAAAAAAATGCCGTGCAGGGCAAGAAGCAGTGGGAGAAAGAGTTCCGCGATGCCCGTGTACGGGAGAACTCAGAGCGAGCTGTTTGTTACCGTTACCGTTTTTTCGAATGCCGAGGGGAGGGAGTAGGTGGTTGGAACAACTAAACCAATCCCCGGAGTCAGGACATAGGTGATTTTTTAGTTTGGATACATCTTTGTGTAAATAGGTGATTCATAGGTGAAATAAACTAGGTGGTGATTTCAAATATTGTTTTATTTTCACCCCGAACCTTGGGGAAATGATGCAATTTGACTTGTTTTTTTTTAGATGGGTTGAAACCACCAACCAGATTTGGTTGGTTGCAGGGCCTTTTTGTTTTGATTCTTTCTTTTTTTCCTTCCTTTTTCTGTTTTGTCTTTCCTTTTTGTCTTTCTTTTGTTCTTTTGTTCTTTCTTTCTTTGTGTTATTCTCTCTCTCTCTCTACATAGATGTTTATATTATATTTATACATAATTATTTTTTTTTGGAAAGAGACTTTGCATATACATGCATATACATTCATAGACTTCACATATAATATGCATATTGATATTTCTATAGAAGCTGTGGCATCTACTTTTTTAAAATTGCACAGCTTTTCAAATCAACAGATAATGAAACGTGTTGCCTTTTCCCCAACATTGTTTTCTCTTAATTCATTTTAGGCAGCCTCGTTACAAGTTCAGGGACAGCTGGATTGTTTGGCAACAGGTGCTTGGGTTGTTAGGATTTACCTATAGGTCTAGGAGGTACAAATGTGTATTTTACGCAATACCTTCCTGGGAACGATCCCATATCCCCACCCAAGTCACTTTTGACAATGATGTTCCTTTTATCGGGAGATCTTAGTGTTTTTTTTGTCCGCCCCAAACACCAAGAAACGGTAAAAACGCCACGCTGCGTTTTGCCCTCATCCAACAAAAAACCGCCAGAATGCATGTCTTCATTCCTACGAGAAGATGGAACGCGCGGTGGAGGCACAAAAATCAGATGCTGTGTCTACTAGGGTGTCCATGAAAGATAGTAGCTAGTTAGTAAGTTGGTTTGTAACCTATTTATGGGATTTACAACCTGCTTATAAAGGGGTTATGATCCATTTACTAAGTACCTTGGACATCCCAGTATTGATTTTGTTGTGTTGGGGTGGTGTCTTGATCCGGATTCGAATCCCATGGGATTCAGAAAACTCTGACAAATTTGACCGCGACCACAACCCCGCCGGTTGGTCACCGGAAAAAATGGTGTTTTTTTTTGTAATTTGCCCAGATTACTCAGAATTCATCACCGTGGAAGGTGTTTGAATATGTTTTTTTTCCATCCATCATACCCATTGCATCCATGTATGGTATATCCATAAAAATCAACCAAATGTAGGTAAATATATCATATCATACATGGATCCTATGGGACAGGCTAAACATTCGCACATCTTAGGTTCTTTCGAGTTGACTTCTTGACTGAACTGAATCTAGGACGGGAAGATGTTTTTTGTTGATTATATTACCTTGTAAGTCCAGTCGACTGTAAAAAAGAACTGTCCAAACTGGATTTGTTAATTGAAAATCCTTATATAGTAAAATAATAATGGTCTTTACCGGAAACAGCACTACAAATAATAGTCGACTTGGAACCCCAAGGTTTTATTTGATTTTTTTGACAAGTCCGTTCCAACTTTACTCCCCGATACTTACATAGGATCGAATTTACAGCAACCAAACCACTGCTTGGTCACACCAGATGGTGGTGATCGTAAGGACATCCACCCTGGTTTAGGAATTATATATCCCATTGCATCCATGTATGGTACATTTACCGACACATTTACCATAAAAATCAACCAAATGTAGGTAAATATACCATATCATACATGGATCCTTTTGGGGAAGAATTTGTCCGGAAAACCTTATGACACACCTGGATTCTTTGGAAAAAATATCGGGAGCAGCACCTGTTGGTTCGTTTCTTGTTTTGTTGAGACTTCGTCTTTCCGTGAAGTCCAAGGGCGACACCTGAAGCCTTTTTGAAAACAAATCGTGACACTGAGTGGTTCATAGGTGCCCTGAAAAAAATGGCTTATTTTAATCCCAAAATGTAAGTGCGTGGGTAGTAGTATTCTCCTCTAATTATATACACCCTAAGGATCTTGCACCCTCCAATGGAAGGGTTTGAACCTGTATAGAAGGGGTAGGGTCCTCAAAATAGCCAGTTTTGAAGGTCCAATGATCCTTAGGGCAGCAAATAAAACCAGGGTAGTGACCATATCAATTCTTGGGTTTCACGGTCATGGTAGTATCAATGGAGTTTCCTGGTTCCCTTAATAGGTGGCAGGTACCATGTAGTCACCCAATTGGCAATATATAAGTGGTATATAAGTGGTATATACTGCCAATTGGGTGATTATATATATATATATATTTATATACATATCACCTACCACCTATTAACGGAACCAGAAACATCTATTGATCATGGTAGTCGCATTTTTCGCCACAACCTTTGCAAGGCATGTCAAAAATATCCTCTCAGTGGCGGGCACCCCGGCTGGGTCGGTGGGGCCTGACAAGTAAAAGAAATGGATGAAATGGCCCCTTATACATGGCCGGAAAGAAATGATTTGACTGGGGTCATTTCACCCCGAAATAAGTGGAGTTATACCTATATATATATATAATATATATATATATATATCACTTCACCCTATATAGATTAATTCACTGGTGTTTTTCCGAGGGGCAAAAAATCCCCTGACTTCTTATTTTCGGAACCTTTAAAGGATGTTGCCTGCCAACCTTCGGCAGCACTTCGGCTCACGGCACAACGCCGTGAGGTGCTCAGGCCATCTCCGCACAATGAAAAGCTGGTGGCAAGGAAAGCTGCAGCAAGATGGCCGATGACATGCGCACGTCTCGAGAATTTTGCTCGGCGGAGCGTGATGCCCCGATCACCAGCGAGTGCCTAGCGCACATGTTGTACGAGTGTGTCGTATATCAAGTCACTGCGATAGGAGGAGATGCGAACAAATTGGCATACCAGAAACAAAGCACTCAACTCAATGCCCCGTACGGAATGTGCACCTTTCAATTTTTCGGGCTCCTGGCTGCTTTTTCACCAGAGCCTTTCCTTCCAGCGTTTGGACTATATACCATGGGAACTTTAAAAATAACTGCCCCCAGGATTTGTTAATTGAAAATCCTTAGGAAAGCAATGGTTTTTACTGGAAAAACACTACAGAAATTGGGTTTTGGAATGCGGGTTTACATATGTTTGATTGCGTTGGGATGAACTTATAGTAAGTATTCATACACCATTCATTCAGTCTTTGGCAGTTACTCCCTGGAATACTGACATGGAACCTGAACATCACCCCTTTGAAAAGGAAATTCATTTTCCGAATCTCCATTTTGGGGTTCCATGTCCTGGATTTGTTTAAGGTGATTTTTTATACTTTTTACCAAGGTATTCATCACCATCAAATCACCACCATTTGGGTCCTAATATTGTTGGAGCTTTTTCCAAGCATCCTGGCCATGAACATCCAAGATGTTAGTTCTCGATTGTGTGTACCTTGGGTAAGTTTGACGGTGGCATTTTTGTTTAGACGCCAGTCAATCATGACTGGTCAACCAAACCCACACCCCAACCACGTATCTTTACCTTTTAAGGGCTCATGAACCAATTGGGTTTCCCTTAAGGCCGGCTATTAAAACCCCTTGTGAACCTGAGGGGGGTACGTTAGTACGTGAGGCAGGGGGGGAAAAGGCCTAGGCCTCGAACCTCACAACTTGTAGCAAGTTTGGAGAAGTCGGGTCCACGAGATTTCCTCGGAAACCAAAGTTCTGTCTGAAACCTGTTTTTTTTTTCCACGGTTATCCGGGGGATGATCATTTCATGCAATTGATCAGTTTCAATCCCATAGGATCCATGGGACTAGTAGGTTTACCTACGAATTTACCGTGAAAATCAACTAACTGTAGGTAAATGTAACATACATCGTTCCTATGGGAATAGGAGTTTTTTTCAAATTTGACCAGTTCCACAATCCACTATATTCACCTATACTTCTTGGAGAATCATGACAGTTAGTAGGTGGTTAGGATCGCCCCCATTTGCAAGCCGTGAAAAGGCCACGTGGAAGGGGTCCCACAACCCGATCCTTAGGGGACGAGAACTAAGCATGGCTATGATCCTCTAAGCATGGTTTTATATCATTAAGAGGGAGGTTTGCAGCTCCTTAGAGCCCGGCCCTCGTAAGTTTTCTCAAGTTTATATCTGGTGAATGGGTGGTTTAGGTTGGTTTGCAGTTCCTAGCATTCTCCAAAGGCTCGCATCGTCCCGGTGCCTTTTGTGGGTCCAAAAGTTGACATTTATTTGTTTGAACAATATTTAAGCATGGTGGTGCCCTAAGTAAAAAAATCACTAAGCAATATCCATCATGACCCTGAAGATACTGTTGATGGCAACCAGAAATCCCAAGGCCAACCACCGGTTGGATGGTGCTAAAACCCTGTAAATAATGGGGATCAACGACCTTCACCTCAACTGGTGAGTTTGCCGGATTTCTTCCATCAAACGTATCAACACCAAGATGAGATCAAAGAAATGCATCCACTCAAGATCCTTTTATTGCACCGAGATGCTCAGAATGTAAAAAGTGTATGTACCTACATTTACCCCCCTAAACTACCCAAATATTGGTAAATAGACCATACATTTTGGCAAATCATAGCGAAAATTTGTGTTGTTGACTTCGTTTGGAGGGGACACATTTTGTTGGTTTCACCTTGCCACAAGCTTTTTGCCGAGGCAAAAAGGAATGAATGAATGAGATGGCCGCGGCCGCTTCGCTTCGTAAAATGGGTGAGATGTCTTGCCCTCAATTCAGGTTTAGGAATTCTATAGTAATTTGGCCAGATGTACGGTCACACAATTTATACAGGTTGAGGGAATCTTCCAAATGCCATGAAATCAGAAGATTTGTCCAGAATGGTGAATGAAAAGTCACGGCGATTTACTTAAGAAAGGCAATCATTGTCTTGTTGTGCTTGACGGATGTTGTTGGATCCTTTGCAATAGTGATGATTGCACTAGATGAATGGGATCTTCTAGTCAACAGTGAACAATGGGACGAGATTCACTACTTATCATTCCTAATATTCCCTAGACATCCAAATACCTTGTGAGGATCGGTGTTTGAACCTCCAAACATCACCTTTTTGAAGGTTTTTAAGGGATTCCATTCACACCTACTCATCCTCACCAGGTATGACTGGAGGATTTTGGATGTATATGGATGTTTCCGAAAATAGTGGTACCCCCAAATCATCCATTTTCATAAGGGTTTTCCATTATAAACTATAAACCATCCATTTTGGGGTGAAACCCCCCCTATTTTTGTGAAACACCCATATAGGCTTAGGAAACCAATATAATAGTGATCCCATTTCACCTCAGGAAGCTTCCGAACGATTTCGTGATGCAAGTGTCGTCGTGATCATACCCATACCATCCATGTATGGTATATTTACCTACATTTGGTTGTTTTTAGTGGCAAAATATGGTAAATGTAGGTAAATATACCATACATGGATGGTATGGGATAGGATTTCCTAATCTCAAGGGATTCCAAGTTGACCATTCTCTGGGTGGTGGCGTGCCTCAAATATTTTTGGAATTTTCATCCCGATTCCTAGGGAAATGATCCACTTTGACTACATCGTAATATTTTTTCAGGTGGGTTGGTGAAAAACCACCAACTAGTTATGTTTGTTCGTTGTTTTTTCAGGATTTTCAATGAACAAATCCAGGGACTGGACACTTATTGGAATAGTCGACTGGACTTCCAGGGGTAAAATCATATCACAGGTGCCACCTTGGCAGCAAATTGTAAATGCCAATCTCCCCAGACGAAACCTGCAAGTCGATTTCCAGTCTAGGGCCAGGATATTAAACAAAAACTTCAACAACTGGGTAGCTTTCTGGAGGTTAAGTGAAGATGGAACAACTCAGCTAGATGATAGTGGTATGGTGTTTGCGAGTGGGCACAGATCAAAGGATCATCCCACTTAGTATGTGGTTGGTTAAGGGGGTTACAAGGCATTTTATAAGTATATACCAACCCTACTTAGGGGACTCACTAAACATGGTTAGTAACCACTTCCAAGTCATAGGATGATCCACGAAGCATCTTACAGAGGAAATCTCTGACCCGAGCTCTTTCCCTCGTCGTTGTTTCACCTTCCCGAGACACAATGTTCGAAACGGGGACAGCCCTGGATGTCAGACGGTTTGGAAGTTTACGAATAGAAAACTAGGTGGTGAATAACGATCTATTATAATGGTTTATTAAAATCCCTACAACTAGATGTTTTTTTCATTGCTCAGGTGGTGGCGACTCAAATATGTTTATGTCTACCCTGGAAGTCCAAGTTGACTCCTTGACCATTGACAGAACAGGTTTTTTTCTTACTAAAGAAAACAAGCGGTCGGGAAATTCAATAATCCAACATTGGGGAACTAGGTGGTGGTTTCAAATATTTTTTCTAATTTTCATCCCTATTTTGGAAATGATTCAATTTGACGATCATATTTTTCAAATGGGTTGAAACCACCAACTAGCAAACTCAGTCTTCAGTTCGGTGTGAGTTTCACCGACACTCATCCAAAGTTTGTTCAGGCAATTCTTGGTGGTGATTTCAACTTATTTCGTCTTTAAGTTTTCAGCCCAAAAGCAAGGGGCAACAACGCTTCCCATTTTACTCATATGTTTCAAACTGCGTGGCTCAACCACCAGTTCGAATCTCCTGGAGATCCGAAAGAAACATAAACACACCAAACTTTACTGGGTGGTGGCAACTCAAATATTTTCTATTTTCATCCCTAGTTGGGGAAAATTCCCATTTTTTTATAATATTTTTCAAGCGGGTGGAATCCACCAACCAGTTTAGGGGTTAACTTTGGCCCATAGATGAAGTAGGTGCAAACCTAAAAAAAGATGAAGAACTCTACCCTCATCTTCCAGTTCCCTATATATTTGGAACCAGGGACCCGTCTAGTTACCTGATATATCGGCTTGCCTGGGAGCAAATTGTTACCGTCTAGCTACACTCCTTGAAGTTGCTTGCCAGGGCTCATTTGCATAATTCCAAAAGATTTCCACAGACAAAAAACGGTGTTTTTTTTTCCAAGTGTCTCGGACATCAAACGGTGTGTACTTCTTCGTGGTTGGATAGCTATCCGAATTCAAAGGTCCGACTTTGATGATTTTGATCCTTTGAGAACCGGATGAAATTAGCATGAAATCACCGGGGAGTAGGTTTAGAGGTATTTTTGGTGGTGTTTTTTGTTGTTGCAACCAACTTGTCCAGCAAAAATGCCCAGAAGATGGGCCAAAAGTGACCAGTGAAAAATGGGGATAGTTATAACCCCTATAACTGGCCTAAAATAAATGGGGTTTCACTTGGGATATTATTTCTAAGGGTCGAAAAACTCCACCTATAACTGGTGGAGCGGAGGTCCTTCTTGCAGACACTCAATGTATAGGGCCCAACGTCTAGAAAAATCAGATCAGAAAGGTAGTTTAGAAGGGATGCTGGCAAATAGGGACCTACTGTACCAGTTCCATGCAGAGCTAGGTGGTGGTTTCAAACACTTTTTTATTTTTCCCCCTATATGGGGAAGATGATCAATTTTCACTAATATTTTTTCAAAGGGGTTGGTTCAACCACCAACTGGAGAGTGTTTGTATGGGCTTAGGGATTCGTTCTTGCAGTGATCATGCAACACCCTGGTTGTTGGTTGGGTTATGTAGGGGATGACATACTACCCAGTTATATAGGGATTCTGATAAGCCATTATAAGGATCACTATTAGCCGACCAGGATTTCATGGAATGTCACAAAGGGTTTAATCACTCCTTAGTTGAAATCCGTATTTGGTTATTTGAACTTGGTTGTTGGGATAGTAAACCATGAACCGCAAAAATCACCACTTACACTCCCTGAAACAAAAATGACACCTAACAAGGCTACTACCGCTACGAATAATATTCATGTCCTGAAGAGATTGTTGTTTCACTTGTCGGATCAAAAAACAAGTGTTTCACCAGCGTCCAACCTCTCATCGACTGCAGAGTCCCCCGCCTCCCTTACCCCTTGTACAGTCATTTCCCCCCTGGCTGAGGTAGGCGGACATGAAAGCGAAAATGACATGTGGCAGAGTTTTTTGGGTGGTTTTACATGAGTGAATTTTATAGAAAGCTTCCCAAATTTGGTGTTATATGAATTACTGAATTACTGTACATGTCTTTTCTTGATTGGAAACATCCCGAAAGAACAAGGTGCAAAACAGACCGGCCGTACATTTCCACCCCTCCTTTTTTCTGAAGGGTCCAATCGCTGATTCTTAGGGGAGGCTGTTTTTTTGGCGCCAAAAGTTGTTCCTCAAGCATAGCATACAAGTTACCAAGCTTCACGCACAGAAACCTTCCATATTCCATGACAGATCCATGAGATGAGACGGTTTGCATTTAGAATTTACCGATCCTTGGATAGTGATACTGGGTACATGGGTTAAGTCGTCCTTCGTTGTGAGAAGTCGTCCTTTTTTTTGTGGTGTCCACTATGGGTTCTGCAACCGCACAGCATTATAATGTATCATCTTATGCTAGTTGCCACAAGCTTTACCTACAAGTAGTTGATTTTTGTATGATAAATTACTGGGTAAATAGACCAACCCCACAAATCCTATGGGAAGATATGACCAGCACACCTTGGCTAGTGCTAGTAGTTTCAAATATTTTTTGCATGTTCACTTGTGCCTGGATGGGCCCAAAGACCAGTTATGAATGGGTTAAACTAATATCTATAATTATTACAACTGCCCGAAAAATAATTTACAGGTAAATAATGCTGTTATACAACAAATGATATAAATATAATAACTAACCCCAATTATAGAACCGTTTTTGTTGTGCCCATTTTTGTAGGGAAATCTCTGATTTTTTTTTTTCTTCCAAGAAACCGTAGCGCCGTAGGAGCGGCGGAGACCTCATTTCACCGATGTGGGGAAGCGGCTTAGAAGCTTGATTATGAACGAAAAGGTTTGGTGTGGTGAACTGGCACCCCTCCCCAATACCAGGGGTCATTAAAGTATAGGTGGGTTTTTCCAAAAATAGGGGTACCCCAAGATGGATGGTGAAAATAATGGAAAACCCTATTGAAATGGATGATTTGGGGTAATCCCTATTTTTGGAAACACCTACACCCCCGAAATTTAACATGGAACCTGAAGTCATCATGGTTTCCATTTCAGGACTTTCCGACTTTCCAGGGACTTATTTTCAGGTTCCATGTTAAATTTCGGGGGTGTAGGTGTTTCCAAAAATAGGGATTACCCCAAATCATCCATTTCAATAGGGTTTTCCATTATTTTCACCATCCATCNTTCGTACGTTAGTCCGTTACGTTACCGTTACGTTACCGTTACGTTACCGTTACGTTAACGTTACGTTACGTTACGTTAGTACGTCTATANATATTTCGGGGGGTGTAGGTGTTTCCAAAAATAATGGTACCCCCAAATCATCCACTGTTATAGGATTTTCCTCATAAACCATCCATTTGGGGTACGCCTGGGAGATCAAACAGTGAAAGTGTATGGTAATTTTGTGGGATTTCCCGAAGATAGTGCAGTGACCAAAATGCCTCGTTCTTTGCTGTGTATAGGGGATGAACAACTAGTCAGATTTAGGGATTTTGATTAACATAAGGATCTCTATGAACCAACCAGTCTAGTGATACTGGGATGTCATCAGGTTTTTGAACTTTGATCAACTTATTATTTGTGTGATTTTTTCCTTCCGCTGACACTTGGCAAAGACGGATCCATCGGACGACGGTATATTTTCCTAGGAAATCCCTTATACTCCTACACTTGCCCCTTTCGGGGTCAGTGTGAGGTTCTAATACAACAGACTGGAAGATTTTGGATTGCCAGGGGGTACACATGGAACATGCAGATGTTTGCCTCCTAATCACAACATCCACAGTGATGATACTATCAAGACTTGATTGTTTCCAGCGTTTAAGTGTTACTAGTACACTCCGGTAAACTAATATAGCAATGAAACATGAACCCTTTGAAGTAGTATTTCCCATCGAACATGGGGATATTCAATTCCTAAGTTAGTTTACCTGAGGGTCTTTCAAGTTTCTTTCCAACATTTTCAGCATGCGTCAATGTGAGGGTTTTTGAAGTCAAAACCCTCATGGAAAGGTTAGAGTTTTACTTCTTCCAGCCATTAGTTTGTTTAGTCGGTGATTTTTTCTACGGATGGAAAGGTTAACCCATGGGATTCATCGCGATGAAAAACGGACCCACCATTTGGGAAATATAACCCATAGGATCCATGGGGCTGGTATATTTACCTACATGAAAACCATAAAAATCAACCATTCATGTAGGTAAATATACCAGTCCCATGGATGGTATGGGTAAATATGCCTATGGCAATTCTGCTTGTTGTGACCTTTTTGGGATGGTGAGTTTACGTAACCCTTTTTTTAAGGGGTTGTTGGTTGTTACGTGACCTCCAAGGATAGGGGATGAAGTTCGTTGGGGTCACGGCTTTGGCTGTTCAAATCACCTGGTGGAAATATCAAGTTGTTGAATTTTTGGACCCCAAGCACCAAACAAACACCCAAGCAAATCCACAAACCAAGCGATCAGAAACAAAACAATAAAAAAATGGGAAGAATCCGACCTCTCATCAAACTTGCAGATCTTGCAGTCAAGGTGAGAATCAAGTGATCAAAGTGCCATAGGTGGTTCAATTTTAGAGGCTATTCAAAGGTGAAAAACCTAGGCAATTGTCATGAGGGGCATGGATTTTATATATACATGCAGTATAATTTTGTTTCTACATATATATATATACATATATATATATATATACATTGACGATGCTGAGTTTTTGGAGGTCTCTTCTTCCCCTTTTTTTTCTAGCGTTCATGTTTGATTCGGAACGTCAAAATGTTGGGGTGCCAGTTGTGCCATTCTGAACCTCAGGAGAGCTTTGTCAAGAACATTGTGGGTGCGGACACCAAATCCCAAGCGAGACGCGGTCCGTACTTGGAGGATCATTCCAGGACTTGTAGGTGGTTAGTAACCCCTATTTACAGAGCATTTAGGCCTTTTGTGAAGGGAACAACCCCAGTTAGGGGAAGGGGACTTACTAACCATGGTTATTAACCACTTACTAAATGGGATGATCCTCCAAGTAGTAAGTGGTTATAGGCCATTTGGGCCATTTGGAAGGGGGAAGTAGTTGGAGCAGGTCCTTTGAAACAGACCGAACCTGGGAAAACTGGATTTTGGGTGAGTTGGGCACCCAGAGATAAGTTTCCCTTTAGGGCATCGTAGAAAGCCATAGGGAAGATTAGGCATCCCTCCCTTTAAGTCAAGAATTCCATAATAGGGGTTTGTTTAAAAAACGGTACAGGGGCGTTGGACGCCTATAGTTGTTCACCCCACGTTTACACTACAAAACACCCCAGTTGGACACATGGGTGTAGCCAAGGAAAAATCCATTTACAACAGTCAGGTGGCCCATGTATTGAAGGTCCTGTTCAAATACTACTTTGGTTGGAGCCTGGAGCCTAGGGTGATCCCAAGTAATTCACAGGTGCATGGGACCACACGTTTGGTACCATAACATCATCAGGTTGCTGGCATCTGGCATGGGTCTTCGACTCCTGACACGTCGTGTAGCCCACAAGATGCTGTTTGGTTTGCAGCTGACATGTCGACATCGTCAGACGCGACCTGTCGGATTTGCGCAGACAAACATTCCGGAGCAGCACCAGCCGCAGCAGCAGCAGCAGCAGCAGCTGCCACAAGGCTGCAGCGCCACCCCCCCTGGCGGCGGATCGAGAGCCGTGGCTGGCCGTAGCACTGAAAGGGGCATCGCAGCGTCATCATCAGGGCCCTAGATGGATCAGCATTATCAGCGTGATTTGCCACGAGAAGGTGGGAGTTGAAAAACGTATGGTTTCCACCCTTGGGGGTTTGGACTTCTCAAAACACTCCTACCGGTCCGAAGAAAACTTGTTTGGGAATCTTTACCCGCTTCCAAACACCACAGGTGAGGTTTGGTATGACTACTGGGATGTACATGGTACTTAGTAAATGGATTTTGACTTATATTAACTTATAACAGCCCCTTTTTAAGTAGGTTATTCATCCCGTAAATAGGTTATAAGCCAACTTACTACCTATTTGCTAACTTCCGTGGACACCCTAAATCAAAAAAACAAACATAGTTGGTGGTTGCTATTCCAGGCAGCCCCCCAGCCGTAGTCCCTTTAGGAATTCGCAGGACAGAAAGCCACCAGTAAAAAAAAAGAAGGTTTTTTGTTGGGTCCGCACAGATCATAGATGATACGTGCATGAGTTGAGTATCTACATCTAGCCATGACAATGATAATTGCCAAAGATTTTCTTTTATAAGTTAAATGTGGCTTAGAACGTATCACTAAGAGCGGAACGTGAAGATTTCGAATCATCAAGCCCAAACATGATGTGCGCTTTGTCAAATTTGTGATGACTAGGTAAATGTAGGTCAAACACACCATACATGGAGTGAAACATAGTTATCAATACCAGTAAAACAAGTTGCTGTTGATTTCCATCAACTTGACCCCCAAAACCAGCCACAGTTGCCGCAAAACTGGTACACAATGTGTTCAAGGTATATTCAATTGTACCAACACCTTCAAAGGGGTGCCAAACGGTTCTTGAAGGGTGTCAATTCACCATCCCTTAGGGTTGAATTGGCACCCCTTTGAAAGTCTTGGTTTTGTATATTCTTTCAGATTGGGGTTTAACCAAAAAAAAAGTATCTTCTCGCCTCTCTGTTTTTTTTCCAACCCATTTAACCATCTTAACATTTGAAGAAAAAAAACGGCAAGGGGACAACGCCCTGGACCTCAAGGCCTGAAGTCGTCGGATTTTTTTTCGGGGAGGAGGTTTCCTTGGGTTCAAGATGGGCGGCTTTCTGAGCCGATCCTTAAAAATGGGGGTGTAGGAAACCACTAAAAATGCCATGGGGTTTCACTGCGGTGAAATGGGACCCCTACCTGATAGAGGTTATATAAATTTAACTCCATCTATAACTAGTGATAGTGGCAGGCCCACCTTGTTGGCATGGAATGTGTTTTTTGGATTTAAGGTGCTTACCCCGCTAGGGATCCAATTAATCAGAGGATGATTGGGGTGTAGAATCACCTCCGAAACGAAAGGTATTTAGGTTCAATTACCATTCTCAGAAGGTGATGGATACCTAGCCCTAGTCTTCCAAATACCTTCTGAGTAGGTGTTTGGACCCACAAATACCTCCTGAGAAGACCTTTAGGGGGTCCAAACACCTACTCACAAGGTATTTGGAGGATGTTGGAAGACTAGGGTAGGGATACCTAGGGTGTATACAGAGTTTGCTATTGTTGTTTTTATTTTGATTATGTGTAAATACAGACACGCAAGCTTTCGATCAGGTGGATGATGGAAATAGTTTTTTTTTTAAAGACTAAACGGACAATTGGGGAAGATGAACCCAGTTTGACAAACATATTGTTTGGGTTAAAACCGCCACGTATAGCTTTGGGAACTGGTTTGAAAAATTTGCACATTGGGATGTCCAAGAATCACCAAAACATCTCAGGTACCTGACATGGAGGTACTCTCCTATATAAGCTGTATGTACAAGGCGTATGTAACCCCGAAAATAGCCTTATAAGGTTCAGTACCTCCATCTTGGGTACCTGAAATTCTTGGTGAAAGAAGCTCAACATGAACGGTCACTAAAAGTGTTAAGTATAAGTTTTTAAGAGGGTGAAATCATAATCCACTGTTAAAGAGGGTATATCATGTATATTGGTGGTGCTTTACCCACTTATAAACCCAAGTCATCCAAATACCTACTGACAAGGTGTTTGGGGTATCATTTTGGTGTCCAAACAACTGCTCTAGCACATATTGGATGTCAAGGGAAGTAACGTTAAGTAACTGTTGATCCGGACATCACCATCACCAGGTGGTGGTTTCAAATATTTTTTATTTTCACCCCTATTTGGGAAAATGATGCAATTTGACTAATATTTTTTAAAGGGGTTGAAACCACCAACTAGCCATCACAGTGGGCAAAATACAATACTTTTGGGGTCAGTCAACTAACGTAGCAATGCAATATCCACCTTATCCACCTCATCTCTGTAGGATTCACACCCGCAGTAACTTCGATGGTGTGTCGGCCATTCTTTGGGGGGTTGGGTTTGTCATGGTTTCGTGGTTAGTGACCTATACTGTAGGTGGTGAGAACCTCACATATATGCAAGAAACCGATACCCCATAGGATCCATAAGACTGGTCTACTTGCCTGCAGATTGCTTTGGTAGTAAATATAGGTGAAAATGAGCCTGGGTGCACCTTTAAATCTTACCTCGAATATCAATCGGGAAGATGAACCCAGTTTGACGTGGAAGGCTGCAATTCATGTCTCTCTTAGTCCCAAATGTATTTTCAAGGGTGGACGTTTTTTTCCGGGATCTTTGTAGAAACTTTGCTATTGGGTTTCGGCCTATGTTCAGGTGCTTTTGCTGTTAGTTTCAGGGAGGGTAATCATCGACTCAAACATGCCCTTGGTTGGGGGACATGTGATCGTTCCCAGGAGTGTTCAATAGTTGTTTCTGGTTCCCCTAATAGGTGGTAGGTGATATATAATCACCCAATTGGCAATATATATATATATGCCACTTATATACCACTTATATTTTGCCAATTGGGTGATTATATATCACCTACCACCTATTAGGGGAACCAGGAAACAACTATTGAAGTGTAGGGTTTTTTTCACGTTTTGGGGGGTGTCCAAGTTTCACCGAAAACACCGTTTCGCCCGTTGGTCCGTTACTTTCCCCCGAAGGTTTGCAGCCCAGGCACCCGGCTTCGTTTGAATTCTGCAAGTTATAACCCTAGACATCCAAAATCCTCCAAATACCTGATGAGTAGGTGTTTGGCACCCTTAAAAGCTTTCTCAGGAGATGTTTGGGGTTTCAAACACCTATTCACCAGGTATTTGGATGTCTAGGGTTATGATACTAGTACTGTTGATGGTGAAAAGAAATCCCGTAGACTAATCAAGTTGAGGTGCAAGGGCCGAAACACCTCATAACCAACACACCCATCCTGAATGGATGACTGGATCGGCGTTTTACAAAAAACCTGAGAGTTTTTGAACCCCATCTGTTTCCAACGTTCCTGATCACATATCCTCATGTGGGTTTTTGCCTGAAAAAAATGTTCCTTTTGATCCTTAATTTGGCCAAGTGCCAAGTGTTCAGAAGTTTAATCCTATCTGTTGATGGAAGAAATCCCAAACAACCACCTGGGATGTATTAAGAATCCCATGTAAAATAATGAGATCACCTTCGGATAAGCCATGGTAAACGGGCTTTTTGGGGTCGTCCAAATTCACAACGATTTTTGCCGATACGGTCCGAACATATCGAATGTTTGAAGGAAGATTTTGAAGGACTAGGGAAAGAAGTAGATGAGATCACTTGGATGGGGTTACACGTCTAGATATATAAATAATATGTTGTTGATGTATACATACAAGACTAAGACAACCTGTAAATCATTTTTTTGTACCATCCTAATGAAGGTTGTTATGGAACCTGGGTGCCTTCTGAAAAACACCACGAAAAATGGGACATTTCCAGCGTTTGGATTGACGTTTTAATGAAGATCTACTTGGAGGATGGGCTCTCTAGCGGATGGCTTAGTGGTTAATAACCATGGTGATCGTTGTCGTCCCCTAAGTAGGGCAGTTCACCTTCCAAATGGCCTTTTTATGGCTTATAAGTAGGGGGTACTAACCGTACTAACCACTTACTAACTGGGATCAGTTGACTTTAAGTTTTGCAAGTGGCTTGGATTTGTGTAAGTTGACTTTTTCACTTCTTTGCGTGGGATGTACCACAATTTGCGGGAACACGTTTTGAACTGTTTCCCACGGAACTTAAGATTTGTTTTTTTCGGGTCTAACATTTCACCCTTTTAGGAACCATACCTTTAGTGTTCACCCAACTCAATTATTGGATGCTCTTTCTTTTGGCCAAACATCAGCATCGCAGTTTCCATAAACGCAAAAAGTGCTGACAAGGGCGAAATCTCACTTACCAAACACTGATGACACGCTTGGAAGCGCAAGCATGGAACGGACAAAGTTGAATAATTATTACGGTAGAGCTTACCATGCATAGCTGATGACTCCTTGGTCCTTCTAGACCAAGGAGTGCCATGGGATGCGATAGGCTTTGTTTTGGTTCCTCAAGTGTTGCTGTTCTTATTTGATTTTGTTTTTGCCCAACTACAGCCTTGACAATTACGAAGCCATCCGGCAAGCGTTTGTAACTATAAAAGTAGACCACCACCAGCCCGAAGTAGGAAAATTATCTACATGCAACAGGTGTTGAAAGAAAGATTATCTACATGCAACCCAGTGTTGATTAATTTGATGCTTTTCCGAAGTTGAGAATCCAAGGTCGAAGGGCTGGAATCTTCATGGTTTTTGTGCGCCAAACTTAAAGGACAGGACTGCAATGACAGGACTGCGCAAGGAACCCTTAAATGGTCCAATTTCATTTCAGCTAACGAGAGGCCTTCCCAGAGATGCATCCAGAGACGTCTTTGCAGAAATTCGAATACTTGCTTATAAGTGGGAAGCCTAGTCGTCAAATACACGGCCTCTAGAGTTGTTGATGGCATAAACCTTTTCAAATTCATGGTCCAGAAACACAACAAGACTTCTGGTTGACTTATGGCACAGCCATCTGGCAGATATCCAGTGGACTATCTGGCACCCACATGACACCACGATCGCCAGGCATGTGGCCAACGCAGCCGCAGATGGGTTGCTAGACGCATTTGGTGAGAGTTATTCGGGATGCGTTTGTCTGGCCAGTTCTGTAATATTTTTTTGTACGATATGTGCACAAAGGTTTGGTTTATATGATTATTTGTTTGATGTTTGTTTGTCATTTGTTTGTTTTTTTGTTCGAAACCATCTTTGTTATAGTTGTTATTCATGTGGTTTTTCACAACATTAATTTTGTATCTGATTCAATGATCAATCCAACGTAGTTTTTTGCGTATGTAGTATTTTTTGTATCATGGACAGTGTTTTTGATTTGCAAATTGAAATCGAAATATTGGAACAATGCATCTTCGGAAAACGTTGTCACTGTACGCTTTTGTTGAAAGAACACAATTTATAGGAATGAAATCATCATTGTCACGCGATATGTTTGTTTGTCCTTGTTTGTCTGCAAATTTCCCATCAATTTTTCGTGTCCAACCAGATTCCTGGTCTCTTTTTGGTCGCCATATTGTTCCATGGTTCTTCCATCAACAGTACCAGGACCATGCCTTTTTGCTAGTTGGTTGAGAAGGGTCTCCATGCAGAATAAAGTACCGATGTCCGATGCATCGCTCAGGTGTTGCTGGAAGTGGTGCACCTGGCGTCACTGCTCCACAGATGGGCATGGGACATGCGCCACATGCAGGTGGATCTGGAGGTTCACCATTTCATTCAGAGGTATATACATGTTTCATTCAGCGGATCCATGGGACTGGCATATTTACCTACTAAAAATGTTCTCTTTTTAAATATAGGACTAAATGTAGGTAAATAATATATAGTTATTAGGTGGTGGTTTCAAAAATTTTTTAGTTTCACCCGGAAACTTGGGGAAGATGATCCAATTTGACTATATCATATTTTTCAGATGGGTTGAAACCACCAACCAGTTTTTCATGTGAGGTATCCAGATGCTGACTTGTGGTCCTCGTCTGATTCCTGGCTAAAAGTTGTCTTTTTTGGCCAGGGTTGAGACAGTCTTACGATAACTTATGATGATGGTCCTGGTAAGTTTGAGGTTTTTGACACAGTTCAAGGACTCTCAAGCATCTGTTCAAGCACAAGTCAAGTGGGCAGCAACAAATGCTTTGACCTTTGTCTGGAAGCACAAAGTCACCGTGTCACAGCTTGGTCAGAAGAAGTCATTTACCCACAAACAAGGTGTATCTTTTGATTTCAAAGCAGCAGATGCTTTTGTGGATGAAAGTGGGTCAGAAAGACGCAAGCGATTCCGAGGAGCTCTTGACGCAGTGTTTGCAGCTGCGGCAAAATCTGAAGCCTCACCCAGCTCGCAAGCCTGATCCACAGCCTGTGTAGCCACAGCCTGCAGATGCTGAAGCCTGTACATCCCAAACGTGACACACCTGAAGATCCCTGAGAAGCCTGAGGAATCAATGAGGAATTGTTTGCGCCATTATCTTTGAAAACGCAAGAATGACCAAAACCCTTCGTGTTGTCAAGGGTTGTGAAATAATGTGTGGATCCCAAAAAAGATGTAGTCTAGTAAGGGAGTTCACTAGATGCCACTGTTTCAGATTGGTCAACTACTACTACGTGCCATTCCCTGTGCATATCTTTCCACCCATACTGGCATCCTAAATATTTTTTTGGGCTTCAAAAAATTGCCATTTTTTCTAGTCTTCAGGGAGCTTGGTGTACCTTCAGAAATTCCAGCCACATGTTGGCAACCAACAAAACAAAGGCCACAGTACATTTTTAAGGGGGATCGGAGATAGTTGGGCTGTCAGTTCCATGTGGAACCATTCGTGACCCAGAGTTCCGGTAAAATTTAAACTGAGTAACACAGTTTACGGGATTTGTATGGATTTGTCGATTTGTTTCCACTTACAGCACACTTTGTGTGGTGCTGGTGATTTCCGCCATCAGCGGAAGCTGTTTGGGCACTCGAAGGGCCTTCTAAGGAAGTGTTTGGGGGTCCTTTCACACCTATTCACCTATTTGGAAATTGGGGTTTCAAAGTTTAAAGGAATCTCTTCTTGCCCCAAGGAGCGTATACGGATCGTAAAAAAGCCCATTTCAGTCAGATGAAATGAAAACGTCGGTTTTTGATGGTTGAGTCAAGTTTTTTTGCTGAGCACTTCTTTGGCCGTTGAACTGTTCCTTGCATGTCGGCTTCCGGTGGGGCGTTTTTTCCGGCATATTGTGATCCAAGTGGGTTGAAACCACCAACAAGATGAAATATACCAGGTTCTTTTCAGTGACCTTGTGATCTCTCAAATGGAGTCGGTCACCAACAACTGAAAAAAGGTCACTTAAAACAGCCCTTTTTTCGGTCACTTAAAACGGATGAATCCGGGGGAATGTATTTCTTAAGATGTGCCCGGTGAACCTTTAGCAATATCATCAACTCAAATGGGCAACGAAAAGAACCATGGGCAACTTGAGGATATGTAGGGGATTGTTCTACATAGCTATATGGGGATTATATAAATATAAATATATATATAATAAACCATTATAAGGATCCCTCAAAAAACAAACAGTATTTCATGGAAAGTCGGAGGTTTTCTCAACCAAAAAAAATGCCAGGTGCTGCTGCCTCGACTGGTCCTGGTATTACCAACCCGCAGATGGGTGTGGGAGGATTTCCGCCGCCTGTTGGAGGAAAAAGCCAACAACAAAAATGGACAGGTGAAAGAAACCCTGAGTTGGTTGGGTTACATAAGGGATTATACTATACCCATTTATATTGGGATTATATTAAACCACGATAAGGATCTCAAAAAAAACAACCAGTATTTCATGGAAAGTAAGGCCGTTTTTTTTTTCGTGGCTCAAATGGAAAGGTTGTTAAGAGTTGACATACGCTAGGGACAGGTCTGGATTGATAGGGATAGATTTGCATTGGATCCCACCAGAATTGGTAATTTCATGGTAAATTGGCGGTTTGGGTTGGTGATATTTACCTATAATTTACCTATATTTACCAGAAAGATCAACCAAACGTAGGCAAATATACAAGTTTCATGGATGGTATGGGATAGTGATTTACACCCTGGAAGATTAACATGGAACAATCAAATCACCCATTTGGAAAGGAAAATTATCTTCCCAACCTCTATGATTATGTTCCATGTTAATCTTCCAGGGTGTAAACGGAACGTTTGTTTTTGGTAAAAATCCTCCAAATAGCCTCCTGAAGGATAAAAACCATCCTCACAACATATGACTGGAAGAAAAGCCTTGCTTGCAGGGGGCCCCTCATAGTTGCAAACGTGATTTTGCCCCACTAAATTCAACTTACCCTCCCCAAAACGAACATAGCCCCTGAAAATGGGTCATCCCCAAAAGGAAACTACTATTCCAACCATCCATTTTCAGGGGATATCTTAGTTTCAGGGAGGGTAGACCCCGTTGTGAGTGGGTGTAACTGGGGGGGATAGTCCTTGCGCGAGGAGCCAATGCGACCAAGCCGCAGATGGCTTATGGCGATGCAGGAAGCCGGGCTGATTCCATGGTAAATGGCGGAATCGGTGAACTGTCTACATCGGTCACGAGCAATTTGAAGTTTTTAGATTTGTTGGATTGTTATGTCCCTTTATCAAGATTTGCAAAGGCAGTTGTGTTGATTTTTTGAGGCATCGGGTAGGTACCACTTTAATCCATTCATGATGGGGTTCTGAAGCCAATTGGGCCCTTTGCATTTTACAAACAAGCGAATAAACCCAGTTATTTTTCATAGGTGAGGCGGTTGTTTTGATGGCTAGCAGTTTGAGTTGTGAGTGCTGCATGGTTTGCAGTGTTTGCAATGTTCACGCGGGTATTTTACTGCAATATTGCAGTAAGTGGGAGCGTAACCTATGGATTGCAGCTAGTTAAACAGTTGTGAACTACATACAGCACCAAACATTTGCTACCAGAACAGTTCTTTTGAGGAGGGACGAACCCCTCAAGATACACCTGGAGAGTTGTAAGGGTTTTTGTTTCTTGGGTACCTCCATTCCTTTTAGTCTTCAAGCAATGGGAATTTTCACCCTTTATGGTTTTATGTTGTTTTAAATGTTTGTCCAAAGTTCCCTAATGTTCTCTAAGATTCCCCAACAACCTCCCGGTTTCGCACCGTTTGGCACAAACCAAAACTGGTTTCACCAAACATTGTGGGTACCTAAAACGGAGGAATCCTCACCCATATCAACAGTATGTAAGGCTTATGTAAAAGAAAACCCAACCCCACAATGGCCTTACAAGGCTTAGTACCTCCATTTTAGGTACATGAAACTTTTGGTGATGGTTTTGTATCTTCAGCAACTTCAATTCGAAGTTGTAAAACCATCATTATTGTGCTGGATGTTCATAGTATCAAATGATAAAGGATACGGGAAACGGGTCCTTCGCTAAACAATGGGAGCCTATATATCTTCAATTTTGAACTGGATGAAATAAATCCAAACAATATGGTCACCCTTTTTGTACAATAAACCAGAAAATACAGTCGATGGTTCAGAAATCCCAAGGCCAACCACCTGCGATAATTACATAAACCTTGTTTTCATAATGGGATAAACTAGGATCTCTGAACCATCAACAGAAAATCATCACCATTCATCCGGACACCTTCCGGATCCCTTATTTCTTCCACCCGCCGGCCCGGGTGGGTTTCTGTCGGTTCCCGAAGGACCGAACAACCAGAGTCCCATCACGAAGCCACAGATGGGCCTACCAGGTGGAGGCCATAAGAGTTGGTATGACTGTAACAAGGGACAATTGAGCACTGCAAAAAAACCTGGTCTGGGTGGTGGCAACTCAAATATGTTTTATTTTCATCCCTATTTGGGGAAATCATCCAATTTGACTGATATTTTTCAAGTGGGTTGAAACCACCAACTAGTGGTTGTTTAGGGTATATAGGGGGTTTCCTAAAATAGTGGTACCAAAGAACCATGGGTTTTCCTGCTAAAAATAATCATTTTGGGGTGTGACATGGGGATGCCACCATTTAAGGAAACACCCATATAGGGGATTATAATAAACCATTATAAGGATCCCTATCAACCAACCAATATAATGGAAAGTAGGAAGGTGTTTTTTCGTGGCTCAATTGGGTGTACCCGGGTCACGTACGTGTTGGCCCCATGGTATGTAGCCTGTGTTCTCGGATGGGATTCTTGGGGATTATGATCCATAAATACCCACGTGACATATATATATATATAGGGCTTATATATGATGCTTTTTGGGGAATTTCCATAGGGGGCCCACGTTGGTTGGGATACATCCAACTATCCCCTGACACGCTGTATGATGCTGTATGTTCTTTTTTACATTTTATCAAACTGTATCCCAGATGTTCAAATGTATGGTGTGTTTACTTACATTAATTGAAACCTCTTTTTTCTACCGACATGTAAGTAAATAGGCCATACATTGAGTATCTGGGTATGGTCTTCCTACAATTGGTTTGTGTGAGGTGATTGGGAGTATATAGCATGCCTGGCGCGTGTTTTTTTCATGGAATCGATCTAAGTACTACCCCCCTGAAAACTAACATGTCCCCTGAAAATCAATGGTTGGAAGATGTATTCCCTCCTGAAATGATCCCTTTTTAGGGGATATGTTAAACTTCCAGAGTGTAAAACTTCGGCAACCGGTATGACTGCACACCCGAACAAACTTATACCATCCAAACACCAAACACCCGGAACCACCTCAGGAGGTACGACTGGATGTCTAGAGTATGAGTCAAAGTTCCATTAAGCTCAGGTTCATCAAGTTCGTGAGTTGTTGGGTTGAATCCACAAAATTTGGGGTGTTTTGCTCCAATGAGATTTCACAACACACGATTTTTGTTCCGATGGAAAACAAGAAGGTTGGGAAGGGAGTGGTATATTGGACTTTGTCATGTTGTGAATAGACACTGGAACCCCAAAAGATGGCTAGACCTTAGAAGGTCTTCGCCTGGATCTTTATAGGCTGTGATCTTCACTTGCCAGGTGGGATGGCTGGTACATCTCCAGAGACAAAGCCGCAGATGGGTGTGCCAGGCGGCCATTCTGTGGGAATTTTGGATCAGCAACCTGCAACCAACCAGTGAAAATTCCTAAGGATCCCTTTTTTGTATGTGCTAAGAAAGGGACTTCTTCCCCTACCGTGAGGATCATCCAGTATCCCCCATGTATAGGTAGGCCATTTGGGTCATTTGAAATGGGAAGAACTGGGATGATCCTCCAAGTACAATCCTATGACCTGGGGATGTGATTTTTCGACCATCAATCTTACTGTGGATGGGTCTGGATTCTTTGGGAATTTTGACATGACAAAAACACGCTCAGAGTACCAGCTTACCAAAAGGAACTACACACGAACCGTTCGTTGACATATGATGTTATTTGCTGCCTAATATCTCTCTCTATATATATATATCTATACATAATACTCATGTCTGAAACCTGTGTGTGCCTTCCATTTTGTTGATTAAACCCTCCAAAATATAGAAGGCCTTCAATCAAAACAAGGGCCACTGAGGTTCCAGATGTGTTACTTTTTTAGTTCTGTGATATAGTAGTAATACATATATATATATATGTTACATACATATTAGATATCATACATACTATATATATATACATATTCATAATGCATGTTGTATTTCTACTAGCACTTCATGAACATTTCATTAACATTCCCCAAGGAACCAGCCGGTCTGTCAACCTGCCATTTGGTCCGTCAGGACAGCCAGGACAGCCAGGACACGAGGCGGCGAGAGTGGCACAAATCCTCCAGTTTTGGAGCATCTTCCTCGGAAACTTCGGATCAAATGGTTGGTTACAAAATCCCGTACCCAGATACTTGTTATGTATATATTTACCTACAAAACTTGGTAGTTAGAGGGTGGGTAGATATGTAGATGCCGGAACCTTGATTCAGGTTCTTTAGAAATCATGCTAAAATTGCCACGGATTGTTTACAATCTTCGCCTCGAAGATTGTGGAGATGATCCACCTTTTGACCACTGTTTGGTTACATGGGGAAACATCACCAGCTAAACAAGATAGCTTGCAGCTGCAACAGTTTCCACAGTAAGGGGCCCCCCTAGTTGTAAACGTGATTTGATCTCACTAAACCCTACTTAAGCATACTTAAGCCATGTATGTGGTGTAACTAGGGGTAAATCATGGTACCTCCATTTACAACAGCTAGGGGTGTCCATTATTTGAAATCCTATAGTAGGATAGTCCCAGACACTCAATGGGCTTGTTGATTGACCGCCAAAACTGCGTAGATTGAGTGTCTCGGATACTGATTATACAGGATTTGGTACTAGTTGGGGCAGAATAGGTACATGGTACCAATAACCAATCTGAATGATTATAGTGACGAAAAAAGAAGCCAAAATTTGCAACCACTGTAAGAATCATGGGATCTCAAGTCAGCTTGGTACCAGTTTTGCATGTTGGTGTAGGTTTTTCTTCTACTCAATTGAGGTAACTTGTTTCAATAAGTTGTGTCGCCAAGGTTTTTTTCATATGTCAACAGGTGTAGGAAATTGTGTGCCATTACAAGGTGGGCCCCTACCAGTTATAAGTGGAGTTACAAGCTCCATAAGTAGGCTTACAACCCCAGTTACCCATTTACAAGGCCATTTGGAGGAGTCAACAAAAATCTATTTGTAACTGGTAGGCGCCCACCTTGTAACTTGTATTTGTCCACCCGTAGAATCTCCCTTCCATTGGAGAGTGCGTACATATTTCCCAAGTTGGAATTGTCGGGAGCCCAGATTACAATGGGACGGGAGCACCTTTTTGTTTTTTTTGTTTGAATAAATGCCCCTTAAGTTCGCCCGAAGTTTTGAACAAAAGTGGCTGCGATAGATACAAAAAACTTTTGGGCATTACATACCCCAAAAAGACATCCAAGTGAATACCGATTTCCTGAATTTCGGTGTTTGGATTCCTATGTTTTTGTGGGTCCAGTCATACCGAACCTCAGTTTCGGTATGACTGGATGTCTATATAGATGATATTTAAGAAAAATAGAGTCCAAACTTTTTTCATAACATGATCCTCCTACAAGCTGGGGCCCCCCATAAACAGTTATAAGTGCTCCTAACTCCACTTTCTTGGGGTTTATAATATAACCACAGTGACAGTTACCAAGTTACCACCATTTATGTTTTCGGCCATTTATAGTCACGCGCCAATTCGGGTGAACCCCTAAAATAACCCATTAGTACCATACCCACGTGCAAAAAACGGCGCCTGATTTTGGTAGTGTTTTCCCACTACGGGGGCAGCGTAGGGGTACATCCAACGATTGCCAGGCCGGAGGGTCGGGGGTTCCCAGAAGTCATGGTTGGAAAGCTCTGGATGGTTTGTCGAAGTTGGAAACGAAGGTCCCAAGGTGGGCCCCTTAACATCCTACTGTTGATGGCTGAAATCCTGCACCACCTGGGATGTATAGAACCCTGTAAATACTGGGATAAACTATCAACTGGTGCAGGATTTCAGCCATCAACAGTAGTTATACATGGATGTTAATTGGATGCTTTTATAACCCCTATAAATGGGCCATAGAAAATCGTATTTCAATGTGTAACAAGGGTTGTTTCGCCCCTTTGTTGCAGTCGAGTTATTTCACCCCATTTGTCCCAACTGCTTTTTGGGACCACCTTGATTTGGTGATGGATTTTTTTTTCGTATCCCATGACTAGATGAATGTGACTGGATTTTATTCACTACTACATGAGACCAAATGATTTTATGATATTTTATAGTAAATTAATATACCATATATTGAGTATTATTGAGTGTTTGGTTTATAGTTGTAACACAAGATTCAGACACGAAGCCGCCAAACACCAATTCTTTGCCCATAGTTTTGCCGGACAAACTTGTTTTTTTTGCCGACGTCATGGTACTATCCTGGAAGCTTTCCTTCTGCGGGAGGCCAACTAGATTATCACTAGCCGGTGGTTTCAAATATTTTTTATGTTTACCCTGAAAATTGGGGAAGATTTCCAATGTAACCACTATTTTTCAGATGGGTTGAAACCGCCAACCAGATGAGTTATATCCGAATATGATCACCAGCAACAATAGGCATACCCTGTAAAAGATGTAAAAGACCAACATGGTACACCTGAAGAAGGTTTTTAGAAAAGGAAAAAAAACTCTATTACAAACCATCTTTTTTTTGGTTCCATCCAACTAGAGATCATGGAACATACTGTTGATGGTTCAGAAATCCTGCTCACCAGTTGATGAGTAGTTTATCCCATTATTTGCAAGGTTTTATACATCCCAGGTGATTGTTTTCGATTTCTTCCATCAGCAGTATCTCAAATTCGAAACTAACATAACTGCTGAACTTGGGCCAAGTTTCATTTGCCAACCAACCATTGATTTTCATTTGCGAAAACTTCGTTTCAGGGAGTGTAGGAACCCTGGAAGACCCAAGTGGATGAAAAAAAGTGTTAACCAAGTCGACTTGTTTTTTTTTTGTAGGGATTTTGCAACTAATGGTTAATTGTTGGTCTGGTGCCCTTAAGTAAGAATCGCTTTTTAATCCGGGGATCCGAGGAATCCAAAACACCAAGCCAACAACTAGCCATTGGCTGAATTGTTTTAATCATTCCAGGGTCTCACAGTTCACCATGTAAAACATCTAACTCCCATATATGCTCAATGTATGGTATATATTTTCCTACATTTGGCCTAAGTTTATGGTAAATGTAGGTAAATACGCCATACATTGAGCATTTGGGACTCCTTAATGATCCAATGGATCCCATGAACACTGAGGGGATTTTTCGAGCTCTTGGGACGTATCTTCGAGACCAGTTTCTTGGTTGCAAAATTCGGTCAACAAAAAAAAAGTCGTACGAACCAACTGGGGTGGTGAGCACAAAAAATTGGGAAAAATTGGGAACTTCCAAACAAATCCCCGGAGTCAGCTGGGTGATGTTTAGTTTGGATACATCCTGTGTAAATAGGTGATTCATAGGTGAAATAAACTAGGTGGTGGTTTCAAATATATATTTTTTATTTTCACCCTGGAAACTTGGGGAAGATGTCCAATTTGACGATCATATTTTTCAGATGGGTTGAAACCACCAAAAAGAATAAGTTGAAATAAAAAAACAACTAGTTAACTCGTCCACTTGTGAGCAGTGATCACTTTGGTTTTCTGATGTGTCTTGTGGGCTTTTCTACGCTTGTTGCAAGGTATGAAAACCAAGCTCCATTTTGGGGCCATGGGGCTACACAGATGAAACCTCTTGTGAGGAAATTTGTGGGTTTAGTAAATGGTGAGGTGTTTTGGAGACAGGTTAGACACAAGCCCCAACCTTACCCTGTTTTTAAACGGGTAAAAAATGTTAAAAAATAGCTAGCCACTCTTTTCCCTAATCCTTCCCCGTTTCTAAAACTTATAACTGGATAAAGCATAAACAAACCAACATTATCCCTAGAGTACTATGTTATCTCTGGCTAGAAACCCCAATCTTACCATGTTTTCTAAAAATACTATAGATGGATGGAACAGAACATTAACGAACCAACCGAGTCATTGATTTATGGCGGGTCAACCTACCCTCCCCGAATGCAACCCCCCAGAAATAGGGGGGGGGGTTAGATTGGCAGCCAATCTAAGCCGGCCTTTGTTAAGGGCAACCAATGGTTTATTAATAAACCCTGATCATAAGGCCGGCTATTTCTGGGGCGGGTACGTTAGGGGGGGGGTAGGTTGACCAGCCATAATAATTGACTATCCAACGAGTTTGGCTATTAATTAACTCCCAAACCATTGGCAAGAAGTTGCGTTCCCAGAATGTCCCAAGCCAGTCATGTCGGAAACATACTGATGGTTTAGAAATCCCAAACAACCACCTGACCTGACATGTATGAAACCCTTGTAAATAAATGTAAATAATGGGATAAATTTGACCATATCAACTGGTTTTCACCATCAATCGCCACATCTCAACATCCTTCACATCTCAACATCCTTCACCGCTGCCACCGAATCTGCTGCAGATGCCATGAAGGAATCGGCCGAGTCTGCGGAGGCGCGGCGCGGCCTTTTTTAGGGGGTTGTTGATGGTTTCCGGGATGCAAGTCGACTTGTCGCAGCCAGGGTGACTGACCTGAACCAGGGAAACTAAGGTATCCCGAACTTGGCCAACCCTTAAAGGTCAGGGACCAGGTGATTCAATCCGTGACCTTTTCATCCCCGATCGTTGGAGGTCACCAACAACCCCTTAAAAGATTTAAAAGAGTCACTTAGCCATCCCAAAAAGGTCACGAATTGAATCACCTGGGAGTTACCTTTTCCATGCCACAATAGATGGCTTGTGGCAGCTTGCGGATACCAATCTTGGTAGGTTTAGTTTAAGGGATCCTAAATTTCCAACCAATATGTATATGGACGGTTGGCCGCCAAACTTTTCAATTACTGCAGTACATATTTGATAGGAAAAATATAGTTGAACAAAATCTAACAAAATCATTTCATGGTCCAAAATGGCTGAGTATACGCCCCTTTCTAAAGGCGCTTTCAAACTTGTTTCCAACCTTTTCCCTTTTCGGTGGGATATGTATGGATATGTTTGGTTTTCCTGGAGCGTATTGTTTCAATGAGGGTTGGGGGTTGAACACTGGGAAGTGTTTCCCATAAAAGATGGCACAAACGTTTGCAACTGACTAGGATGTCCTGTTGGAAGTTAGGATCAAAGGTTAGGATCAATATAACCTCAAGGAATACCCCATTTTGTAAGTAGGTTATAACCCATGTACCAACCAGTTACTAACTTCATGGGACATCCAAGTGACTGGCACATTTCAGGATCTCATCAATTTGGTGGATTCAGCCTCTCTATATTTGGTGGAAATAATCTGGAGAAACAACATGTTTGTTGTTCCCCCGTGGTATATTTCAGGTTATCTTTCATCATCAACTGGGTAAAACATTCAGTGTCAACTGTGGTAAGTTCACCTTTTTTTGTGGTGTTTCACGTCATACCCAGAGGATCCATGTATGGTATATTTACCTACATTTACCATAAAAATGAACCAAATGTAGGTAAATATACCATTTTTCGATGGATCCTATAGGATAGATAATTTGATCGTACAGGGTGACGCACAAAACACACCCCTAAAGACCAGGGGGAAAAATTGGAGCAGTTCGGGGGGGAAGCCTCACGACAAAATGAACAAAATTTTACACCACTGAAAACTAACGACTGACTGGCTGGAAAATCCACCATTTTCGCTGTAAATTTCGGGGGTGCAGAGGGAGAGAATTACCCTCCCGAAAACTAACATGACACTGGAAAGTCACCATTTTCAACAGGCAATACATCTTCAACTGGTGGTTTTTGTTCCATTGTCATTCATTAGTTTTCGAGGGGGGGTATGTCATATATTTTCATACCTTCTGTCGGGTGGATGAAGTATGGTGAAATGAATCATGTTGGATCCAACTCACAGCTTTCAAAGAAAGACAATCGACTCTAAACATTGAACGGGTTGGTTTTGTGGTGTAAGTTTCTGGTTCCAAGGGGATTCATTCACTCACTTACTCCCGATATTCACGGATGGTTGGACATAATATGGGAGGACTTCCTCCCCAAAAAACAACTCAGATAGCCCCTGCTTGGATGTGCCAGGAAGTGAGTAAATGGTTAAGAAATGGGTTATACCCTACTTACAATAAGGGTATATTGGGGTTATAACCCATGTACTAACCATTTACTAATTTCCTTCAGACTTGGTTTGGAACATTTTTTTTGATAGCGGGCTAGTGTGGTGAAGCGGAATCCGTATTTTGTTCATGCCACAACTTTTGTGTGCACATTTTATTCATTTGCACCACATCACTATGTTTGAAATGTATCCGCACACATGTCACATATTAGATATCGCTGCAAAGAACCTGTTCCATCGCTTGAAAATGATGTTCTATAGTGCATAATGAAGATGGTTTGCACCAATGAAAGGCTTACTGTCCACAAGAGTTGGGACTTGGAGTTTGATCTGTGCAAGTCCAGCATTGGTCCGACAGGACTTCAGGTCCCCTCGCGATTTGCGTCCCCTTCGGGATGTACAAGCCAAAGATGGTGGTGGATTTCAACCGCAGATTTTTCGGTCGTGCTTTCATGTTCAGCAGTGAAAACAAGAGTCACTTCATGTGCTCAGAAACGTTCTTGCTCATGCTCAAAGAAATGCTCTCTGAAGCATTCGAGCGGCAAAGGCAGAAGCACGGTCTGGCCACGTTTGTAAGTGGCCTTCTCCTGTACGACGCCTGGACAGGATTCCACAGCTGGAGGCAGGGACGTGATGCAGTGCGACAGGAATGGAGCAGTTTTGATGTTTGCTTTGTATTCAGGTTGGAGATCATGGCAGACGCTGGAGTCAGTGTCAATCTACAAAGGCAGATTCTGGAGGAGTTGGATACTACCCACAACGTTCGTCTTGGAGATTTGCAATGTGGCGCATGGGACATCCAAGTGTACAATGATGGTTGGAAGACCACTTTTCTTTTGAAGTGGCCCCTTGTAAAGGGACACCTTTTGGTTTTCGAGGGTTCTATACCGTATGGATTTACAGAGATTTACCCATGGCAAAGGTTGTTTTTTTGAAATCCTCAATCCAAGACCATGCGGAGTTAGATGCTCAAAGGGCCACGTTTTTTTTTGAAATAAATTTCATGAGATCCATGCAGACTCGGTATTAATGTACCATAGGTGCAGATTATATTTACATATTTGACATATATATATATATATTCGTATTATATATATATATATATTCAAAATCTTCTACAATATTTTCATCAACATTTGTAAAATTGGAAATGTAGGTATTCTAATACACCAAAAAACATTCCATTGATTCTTTTCGTCTCGGCCTCAGGCGGAGTTGGCCGAGGTCCTCTTAGAGTGCACGTCCGGACCCTGTTTTTTTTTTGACGTGTGTCGTTTTGGAGGATGATGGGTAGGTGACATAGACCCTACAAGATGGGCCTGTTACCTGTTTTCAAATGGGGTGAAATAACCCCAGGTTACTCATTTATAAGACCATTTTCGGTGAACAATAAGCATGATTTTTTCATCTATCATGTGAATGTCAGGGTACTCCAATGCCCCGGTAAGGAAATAGCGCGCTTGATTAACGTTTTATTCACCACCATTGGACCATGATCCCTTAATAGTCCCTTAAGGCCTGATTTCTTGTGGGGGTATCTTTAGATTCCCATGAAAGTATGGGCAGGTGACATACCCGAAGAATCCAGACATGTCCCGAAGGAGAGGGATTTCACCGATTGAATTTTATTCTAAGGATGGTAGATTGGAACCCAAGAAAATCAAATTTTTCGATCGGGTTTTGGGTGAGGGGATTCTTACTTGGAGGATCATCCGAGTTTTTAAGCGATTAGTAACCCCATTTAAAGGCCATTTAGGCCATTTGGAAGGGAAACAACCCTACTTAGGGGACTTACTAGCCATGGTTATCAACAACTTACTAATTGGGATGATCCTCCAAGTAGCATTTGCACCCAGAATGGGATATCTTCAAAGGTGTGGAACTTTAGCCATCAGCAGATGTTTACCCTGGAAATCCAAGGACAATAAAAAGATAGGTTTTCACTAAGGACTGTTTTTTAAGCAGTGAATTTTAATCATCCAAAATTGGGGGCTATTACTTTAATAGCCTTTGTATTCACAAATTTTTATACATACCAGTTGGTTTGGGATTTTGTCCATCAACTGGTAGATAAAACAACCTCGCCCTTAAGGGTGCGTGTGAGTTGTGATTGCCATTCGGTTGTGAGTGGTGCTTTATGGTGTTGGAAAACAGATAACCTGCCTGTAACAGGTCGCCCATAGAAAGCAGTGGTTGGAAGTTGGAAGATGAATTGTCTTTTTGGTCAGCCTATATTTGGAGGTTATTTTAGTTTCAGACTGTATACACTATTGTATGAACAGAAACTTCACCCAGATATTTGCCTTCATGTGACAATGTGGTTTAAAGTGCTGTCATATTCACCACAATGCTTCACCCAAAATGAACCCAGAAACCACCTTCAAAATGTTCCAAACATAAGTGGAGACAGTTTAAGTAAACCCTGCTTAAAGTTAAACCTCCGAATATACTACCATGCAGATATACAACCTCTATCCATTTTTTTACTCCAAACATAAGCCGCTGAGTCATACCCCGACCTGGACATTGATGGCATGCTGTCTCAGCTGATTGCTATGCGCAATACAGTGCGAATCAGAGCTATGTCTGAGAGCAGTGATGCCAAGAAAAGGAACTCTTCACACTGATGCTGATGAAGATGCCTTTGTTTACAGTGTGTGTTGGTAACTCCTCTCTCAACATCCAAAATGCTCAAACGCTGAGGGATGATCTAGTCGTCCCTTTGCATCCAGAGCAGCTTCAAGTTGGGTTTGATTTTTTAGTGCCAGCCTGGCGCGACAATGACTACCATTGTTGTCAGGTGCTTGTGGGTGGAGGTGATGGAAACTCCAGTGCAACTGAGAAAGGCAAGGTAGATGAAATTATGTTGCTATCGCATCATGAGATGAACCCGCTCAGTAGCTTGGACATCAAAAGTCAGATTTTGGTATCGCCCCCATGTTTTTTGTAGCCTCTGTCCGTTTTTTTTTACTGTTCATGGGTGCCAAAGTTGCTCTCCTCCAAGTTTAAGAAGACGGACACAAAAACTAGTGATACTGTTGATGGAAAACAGTCCTGCACCAGTTGATATGGTGAATAGTATTTACAGGGTTTTATACATACCAGGGTGGTTAACCGGATTTCTTCCATCAACAGTAGATGAAGTTTTAGTTTTGACCCCTCCATAGGCAGTTTTTGTTTAAACAGAACTCCAGTGAAAGCCATGTATTTTTCGGCCATAAATAACGGGGTCAAACTTCACCCACCCCATGGGTTAAGATGGTCCCATCTTGGTGGCAATTTTGGTGGAGATTCGACCACCGATGTCTCGGGTTTCCCCGAGGTTTTCGGAGAATGTGGATGTGACGCAGATGCCATTGAAACACAAGTTGGGGGTCACAGTTGTTGAAAAACAAACCCTGGTTGTTTGCTGTGGTTTGCTGTGGTTTTTAGGGGATGAAATACTACCCAGACTACATGGGGATTTTTTTTAAGCCATTATGATAGGTGTCCTATTGAAGCATCATGGCCAGACAAATCTATAGACAGTAGATCAGCTGTTGAGGGTGGATGCATGATAATTAGATAATCATATACATCCCCAGTTCCAGCCACTTTCAGCGAGTTGTAGTTCGCACTTTGATTGGGACAACTCAGCCAGGGCGTTTGCATGTGACTACGCTGGAAAAAAAACTTCTGGATGCCACAAGAATCATTCAAACGTGGGTTGTTATTTGTATTTCGCCTTCTTCTCATTCATACTGTTGATGGAAGAAATGCCAAACAACCACCGGTTGGATGTATGACTCCCTGTAAGTACTGGGATAAAAAATGCCAACCTCAACTGGTGATCGCCGGATTTCTGAACCATCAACAGTATGATCATCCCTTCCTGTTGAATTTTAGATTGAGCTGAAGGTTAATTTTGTAATACAAGGTTATTTATTTGGATGTTCCGGGACGGAAGTTAGGATCAATGGGGAGAAAATGGGTTGTAGTGATTTATACTTATAAATGGGTTGCATTTGGGTTAGCCCACTGATCCTAACCTTTTACTAACTTCCTATGTAGGTTGTGGTTTCAAACACTATATATTTTCACCCCTACCAAGAAAAGGTTCCAATTTTACTCACACCACGTTCAGACGAGTTGGTTCAACCACCAACTAGATACAGGTTGATACACAAAAAAGACTTGGATGTGTTTTTGGTGATTCTTTGATCAGGGGTTATTAATTTTTCCCATTTTGAGAGGATATCAAAAAATGCATTTCAACCACTTGGTGGTTTAACACAGGGGTCATTAAGATACCTATTATTTGAGAGGGGATCAAAGGATGGAAATAGTATAATGTATCCCTAAACATCCAAATACCTGGTGAATAGGTGTTTGAAACCCCAAACATCTCCTGAGAAGGCTTTTAAGGGTGCCAAACACCTACTCATCAGGTATTTGGAGGATTTTGGATGTCTAGGGTATGGTATTGTTGAGGGATTTCCCTTACAATTGCATTGTTTGAGTTTGGATTGGTAATATATGGGTGTTTCCAAAAATAGTGGTATACCCCCCCAAAATGGATGGTGAAAATAATGGAAAACCCTATTAAAATGGATGATTTGGGGGTATCCCTAATTTTTGGAAACACCCATATATTGACCCCCTTTGACCCTTTTGTAAAATTAATTTTGAGATTTCATGACTCCAAAGTTTAACGAATGGTTCACCTGCACATGGCACCCTGGAATAGGAGATTCCCGCTTGGAAACCATTATTTTTAGGTTCCATGTTAAACCTCAGGGGTGTATTTCAAGACATGCCAAGTTGCAAATCCAGATTACGATGAAACTTCACTCAGGGTCGATGATGTTTGAGTTTACCGTTTACCTGGTTGGTGCTAAGTATTTTGTATGTTAACCGCAGCAAATTGGCAGAGTGATCCAAGTTTGACTATTATAACATGTTTTGAAAGGGCTGGCACAAACACACACCACTTAGAAATACACCCATGGTAGACGATCTTATTGATCTGTGACTTTTTTGATTTGTTGAATTACTATGGTTGAACCCCGCCCTTGAACGGCCCATGCACTATCTTCAAGGTGTTTAGCCCTACGCCGCGGTGAGCAACCATGGGCAGTGGGACGTGTGAAACTCAGCGGATTTTGTTGGAAACTTGTAGCACCAGGACCCATCTTGGTGGCCCTATTCCGTGTAGGTTACGTGTGGCCCTTTGCCAGTAAGAGTGCCCCAGCAGGATTACATTTTCAATAGGTGATCCCAAGTAAAACCTTCAAATTTACCACTGACATCGGACCACACCCAACGTTTTTGGGCTAAAAGGCCATGGTAATTTGAGTGTCCACAACGGCTCAACACCTTTCGATGGGTGGTGATCTTTTGAAGATAGATTTTGTGAGAAGATGTTTTCTTTACCGAAGATTTGGTAGAAATGACGAGTATACTGTTGATGGGAGAAATCCTGCACCAGTTGATAGGTAGCTTATCCCGTTAATTAATTACAAGGTTTTTTACATTCCAAGTGGTGAGCCGGATTTCTTCCATCAACAGTATGTTTCAAATGTGGCTGGCAAAATTGTAGAAATCCATTTTGTGGCTGGCCCTCAAGGAGGGCATGAGATGCATGAGGAATCATGAATCCCCATCATAACTGTCATAACTCATGAGTCATAATCATGGATAGCTTGATTGCCTCAATTCCTTACTAAGGGGCCAACCAGGTTTCGAATTCTCAAAATACCTCAGCTGCACATAGACAGGTTAAAAGGGTTGCCCACCCAACCATTTCCAATATGAAGAAGTGTAACCTTATAACGCTGTTAATTCCCCGTAATAAATCACCATCTTTCACCACCATTTGGGATATGTTTCTTTTCACTTTTTCCAGGCATCCTGGCCTTTCGCAAGTCCAAGATTTTGGAAGTCAGTTGGGATGAACATCTACGCATTGACCCCCCGAAATAAGGCCCTACTAAGGTTTTATTAATCATTGGTTTCCCTAGGCCTTCTTAGGGGGGGATAGGTTGACTAGCCAGAAGATCAGGTATGTGGTTTTTGATTTAGGCAAGCCATGAACAAAAAAAACAGTTGCTGGCGATTCTGCCGGTGCCCTTTTGGGGATGGTTAAATGATCCTTTTAAAGGTTGTTGGTGACCTCCAACGTTTGGGGATCAAGTTGGGTCACTTTGAGAATCGCTTTGGTTGGTGGTTTCAAACAGTTTTTTGGAACTTTAACTCTATATAACTATTTGATACTATTTGGGAGTTCCCTTTTGTGTTTTTTTTGGGGTACCCACTATTTTGGACAACCACGACATACGTTTTCCCGTCTCCATTTTTTCGAGCACTGCTGCCAAGCTGGCTGCTCTTCCTTGGATGTGCCCCCGCCCCCCCCAGGCTACTAGTGGCCACCAGGAGTTTAACATTTGAGTAATGAAGAAAAACCCTAGTTTAGGGTATATCTAGGGGATGAAATTTTACCAAGTTAAATAGGGGCTTATTTCATAAACCATTATAAGGATCCTTATCAAACGAGCAGGATTTAATGGAAAATATAGGAAGGTTTTTGCGTGGCTCACTAGTGACTACCAGGTGACATTTGACAGTCGAACCCGTCAATAAGGGAATCCGGACCCCAAAATGGCTGAAACATTCCTATCCCCACCAAGACCCAACTTTCAAACTTTTTGGGAACCCCTTGGGGAAGACTATTTTAAAGGAAACCCTGAAAGTTTAAACTTTTATTTCTTGGTGATTTGGTGGGGTAAGAATTCAGGTTGAAAATTTACAATAAATTGCCCAGATATGATGGCATTATAATCCACCTCCAGGTGATTTTGAAGCCGTGACCATGCCTTGATCCCCGAAATGTTAAAGGTCACCAACATGTTTTTTTGAAAAGATCACGAGGTGAAACTCACCATCCCAAAAACTTCACAAAGAATTGCCAGGCCGTTTTTCTTTTGTTGATTGATGTTTAAATGGTCCATAAACCTCAGAAAGCTTCTTAATTTGACCTCTCGAGTGTTGTTCTTCAAACTGCAAACCTTGGCGCCTTTAGAATCTGGTTTCAGGTCAGCAACAACCCAACTTCTTCGCACGATTAATTCCCGACGAGGTGGGGTGGTTTTACGGTTGGAGGTGGGGTTGGATGCAAGAGAGGCTTTCTAGACCCTAGGGATCCAACCACCTTCTGAGAAGGGTCATGGAACCTAAATTTTAAATACCCTTTCTGAGAGGAGGTAATTTATACACCCCAATCATCATCTGACAAAGTGAGCCAGGATCCCTAGGGAAAGGAAAAGATGCAAAAAATCATTTCTGTGCCGTCCAAATGATAGCGACCGTTGATACCCGCCGAGAATCATCACACCCAATGGAGGTGAGTTTAGTAAGAGACGGAACCCCCAAAAAACAGTTTCCTAACCCCAATGGAGGTGAGTTTAGTAATCATCTCAACCGATTCAGGTTTAGGAATTATAGTAAACATGTGCCGTTCATTTTGGTGGGGGTTTCAAAAAGAAATATCTATGCCAATCCCATGAAAGCCCATTTTTTGTGGTTAAAATACCTGGATGTCAACCCAAATATATCAAAAAAATCAACCAAATGTAGGTAAATATACCATACATGGATGCAATGGGATTTAACCATCCAACAAAAAAATCAGTCCGGGGTGCCTTTCTTAGAAGAAACATGGTGGAGAACCCAGCCTCCAAACCTATATCTGGAGGATGGCCACTGGAAGACTAGGGGAATTCAAGAGTATGCTCAAGGGATTTTGCCACTAAATTATGCAAGACATTTCTGCCACTAAACTACCACAACCAGGTGATTCAAAGTGACCTTTTTATTCCCTATGTGGAAGTCACTTCACCTTTGGAGGGGTCACTTAACCATCCCAAAAAAGGCACAAAGAATCACCTGGAACTAGTGTTTTTTTTTGTGGTTTATGTGTTTTTTTCAGGTGTAGTTGCTTTTCTTCTACTGGATGGTATTTATGTGCTATTGTAATTTGAAATCTTTGTTGGGTGGATATATGATATACTGTATTGATGTAGTTGCCTAAACAACCTTAAAGGGGGCTGAGGTCGCAAACACTTGGGTTTGCTATACTTGGAGGATGACCAGTTAGTAAGTAGTTAGTTGACAAAAACTAACCATAGATATTAACCACCGAACTATCCACTGGGACGATCCTCCATGTATCCCTTTTTAGGCAAGTTTCAATGATCAACGTCTACGGGTTTGAAAATCAACCTCGCAAACCCCATTCACTACTGCCTTAAAGGATCATCCTAGTTAGTAAGATTAGTAAGTGATTAATAACCCTGGTGAGTATGTCCCCTAAGGATCGGCTTGTGGTTGTTCCCCTTCCAAATAGCCTTTTTATGGCGTATAAATACGGGTTACTAGCCACTGGGATGGCTCTCCAAGATTTCACAAGATCCTGTATCGTCTACCATCTCTGCCTCAAAACACTCTTTGTACCAGACCAGGTATTGTGAAATATTTGTTTTTCCTAACCAAAACATGGGTACAAGGTGGGCACCTACCAGTTTTAAATGGGGTTCTAGCCCCTATCAATGGCCTTATAGATGGGGGACTTGGGTTATAAGCCTACTTAAAGGGGTTATAAGCACGTTTATCACTGGAAGGGGTAGTGGCCCAGCTTGTAAATCTTTCCATGGAGACCTGAAAATTCACATTTGCGCTATCCCAAGGCCACGAGAACTTTGATCTCACGAAGTCATGTTGTTCTATCCCTCGAGGGACAGGCCGGAGTCTCCAAGGAAAAAGGTGGAGATGGGAATCTAAAGGTAAACCCCATTGATATACCCTCTATATCCAAAAAATGAAGGCAAATATATGGCCTTTTATTGCAGGATTTGTTAAAAGCAGGATGATCCCTTCAAGAAGGCCTTATGTCCTGTGGGCCCACATTTTGGATTCCCACTACAGTGGTTTCCTTAAAGTTAACGAAAGTGGTATGGTCACCCGCACATAGTGCTACTACTAGTACTCGCAGTTTGATAGCAGGACATGACCCATAGCATCCCTGCATGGTAGGTTTCCATCACACATCCATGTGCCCAGGCATTCGACCTCTAAACTGATCATTTTTGTAGGTAAATACCCTAGACATCGAAAATCCTCCAAACACCTGTTGAGCAGTTGTTTGGAACCCCCAACCTTCTCGGGAGATGTTTGGAGGTTCAAACACCTACTCACAAGGTATTTGGATGTCCAGGCATAGACCATACTTTGAGTGTGCGGGGTAGGTAAATATACCAGTCACAGGGATGGTATCGAAGATCTTCCCCTGTAAACAACAACTCTTTGGAGCAAATCCTGCTCAAAAAATCCATCTACCGATAGTGAAGCATCACATTTCTCTTGAAGTCAAGTCGACCATTAAAAGAGTAGTCTCCCTGGAATTGTTGATGAAATAAACCTTACTAAAACAATGGTCTTTTCAGAAAGACCATTCAAGATAAAGTTGAACTGGACTTCCAACTGGACCTTTCCAAAGATTACCAAACGGTTGCTAAAGGGTGTCATGCTGTTGATGGAAGATATCCTGCACCAGTTAATGTGTGGGTTATCCCATTCTTTACAGGGTTTTATTCCGATCCCAGGTGGTTGTTTAGGATTTCTTCCATCAACAGTATCACCATGCCTCAGGGTTTACTTGACACACCTAGGAAGGTGCTGACAAGGATGTAATTTGGTTCCATTTAGTAAGAGTCCTAGCTGGTGTTTTGAAGGGAGCTAAGGAGCTGGGGGTATCTAAAATCCCTTTGTAAAAGGGAGCTAAGGAGCTACCTCCAGGTTTCTAACCACATCTTAGGAGTGGAAAGTGAAGATTTACAGGGATCCGCGCCGCTACTGTACAATGATTTCTTTTGTCCGATTGAATTTCTTCTAACCCCAGAGGATCCATGGGACTGGCGTATTTACCTACTAATTTACCATTAAACGCCGACTAAATGTAGGTACGTAATAATATTATAATATCGTTATTCGGTTGTGGTTTTAAACAGTTTCTATGTTCACCCTTACTCGGGGAAAATGATCCCATTTGACGATCATATTTTTCAAATGGTTTGAAAACTTAGGAACTTTCAAAATCCCTAGAGCCTAAAAAAAAAACTCCTGATCCATGTATCTGGGCAAATTATGACGATAGCTGAGCTCACCCGAAATCGTTGGTTTAGTAGGGGAATTCCTCCCAAAATTGGCAGAATTCTGGATTTGGAATTATGTCTCGTAATTTGCCCAGATATATCTCCACTTATACGGGATATAACCCCAGGAAAATCCATTGATTTTCGGCCATTTGTATAGGGATTAAACATCATTTATTTCCCCAGAAGTATAGTACCTCCCCAAACAAACAAAGAAGACAAAATGAACCACGAGAAAACCAACGGAAGAAAACACGATTTCATGGGGGACAAAACCTTTGCACCTTTAAAAAATATAGGCCTTGCGCCTGCGAAAGTTGTCGCCCAATGCGGTGAAGTTGAATGGTGACTTGGCAAAAATTCAGCAGGAAGATGATACCCATGGGATCCAATGTATGGTACATGTACCACACAAATCTTATCTCCATTTACCAGAAATCTTATCCAAATGTATAGGTAAATATATTCTATACATGTATGGTATAGTATATACCTCCATCATGTATGGTATGGTATATTTACCTACATGAATGGCCTAAGTTTGTTGGTGGTAAATGTAGGTAAATAGGCCAGTCCCATTGAGCATTGTCAGGGATATAGGATTCAGAAGGTGGGCCCTTCGAGCCGAGCCGATCGTTTTATAAATGGAGTGACATGATCCCTACGAAATGGCCGAATATAAATGGCTGGGAGGTGCATTCAAATATTTTTTTGTTCATCCCTATTTGGGGAAGATTTCTATTTTGACTAATATTTTTCAAATGGGTTGAAACCAACTAGATGGGTTTCACTAGGGTGAAATAACTTTACTTATAGGGGCTGTAACTCCATTTTTGTATTTGGTAGGGGCCCACCTTGCATGGCACTGGTTTATTTACCTAGCGACACTCAATGGGATGGTGATCCTAATGTTCTAAGTTCCCATCCTTATCCAGAGGATCAATGGTATATGAAATATATTTACCTGAACGAATGATTGCTTTCGATGGATCAATTAGTATAGATAAGTAAGTATATCAGTCTCATGGATCCGGGAATAGGGATATGGTCTTGATTCTGGGGACGTCGGTTCCCAAAATACAAAACACACAAACCCTAGACATCCAAATACCTCCTGAAAAGGTGTTTTAGTATATTTTTGGGGTTCAAATACCTTCTCCGGAGGTGTTTGGATTTTTAGGAAAAGAAAAATAACAATCTTTGGAATAACTCCACTTATCGGGGTTATAACCCCAGTTACCAATTTACAAGTCCATTTATATGGGTATAACTCCATTTACAACTGGTAGGGGCCCACCTTGTGGAATATCTTCCTTTTTGCAATCAGTGTTTTCGGTGTGAGGTTGGGCCATCGCCAAAGACGAAGAGGCCCACAGAGTTCAGTATTTTGTGTTGAAGAGGGGTGATCATAATGATACACCCCCGTGAAACTAACATGGAACCTGAAAATATAGGTACTCCAAAAAGAAAATGCAATCTTCCAACCATTTATTTTTCAGAAACCGACGTCACACGGGCCCTCCTTTCCAGCATTTGTGAAAATCCAGGATCTCACGCATTCCACGCATGTTGCCGAAACAGGATTTCATAGTATGATTTCATTGTTACCATGTCACGGAATGGGCGGGTCACATGTTTGCCTCCACTATGTCAGAAGTCAGGTTCCGATCACCAGTGGTACTCAGATCGAATTCTGTGGTGCGAATGACTCAGAACGAAAAACGACTTGGGGAAGCAGGTTGTGAATGTGAGTTGTCGGGATATCGTATGTTTGGGGTAGATGCTGGAGTGAATTCATCGGGGATTATGGCACTTCAGTGAAGTATGCGCTAGAAATCCAAATACCTCCTAAGGTTTGGTGTTTTGGGTATGTTGTTGGTTTGCAAAAAAACCTTCTCAGGAGGTATTTGGATGCCTAGAGGGATACTTGTAGCTGATTGAATGCAGATTTACACCCCGGAAATTTAACACTTCGCCGCTCAAAATAGGCCGAGCCCCAAAAGGACAGGATCGTCTTCGCCCGAAAACTAACTTGACACTGGAAAATCCACCATTTTTAATAGGAGATACATCGACTCAAATGCTTGTTTTTTCCATTGCTATGTCAGTTTACCGGAGGGTAACAAGAATAAATTTCAATAGCTTCTATTCCTAAACTTCAATGGTGAATCGTGAAATGCAAACCACATAACCTCATTTCTTTCCATTGCCATTCGTTAGTTTTCGCCGGGGGGGTAGGATGGGATGATGGGATTCAATGGAACCAGTCATGATGGACACCATGTCACGGGCTGGGTCTCAACTGATTGAAAGGGTAGGTCAGAAAACATCAAATTTTAGGGTTGCCAACATTCCTAGAGTTTACACTCCGGCAAACTAACATAGCAATGGGCTACCAAACACCATTTGAAGATGTATCTCCTATTGAAAATGGTGGTTTTCCATTGCTATTTTAGTTTACCAGAGGGTAGAATTTGATCCCTTTTCTGAGAAAACTTTCAAGAGCGTGGCCGTGTGTTGCAGGTTCTTTAAAGAGGATTGCTGTGGGGGCGGGTTTGTGTTGTCTTTTCCACTATACTAGGTGGTGGTTTCAAATTTTTGTTTATGTTCATCCCTATTTGGGGAAGATGATATGAAGATGATCCCAATTTGACGATCATATTTTTCAGATGGGTTGGTTCAACCACCAACTAGTTTCAGGTTGGTGATAATTTGACCAGATTGACGTGAAGGATTCCGGAAGTTGTTTTATTGTATTTGTCTGTGTTTGTATGACGTGATCCCTCCACAAGAATATTGAAAATATATATATGTATATATATTATTTCAATAATTAATATATATCTATGTATATATTTGGATATTGACAAACCAGCCACAGTTCAAAGGAAATTAATACATTGAAATACATTTTCCAAACAATCATTTTTTGTATCTATGTTAAGTTTTAGTCTTGTGTAGTTCAGATTGAAGTCCGGTTGCTCAGTTGGTTGAAAGCTACGGCAAATTGTGCGCGAATGATGGCTAGAAGTTTCGTGCATTTGAAGAAGCTTGGCAACCCCCTAGGATCCATGTGTGGTATATTTACCTACAGTTGGTTGGTTTTTATGGTAAATGTAGGTAAATATACCATACATGGATGCAATGGGAACAGCGCCCAGTTTTTTGCATGTTTTTTTTCGCCTCCAAGATATCATCGTTAGGGTTTTTTTCCCAGAGACATTCCAAAATTGTATGGAGTATTTACACCCTTGTCATTCCTAAACTACCCAATAGGTAAACAGATCATTGATCGAGTGTTTGGGAATACCAAGTGGGCCACAAAAAAACAGCTCCTGCTTTCAATTATACGGTTGGTTAATAGGGATCCTTATAAAGGTTCTATTACAAATCCCTTTGTAGCTGGGTAGTATTTCATCCCCTATATACCCCAAAACAACCAAAAGCCCTTTGAGCATTGCTCCAGTACCCTTGGGTCATTTCATGTGAGGTCGAGACAATGCGACACCAATCCTTGGCTTCTCCATCTTGTTACGTCCGGATGACGTCAGATTCGAGCGGTGGAACGCTGGTGTGGAATGCGTTTTCGGTTCAGCTAAGGTTGACATTGCTTGGAGCATCCCCGGAATTTTGTGACTAGGTTTAGACACTACAGATACAATTAAGAGTTGAGTGTAGCTCATGCAACTCCACTTAGGTACCAAAGCACAGAGTTAGGTGGCGGTCACTCATTATTTTAATCTTCATCCCCAAGGGGTTGCATCATCCAATTTGACTTGCGCATCTTTTTCAGATTGGTGAGAAAGAAGCACCACCTGCCACCTACTTATGTAAGGCAAGGTAATCTTTGGATTCTTTGAACCATCAAATTCATCATTTGGTAGGAATATGTTTTGCTTTTGTCCAACTACGGCTTTACCAAGTGGTTCCTCCTAGCAGACCTAGGACATTATCAACCGCTTACGCTACGTAGTCTTCCAAATAGCTTGTGAGTAGGTGTTGCGACCCGCAAAATTCTCCTGATAAGACCATTGAGGGTCAAAGACATCTTCACAAAATATTTGGAGGATTTTGGAAGGCTACACTCCCCAAAACTAACATAGCCCTCTGCAAATAGGCCCTCCCAAAAGCACAGTAGTCTTTCAACCACCAATTTTCAGGTGCAAACTGCTGTTAGTTTCAGGGAGGATGATTCAGAATGATCCTTCAGGTTTCCGTACACCTATATCAACAGAGACTTCCCAGCATTTTGGCGACTCCCTTGCCCCTCACCGACTGTCCTCACAGTGACGTGAACACCTAGGTGATGCTGCGTTTGGGACACCCGGAGAGCGAAGGGGGTGATGACATTGTTTGGGGAAATAAAAGGTACAGTAGTATCCCTAATCCTAGGCATCAACTGTCATATTGTCATTTTTTCATTGGTTCCATTGATTTTGCTCATCTTTGGTGGCCTGTTTTCTCAAAGATGTTGGTTTTCATATACCCTAAGCATCTTCCCCACAAATGATGGGCCGGAATCCGGAAGTTGTTTTTGCTTCATCACCAGAGGCCCGGAAGGCAGGTGATTTTCGGTGGCTCCTTGCACGTGGCTGTTTTTGGAGGATACCGAAGAAACTACCCTCCCGGAAACTAACATCAAAAGCCCCTGAAAATCAATGCTTGGAAGATGAACTTCCCTTTTGGCATGCCCATATTTTTAGGGGGCCATGTTTGTTAGTTTCCTGGAATCTGTATATCTATACTTAGGTGGTGCTTGAACCAGGGACTTTGGAGATGTTTGCCCGGCAAACTTGGAAAAACATGATGCAATTTGACTTGCATCGTTTTTTTTTCTCTGGATCGGTGGGGTAAAACCACCAACTAGGACAATGTTTAGTAATGTTACACCAAACATCACTGAACGAACATCTAGACATGCAAATACCTGAGGAAGTTGTGAAAGGGCCCCCAAAATTAAACCCCACCCAGCGAACGTCATTCATTCCTTCACTCCTTCATTCCGTCGTTTATTCATTCATTCATTCATACCAGACGTCCCAACAGATTTCAAGGGGCAACATTTGATGAAGCAGAAGATCACGAACATGGCTATGCTCCTAGAACCTTTTGGCTACAGTGGTTCCGTCTGGACTTAAGACCTTTGGCATTTGTAGGCGAAGCGGCTACTTCTTACAGCTATGGAATCCGCCAGAGTGCTGAGCATGGAAGAAGGCCGTCACGTGGAAGGAGCCCCTCCCGTTCTCGATCCCGAGAGAGGGCAGACCTGGACACCAATTGACTGTGAAGGCTATCCGGTGGTAAAACTTCGGTGAGATTGGGCATATGGTTTTCCAAGAGCACTGGCCACTACTTCAGGTATGGGAGGTGGACCTGCAGTCCTATTTGGCACCCATACAACTTTTTGTGACCGCCTATGGCATCCATGTAACTACCAGTAAGAAGCCCTGAAACTTTGCTCAAGCACATGCTTGATCTTCCTGTTGACGATTTTGAGACTAGCTTGTCTCCGACTTTGCTCGATTGAAAAAAAGTAGCTCATTATATATACATTTGACCCGTATCATCGATGTTATTGTTTTGGTTTTCATTCCACCCTATGACATTTCCTTTTCTTTTACCACTCTCATTTCTCCTCCTCAGTTGCCCTTCCATTTGATACTTGACCTCCGTTCTCTTTCCCTCTCTCCTCTGTAGTATCTCACCTCGGATTCAAACCTCCCTTTATGTCCAATTTCGTGCCAATTTAATGTGGATTGCAAAAAATGATAGTTCGAGACTTTGAGACTACCGCAACATGTTGCTTCAATTTATCCCATAGGATCAATGTATGGTATATTACCTACGTTTACCACAAACAAACAGCCAAATGTAGGTAAATATACCAGACATGGATGGTATGGCTATGTTTTTTTTTGTAGTTGAGTGGCGACGATTATGAATCATGGTGCGAAAAATCGTTTCTTGGGATGTTATCCCGAAGTACGTTTTGTTATCTATAATTCTTTTCGAGTCCATGCTTCACATAGTCATGGCCATTCCATGTATATCTGTGACTCACTTTACTTGGATTTGTTGAAGGTGATTGTTTACTGTGCACCATGGTAAATCATTCATCATTGAACCACCATTTGGGAGTTTAATACCTTTTTACTATCTTCAAGGATTTTTTAGCAAATCCATGTGTATTTTTGTGGGAACAAATATCAGAACAGGAGAAAACCTGCCCTCCCAGGACATACATCGACAATGATAATAGATGTTTGATAATGTTAGATGGTGGAAGTATATACCCTCCATGGAACTAACATATCCCACCTTTGGAAAGGGAAAATCATCTTCAAAAGTAAATTTGGGAAGGGATATGACAGTTTCAAAAAGATGGGTCGATTCTCACCACTTGTAAATTGTGGACTATCACGATTATTATTATGACCTTTATAAGTAGGGTTTTGATAACCCCATGATAACTGGTAGGGTCCCACTTTGCGGGAGGGGTATGATTCCGTACGTTGTTTTTTTTCAGTTCTGGCCCTTCAACGGAGTCATTTATTTGTTACGCCGCGGGACGCCGTACAAACCTCCAGGTCAGCAAGACGAAATCCAGCGCCGATGCCTACAAAGCTAGATCTTCCAGCTTGGGAGACCTAGAGAAACGGCAGACCGACCCGGCAAAAACGCGCGGATTCGCTTCGAAAAGGATGGCATATATATATATATATATACCTTCCCTGAAACTAACAGCAAAGGCCCTATACATAGCCCCTGAAAATAGGCCGAGGGCCCCAATAGGAAAGTAGTAAGTAGTATTCCAACCATCCATTTTTAGATGAAAACTCGCTGTTAGTTTCAGGGAGGGTAGTAAGTTGGGTAAAACAAAGCATTCTTGATATCACCTTAATGGTGTTGTGCATGGGACAAATCAGTGTGCCGAGTTCAACTCCATGAGCCGGGTGACTCATATGAAAGGGTGCTGCACTTGTGTCGAGTGATGGCAATTTCATGGCGATTTTCACCCCAGTTCGGTAAACTGGATCTCTATGACACTGGTGAGTAACTGGTGATGGATTTTTGCATTCCCTGACAACAGTCGATGCATTGTTTCAAGGATTTCTTTTGGCATGGATCCGATACTATGCTGCGATTTCTGCTCGTGGGGGGGTATGAATATCCATGTATGCCCCATGACATACATGTTACGTATGGCGATCAGGTATCTTGCATGGCGGATCGATGCATGCTGGTGGCAATTGATCCCAATACGTTGGGTTTTTTAATGACTTCTAGCAATTTTGCTGCCATTTTGAGGGTACAATGATTTTTAGGAACCTAACTATATGATTATTCCCTAAAAATCTAGGTTCCTTGCTAGACTACGATTTTTTGGGTTCCAATCACATCCGAAAAGAATAGGAATGTAGGCTAATGTAGGGATAATCCCGGATTCTTAAGACATACAAACGGATTCTTGAAATGTCACATTTCTCCTCCAGCAACTCAAAGAAATCTGCAGATATTTCAGGAGGCAAAACATCTCCGTTTGATGGTTGCAATATGTTTGATGCAATTGCACTTGTAAAATGCATCAAGTTGATGTGATATTGCTTCATTCAACATCCAAGAGTACTTGTACGCTTGCCAACATAGAGTCGGGGTACAGAATACCACCAGAAGAAATACCATAAGATTGGAACCTCAGCATATGAGTTTAAAAAAACACATGTCATCATCCAAACCACCAATCTCTTGATGTTAAATATAACCATATTTCTGTGGTCCCGAACAGGTTTAGCTTGAGCAATCGCCGCCATTGCTGCGAAGTATTCATATCAACAATGGGAATCAAAAATGGCACATCCCCGAAACAAAAAAAACACATAGAACCAAAGCTATAGTTTCATTGTTTTTCAATTGAAATCATCCCTATTTGGAAAAATGATCAATTTAATGAGCATATTTTTTCAATTGGGTTGGTTCAACCACCAACTAGAAAACTGTTTATATAAATAGGATTCATAAGGGGGGGGGGTTGATTCCCCTCATTTTTCCTAAGCAATCTTCCTTAGGAATCCACCGTGATGGTTTGTATAGATGGTTGTCCCTTTTTCCACTTGGATGCATTTTGTCGGGTGAAGCAGCGTGTCAAATTTTCGGGTATTGTACCTCCCAATACCCATTTTTTGTTAACCTACCCCATAGTTGTTCCCTTAATAAGGCCTTATTAAGGCTTTATTTCTCATGGGGGTACCTTACATGGGGGTAGGTTGACCAGCCATGATTCCAATCAAAAAACATTGGCATGTACTTTTGGGTTGTCGAGAAAAAAAATGCGTCCGGAAATAGAGAAGGGAAAAGGAGCCTTAACCCAGACAGCGGCAGCCCCCCAAATAGCCACCAGCCCTTTCGCAGTGAGCCCTTTTGCAGCGACAGCCTCACAGGTGGTGTCGCCGTTCAGCACTGTAACAGCAAGGATCCCCCTATCCACCCCGGTGCCGGCCGTAATCTCCAGCAACAGAGATTCACAACCCTTGACCTTCCTGAAGGAGTTCAACCTGGCACAGGTCCGACGTGATCGGCAGAACTGTGTTGCAGCACAGCTCCTCGTCCGACAGAAGGATGCTGAACTCCAACAAGCAGCAGTTGAGCTCGATCGGAATGCTGTTGGAGGACATGTCTCAGTTGGCAGGTCGCTGGAGAGACGCTTTCGAGAGCCTGGTAGAAAAGAGAAGAGAGAAAAGAAAAAGAGAAAAGCATCTGCCTCACCGTCACCACCAGGCTCACCCCAGAAAAAGAGACCACCAGGCTGGAAAATCACATTACTATAGGTGGTGGTTTCAAACATTTTTTATTTTTAGCCATACTTGGGGCAATGATCCAATTTGACTAATATTTTTCAAATGGGTTGAAACCACCAACAAGATTATGTTGGACACCTAATGTCATGTCAAGGTTTGGGTTTAGATGATGCTCTTTTCAAAAAAGAAGGGGTGATGGGTGCGTTTTTCAGGCTGCATGGTTCAATTTCTGGGGAGTACTACTAGATATGAACAGGCATCAAATGTGAATTATGTCTTTTTCAATTGAACTCAGCAGGCAAGATAAATTGTTGCATATCTTAGTCTTCTTCTCAAATGATTCTGGTACGGCCAAGAATGGTTCCCACCTTCTTGAAACTGGCTCAAAACATTAAGCATTACTGTACTAGCAATGTTTTGTGAAGCACAAATTTGCAAGAAATGACATTGGAATTGTAGCCTCAGCTTTATGGCCTTTGTTTGATATACACCAAATTTACTTTGAATCAATCCTGATAAATCAGATGTCAACCCTTAAAACAACTGCTAGAAAACATGGCTTGAAATTTTTGGTTTGCTCTCCCAAAAAAAAATGTTTCCCACAACTTCAGTGGGGTGGTTTCCAGTGAGCTGCCTATCGAATCTCCGTAAAGGCACCTCCCATGGAAGGTGATAATCGGCCGCCGGGAATATCGCCAGGGTGACCCAGCGTGCAACAAAACGTTGGCTTGGAGGATGTTCCCGGATGGAAGTGCTGGGATGAATGCTTACCCATTTTTATGGTAAATGTAGGTAAATATACCATACATGGATCCTATGGGCAATGGTTAGGATCAATGGGTTATAACCAAAAAATATACTAATCATTGAAATAAGTAGGTGAAATAAGCCATTGATCCTAACCATTGATCCTGACTTCCTGGCACATATGCCTCATTTATAAGTAGGTGAAATAAACCATTATTGATCCTAACCATTGATCCTACCTTCTGTCCCGGGACATCCAAGTGGGGAGTTGTTCAATGACCAAGTCAGCCGTGTGCCGAAAAGCTGAAAAACCCTCCTTAAAACTGACAGCAAACGCCCCTTAAAATAGGCCGAGGGGCCCAACATGAAAGTTGCTTCCCAACCATCCATTTTCAGGTGCGCAGTGGTTCACTAACAATCCTTGACACGCTGCACTGTGTGGTGATGCAAGACTAGGCTGTGGTTTCAAATAAAAATTCACCCCAAACCCTGAACAAAATTATCCAATTTGACTATAGTATCATATTTTTCAGACGGGTGGCTTAACCCCCAGCGACCATATATTTGGTGTTTCCTAATTGTTCATACGTGAAAGCAGCAGCTGGCGAAGAAAAATAGAGGAAGCCACTTCATTGCAAGTTGATTCTGCGTCCTGGTCCCTGTAGGAGAATGAGGTTTGAAAGAGAGTTTTGTCAGGGATCTTTTTGTTCTTCCGAAAAATGTCACTGATCAGTGAACAGTTTCACCCTGTTTCTGCGTTGCTCCTGGGCAAGGCCCTGCATTTTATCGTGCGTTGGAGTTGTCAATGGATTCCCAAGCAATCTGCCGAGGATGCTGCTTCCACCATTACTCGACCAGAGAAGCATTCTGGAACCAGCTTAGCTAAGCTGCAAGAAAGAGATTCTGATCGCCCTTGGTATCAAAGAAGTCGTTGAGAAACAGAAACTCCGAGGTCGCGGTGTCCTGCCGCCCATGTCAGTACAGTCAGGGTGGATGCTGAGCATCACCCAGATTTTGTCCACAATCTATAGATATCTATAGTGCCATACACTTGGCTTCGCAAAATCACAAGTCTAGAGTTTTTTTCTTTTTTTCGCCCACGTAGTAAGTGGTGAATAACCATGGTTAGTAAGTCCCCGAAATAGAGTTGCTCGCGTTCCAAGTGGCCTAAATGTTTTTACATGTGATTTACTAATCACTTAATTACAAATTGCCATGATCCTCCAAGTATTTGTATGGCTCAACATCAAGTACCAATATTAAACCACCTAGATTTCTGCCACCAACAATAGATTGAATGGGTAGAACATGGTAATATAAACCATAAATCGACCATAAAAATCAACCATTCATGTAGGTAAATGTGTACCCTACATGGATGGTACATTTAAGGTGACTTTGTGTATATGTTCTCCTTTAAAGCGCTGTTTTAAGAGGGTTTCACCAAATTTTCCCAGGCCAAAAGCATGGTGGTTTCCTGGGGATCCTGGGCGTTTCTCACTACTCTGTGCACGGAAGCCTGACCTTCCGAAGGAATTTTCCGAAGGGGCGGGCGGTGTGGGCGATTTTAATACCTAGAAAATCGAGGCAAGATGTCCCCTGAAAATCAATGGTTGGAAGATGTATTTCCTAATAATAAAGATCTAAATCTATTTTGATGAATGTGTGTTTCCAAAAATAGGGGGAAAACCCCAAAATGGATGGTGAAAATAATGGAAAATCCCTATGAACATATGGGATGATTTGGGGGGTTTTAACCCCCTATTTTCGGAAACTAACACATCCTGAGGTTCGGTATGACTGGACCCCGAAACATTTACCTCTGTCGCGAATGTTTGATGAAAATGTATAGTAATAAATCCCGGTGGGATGAAATGGGGCCCCTATGAATGGCCTTATAAATATCTGGTCAAATCATAGCGACCTAACACGACCTCGCCCAAAAAAGGTAGTTTTTTATTTGAGGGAATCTAGGTTGGTGCTTGCAAAATGCCCCCACTTAAGAATCCCATAGATCATACTACCTTGAGAATCATTTTTTGCAGTATATAGACCTTGTGAACACAATGGCCAAATTCAGCAAAAATCACACCTTTTCACCATTCAATGGAAGAAGTGCGGCATCGCCTGGGATGCACCAAAAGCAAAGCAACAAGGTCAAAACCCAGACCTATATCTAGAAATACGGTTGATGGAAGAAATCCTTCACCAGTTGTTATAAGTAGTTTATCCAATTATTCACAAGGTTTTATACTTCCCAGGTGATGCAGGATTTCTTCCATCAGCAGTATGAATTATCCCTAGACATCCAGTCGAATACCTCCTGACATTCTGTATGACTGGACCCCAAAAACATACCGTCCAGACACCAAACCTCAGGAGGTATGACTGGATGTCTAGGGTATGCTTCAAACCATTAAGCTCAGGTTGACTAACTGTGAGTTTTTGTTGAACCCACAACTTGGGTGCAGGAGGTGTAATAGTGGCGCAAAAATCAAGGTTTCGAGCCGGAAATTGTTTCATATCATCCTGGTGATCATGATTGCATCCTGGGAGGGCCCACACCGAATCCACAATCTTGGATCTGTTGAAGTTACCATTTTTCACCATTTTGGAGCAGATGTTTCTTACTTTTTCTCAACAGGCATTGTGGCTTTCGCAAATCCAAGAAACTTGTGGTCGAGTTGTTGAAACATGTTGTCCATTTTTTCTACATAGTGCTTTAACTTTTGTTTTTTATGTTCATCCCTATTCGGGGAAGATGAACCCATTCTGACGAGCATATTTTTCAGATTGGTTGGTGAAAAACCACCAACCAGTTTTTTACTTGTTTGATTTTAAAGAATTTGTTTCCTTGGATCTATCCCCCATTTTTTTTGGGGGGGGTGGTCATTGTCGACTTAAACCTTGGTCCTGCCGTGTCTTGCCGGAGGTATCAGCCATTGGCATTGATGTCGGGAGCCACTCAGAGGTTTGGTTGTTTTCGTGGCCCTCAACAAAGGTAGCAACCGCGGAATGACCCTGGTGATGTTTGTTCAGCTTAATGAAGGTTTATGGTGGGATCCCTAAACCTAAAATTGTAACAATCTTGGTGGACACGGTTTGTTTGCATTTTTGTTTTAAGTGGGTATAAGATTACAATGGTATAAGGTAATGGGTATCACCAAAAAAAAGAAGGTAGGTACAAGAGATGGTGTAAGTGGGTGTAACAAGAGGTTCGCACCCCTGAAACTAACAGTGAAATCCCCTGAGGATATGGTTGGAACACAAGCCTGTCCCTTTATATAGTCGTTTTTTTTTTCAGATGTATCCCCGCAAGTCCAAGAACAAACAAAGAATGGTCTTTAGGATGATCCATGTAAAGGATTCACGATTCTACCAATGGCGCAAAGTTTAGTCTTTGGACTTCCTGGGGTATTGTAGGGGATGATGGAATACTACCACTGCGCTTGCATTTTTTTTATTTCAGTTGTATACCCTCCTGGTTATTTAACATGTCCCCCAGCAAATCCATACTGTTCGGCACATTTGAGTCGATGCGTCTCCTTTTTTCAGGTGGGATATCCTAGTTTTTGTGGAGGGTTCTGGGGGGATTAATATACAACACTACTAGTGGGTTTTCGCGGCTCGCTTCATTTTTTCAAACTTTCAACTGCCAGGGTTTTGCTTTCTGAAGATTGCTTGTCCTTGAATTGGAGAGTATTACACCCCGCTGGGACTTGATGAATAGATACCCATGATGACACCATTTTATTACAAGCTCGAGATACACTTTCCACTGCCCATCATTTTTGATAACTTCCCTACACATCCAGTCATACCGAAACTGAGGTTCAGTATGACTGGAACCCGCAAAAACAACTCAAAAACATGCCATCCAAACACCGGAACCGCCTCAGGAAGTATGACAAGATGTCTAGGCTTATCTACGTTCGACAAATTTTATGGGTGTTTTACACTCCCTGAAAACTAACATGGAACCTGAAAATGAGCCCCTGGAAGAGGAGATTCCTATTAAAAACCATCATTTTTAGGTTCCATGTTAGTTTTCGGGGGTGTACACTCCCTGAAACAAACATAGTCCCTAAACATCGACCCTCCTAAAAGATCCTAAAAGGACATGTCATCTTCCAGCTATTGATTTTCAAGGGCGAACTCGCTGTTGGTTTCAGGGTTCGGGTACTGTTGGTGGTTTTTCCCGGATCCAGTTATAAATGGCATGAAATAACCCTCATTGGTAGGGTTATAACCCCTATGGAAGCGCTAACCGTTGGAAAAAAAATTGCTCAGTTTGCTCCACCTAAACCCAGCCACCTATAGGTTTCATGGTATGGCAACAAAAAAAAGGTGTCGATTTTTTGGCTGCTCCATGGATTCAGTTGATTCGGTTGATGTGTGTTGGATCAATGCGAAAAGATAAATATGACGAGCACATAAGCAATAACTGGGATTTGCTTAAGGGGAGTTTTTGGTGTCAGAAAAAGTTAGTAAACTTTTGTGATGTTTTTTTTCCAAGTCGACATATTTGATTCACATAAGCAGTGACCAAAACCCTGGTTCTTTATTGCTTCATATAGGGGTTTTCACCTCATTTATACGTGGATCTGCACCATACAGGCCCCTACCAGTTACAAATGAGGTGATAACCCCTATAGCAACCCCAGTTGCACATTTATTTTCAGCCATGTATAGAGATTTCCTACACCCCCTTTAAAAACTGGTTTTTGGGCCCGCCTTGTATGCAACGTCTCGCCATAAATTGATTTGGCTCAAGTTTATGTGCAGCTCTTCCGAACTTCAAGAGATTGCATCCTTGTATGACAGTGAAATTTAATCCACGCTGTCGACGTATCTTAAAATGTAGAGGCCCAAACATGGATCAGGTTCTTATTAAAAAGCAAGGAACCATTTGGGAGGCTATGGAGGGTCAGCAAATCTTGAGACACACACAAATCAAGAAAAGTTATTGTTTTTTGTTTTTGAACAGCATTTTGCCCTGAAAGTGAAGCAAATCATAGATTTATTGATACCCTGGAAGTCCATAGACCATCATTAAAAAAAAAAAATCACCAAAGACCATTCTTTAAGTAATTCAAAAAAGGGAATCTTCAGCATCCAAAATTAGGGAATCTCTTATTTTAGTCGGCTTAACTTCCAGGAGATATACCCTATGGTCAAAGTACATGGCTAACCGTCCCCAAAAGGTTAGTTAATACATGACTTATCCCTAGACATCCAAATACCTGGTGAATAGGTGTTTGAAACCCCAAACATCTCCTGAGAAGGCTTTTAAGGGTGCCAAACACCGATCCTCATCAGGTATTTGGAGGATTTTGGATGTCTAGGGTATGTAAACGACTTCTCGGTTTCAGCCGCTTCCACCAACTAAACTTCAACTTTCGAGGTGGGAAAGTGGAAAAAAGCACAAATATGGGTGGAAGGAACAAAACCTTTTGTTGATTTGAATATATATGTATACATACGCATAGCAATATAAAGGAATGTATAGGGTATGATTTTATAATGTTTCACGAGGATTATATAGTATAGGTGCTTCTAGGGAATGTTGTTCTTAACCAACTTGTAAAGCAAAATTCGGAGATTGGTGACTGGCCAAGTACCTGACATGGGCGCTGCTTGGTGTTGCATAGCTCTTGCTGAACTGGCATGGGGCAATGAGATTGAAACATGTGTCTTGACTTTCAATACACTTTCAATGAAGTTGGATTTTTTGAGTTGGTGATCTTGTACGGATTCGGGAGGTGATTTGTTGAGTTAGTGATCACCTTGAAGCATGTGCCTTACCTGAAGTACTATCACACAACTTGAATTGGTTGACTTGGTATTCTTTACGGATTCCACAATCAGATGCAGCACCATCTTTCACCACTATTTGGGTCCGAATATGTTTGGTTCACTCTTTCCCCTTTCGCAAATTCAAATGGTCTGGCCTGATGTCATACATAGATGGATAGATGGCTTTAAAGATCAATCCAAATTTAACCCCCAGGTGATTCAAGCTGTGACCTTTTGATCCACCTACGTCACTTAACCTTTCAAAGGGTCACATATATAATATCATATAACCATTCCAAAAAAGGGCGCGAATAATTGGTAGGCCCCCAAGTCTTATAGGTTGTCAGTGGGTTTATTTCAATCAATACAGAGTGGTGATGTTTTTTCTTCTGAATACAGGAGGGCCTTTCATATGTCCCACAAAGAAAAAGACCAGAAACATAATGCTGGTGGTAAATTGTTGTTGTTGCTCACCAGGCAGATAATATGTTACCTCTCACAAAGCAATATATGATTCATGCCATGCCTGAAAATTAAGCCCGCCCCCAAATCCAGTGATTTCATCATTTGTCCCATCATCCTATAGGATCCATGTATGGTACATTTACCCCATTTCCATAGAAATCAACGGTCCATATACTTATGGATGTGATATACCACAATACATTATTCCAATGGGCATATGTTCTTTACTTTCCCTTTGGTATAGTGGCGACGCTGGAGCGAGCATTTCAGTTCTTTCATTTGTACAGTTTGACATTCAACGCAATGGTTCAACAGATCAAGTGTGTACCCAACCGCCACCTTACCGGTGTATTTTTTACCCGCTGTTTTGCCCACTTGGCTGTTCCACATAAAAATCCTACCCCATAATGGAGTTTTTTTTTTCTGGCATCTCAGAAGGGTTTTTGCATAATAGATACAATAAGGGAAAATGCTCTTGGAACTTACATGTCCCTTGACTTCTCGGGGTTAGTTATAGCTAAAACCCTCATTTTTTACATGGTTTTGGTGGGTGCAAAGGTGGGGTGAAGATGAAATTCACCTTTGTTGTGCCGAGATTTGTCACAGCTCCGTATTGCAGCAGCTGCATGTGTAGAGCACACTGCACCTGCAGGTGCCTTTACGGAATGGGTGGTTGGGTGCTTGGATGTCCCAGGAAGTTAGTAGATGGTTAGTAAACAGGCTATAACCCTAATATACCCCATTTATAAGTAGGTTATAGCCCATTTACTTACCATTTACATCCATTTACCAACTTCTTGGGACATCCAAGTAAGGGAAGGAGTATTCAAAGGAGCTGAAGATTTTGATGTTTCCGCCTGGTTGCAGAGATGTATAGGTTATAGGGGTGGTTAGAAAATTTCTGGTGGTGGTTTCAAATATGTTTGATTTTCATCCCTATTTGGGGAAATGATCCAATTAGACTGATAATGGGTTGAAACCACCAACTGGTCCCCCAAGCTTTTTTCCAAGTCGTAAATGGTAGTGATTTGGAGATATATCAGATTTTTGTTCGGATCATGTACAACTAATAGTGATACTGACACTACCCTTTCTCAAAAAATTGGAAAGGGATCTTCAAGTGTCTAATCAAAAGGTGGTTGGTGTATGAGGGGATCCTTCAAGTGGTTTTGTGAAATAATTTCCTGATAACATATATTTATAACTGGGTAGTTTTTTCATCCCCTACATTCGGGCTCCTAAAAATCCTAACCCCTCCCTACAATAGGGTTTTTGGGGTTCCAATCTCATCCTTAGAATAGGATTCAATCGGTGTAATCCCATGTTCCGAAGAAAAACACAGACACACACACCTGGATTCCTAGGGTACATTACATAATTATGTAGTAACAAGATAGAACAAGATATATAATCAAAATATGACTACAGTAAACATGATAGTTTTATACTTGCTATACACTGTCCACGGACTGGTTTTTAGCTGGGTCAACTGCTGGCGTATGAAAACCTCCACGAAATAACTGGTATTAAGTGGGGAGTATTTCATCTCCCAAATACAGCATAAATAATCAGGTTGAAATGATTACTGCTCATGTAATATGGAATCATTCAAAAGAAAGAAGTACCCTCCAGGGAACTAACATATCCCCTACCAAGGCACTTTTGAAGATGATGTTCCTTTTCCCCAGGTGGGATATGTTAATTCCCTGGAGGGTAACCAATTTAATTTGTGGATAGCCATCAGGTACCCGGAATGGAAATTTATGTGTATGGTGGTGACATGATCACTGCTCAGATCACCAAAAGTTTCAGGTACCAAAAATGCAGGTACTGAGCCTTATATGTACTGCAATTTTGTGGGTGGGCTTTCCCTTATATACATACATCTTACATACAGCTTATATAGGTGTGGATTCCTCCATTTTAGGTACTTGGATGTCCCAGGAAGTTAGGAAATGGTTTATAACCCCAATATACCTCGTTTATAAGTTATAAGTGTTCTTTATTTTGCCATTTACAAACCATTGATGCCAACTTCCGTCCCGGGACATCCAACTACCTGAAATGCTTGCTGCTCAGCTGGCATGCAACCCGCTTCTCCAGGGCCTGCATTGTTGCATTGCATTTCTGTCAAAGCTCCAGGGCCCAATTGGTGGCTCCCGCGACCAGTGTTGCTGGGCAGAGAACGGGCACAACGGCGGGGGCAAAGGGTGTATGAAAAATCTACATACTTCAATGTCCCGGTGGAAGTCAGGATCAATGGTTAGTAAATGGGTTGTAACCTACTTACAAGCCCACTGATTCTACCCTTTTACTAACTTCCTGAAACATCCAAGTAGGTATCATGTGTTCCTATAATTTGCAAGATGTTTTTCGTTAAGGATTTGATGAACTACCCAAGAAATGATTTTGTGGGGATAGGTTTTCCGGCGTATATTTGAGTAGAGTACTACAAAATGGGCCCCGTCACCAGTTTATAAGTGGGGTTTTGTGAACCTTATGAATGCTTTGATACATATACCCTAAGAATCCATGTATGTGCTAAGGAAGATTCCTCTTCTTTTCGGATGGGATTGGAACCCAACAAAAATCCTTAGGGATGGGTATGGATTCTTAGGGATAAGTAATCGGAGTTAGAAGTCTTACTTATAGGGGTTCTAGCCAAATTTATTACTGGATCTGGGGACATCATGAAACTATCAGGTGTTGGGTGGGGATCAAACAAGCAGCAAATGTATGAAAGCAGTCAGAAAGGCGATTGAGACGTTGCAGGAGAGGTTGGCTACAGAGCAAGCTGCATTTTTATATGTAGATAGGTCCTTCAGCAACAGCAACGACGGCTTCGGATGCGACGCTCTTCTTGACGTTTCAACATTGCTTTTTAGTCTTCCTTGAAGATTTTCATGCGAGGGTTGGCAGTAAGCATGCTCAAGGAGCACTAGACAAATTGCTTTTCAAGTGGTCACTGCGAGATGCTTTCGAAAATGTTAGTCGGTGCATGGTGTATGCATTGTACGATACAACAACTTTGTGGATCATTGCAAAACGGCTTGCAACGACATCGCCGTGTTGTATCTCACATGGTCCGTTTTCACTTGGTGTAGGATTTCTTCCATCAACAGTATGTTTGTTTTAGGGAGTGTAAATCATGCAATACTTTTTTTTCACCCAGGACTTTTTCATGCCAAACGATTTCATTTTGTGGGGCAGTTGGAATTTCTGGAGTACCCGCCAAAAATGGTGGGTTTTATGGATCCCAGGTTGATACAGTAGTATATGAGATGCAGATATACATATATATATATACAAGAATCCATATCCCTACAATGCCGTGTAGGGTATACTTACCCCATTTCGGTAATTTCAAAGAGATAATACATGACACATGTAGATAAACAAACCAGTCCATGGATAGTATAGCAAATGTGATTCTGATTTTAACGCTAAGAATCAAGCTGTGTGTTTTTCAGATTGATTGAATCCTATTCAATCAGATTTTCAGATTGGAACCCGAAACATCGGATTTTTGATTGGTTCTTGTGGGAGAGGAGTTTCAAAAAAAAAACAAGGTCCAGAAAATGGTTATTCTTGAGGATTCCCATTCCCAAACACCCAAGGGCCCACATGTAGCCAAAACATCTTTTCAAACTGAGCATACTTAAAAAAAAGTTTTTTTTTGCAAATACTCACTGGGGGTTGGTCTATTTACCGGACCAACACTGAATAATTGAAAGGAAGTTTTAAGAAGGGTCATTATATGACACCAACCCAAACAGTGAACTACTGGATGGGAAACCCTTTTTTTAAACAAACATACTGTTGATGGAAAAAATCCGTTACTAAGTGATAAGTAGTTTATCCCATTATGTACAAGTCTTTTATGCATCCTAAGTGGTGCAAGATTTCTTCCATCAACAGTAAAACCTGCCAGGTTGCGCCTTCCCAAAAGGAAAGAACATTTCATCTTCAAACCATCTATTTTCAGGTGCGAACCATTAGTTTCAGGGAGAGTACAATTTATGTTTGAAACTAAAAACAGGTGCCGAAACTTTGCACACACATATTGAAAACAACACAAAATCAACATCAACAAACACACCCAATCCAGGCCCAGTGGCATATATATCATATTTAAATCTTTGCCCTAGACATCCAAACAGCCAAAACTGAGACTTGTAGTATTTGTTTGGACACCAAAAAAAAACATATCATCCAAACATCCTCAAACATCAGGTCGAATGGAGGTATATATATTTGGATGTTTGGGCTTGGAGAATCTGCTTATTCTTTAAATACCTAAGGTTTTTTTCACATATGGAAACCCATCCTTAAAGGCTATTCAATACCCATATGCTCCCATGTATGGGATATTTACTTTCCTACATTTGCCATAAATATATGGTAAATGCAGGTAAATATTCCATACATGAAGATTCTGGGATAGACTTTAGAAAAATGATGTGTAACTTGTTTTTGATCGCTGCAAGGTTCGACGAAGCATTACGCAACGCGAGCTGCAGAGCAGCTTCTGGTAGCGACGCGATCGAGCACCGTGACTTGACTGGGTCAGATACTTAAATGGCATTGTAAATACCACGGGCCCCAAAAAAACTACATTTTTAGAGATTTTTTTTTATGGTAAGTCACCAGTTTTTTTTTAAAGGTGGCCACAACCTGTATGTTTCATGCTTTTGGTGGCTCATTGTAGGTAATTTATGAGTTATACCCCCTATGAGTGGAGTGCTATAATCCTACTTATAACTGGTAGGGGCCCACCTTGCAGTCGTTGCGTGGCTGGTATCCCATGCAAATCCTTGACTAGCCTTGGCAAACGATAGTAGAGAGCGACGAATTTGAAGAAATGTCCTAGGTTTGTGTTGCACCAGTTTTAGCTTGTATGCATTCCCTAGGCATCCAGTCATATTCTCAGCTGATGATTGGGGTGTCCAATCACCTTCTCAGCATAGTATTTAGGTTCCACTACCATTCTCAGAAAGTGATTGAATCCCTAGGGATTGATTGTTTTGGGAGTTTTTTTTCAAATCACCTGAACAATGGCAGAAAGGGTTTTTTGTTGGACAACTACCTGAAGGTCAAAATAGATGGCTTGCCGATACCAAAAGAAAGTTTAGTAAAGGGTCCTCATAAACCAATATGTAGGGACTGTGCCATCTACTTTTCAACTATTGTACAGTACTGTGCATAGCAAATCTTTCGGAATACTCTCCTTTCCCAATGGCAAGTGAAGTTGGTACGAGGCATCCCTGAAAAATTGCAATCTGGTCATAACGACGGCAATCTGGGAGGGCGTTTCTTATCCCGATGTTCACGTCAAACCCAGGACTCAGGAGTTTAACGATAAATATAATAAGTGAAATAGGCGGCATATCAACCCCTTTGTGTTTGGATTAAAGTTTAAAGTTGATTTCTCCTGCAAGTGATAAGTGATGTGGGTTGAAATCTTACCCCAGTTGAGGTTTTGGCAGTTTATCACATACTATCAGCAAAAGCACCTGAAAATGGATGGTTGGAAGATGAGATTTCCTTTTTTTTGGAAGGCCTATTTTCAGGGGCGAAGTGTGTTAGTTTCCGGGAGGGTAATTTTGAGTCAAATTTCATGCTTTAAGTGATGTTTTTGCTCGACCCGCAGCCAGTTGTGATCCTTTGCTCCTTAAGTTGCAGTAGGGAACATATCACCATCTTTTGCTCATTTGATAAAATCATTAAGCACCAGCCGGCTTATAATACCAAAAAATGCTGCAGAATTTCATCCATCAATATAAACCCTCTTTTCGTAAGGCGAAATCACCCAGTTATCATCCAGTTATCTACTGATTCTGAAGCCTTTGTTGTCAAAAAACCTTGGAGTTTCCCTTTGGGATCAATCTGGGAGAACAACAACAAGCATTCACCAACCCCCACTTGGATGTCCCAGGAAGTTTGTGTTTTGGATAGGATCAATTGGTTATAACACAAAAAAAATATATTTACAAGTAGGTGATATATCAAGCCATTGATCCGATCACCATTGATCCATCCACTTCCGTCCCGGGACATCCAAGCAAAAGCATTTTGTTGAGGCCAGTTTTCGAGCTCGGTTTACCCTTACAACAAATACGGAAAAGGAACGGTTCCCTCCCGGAGCGCTTTGGTAAGTTAAATCCGGCCAAGGGCCAAGATATATACCCATAGGATCCATGTATATGGTATATTTACCTAGATCCTATGGGATATGAAACACGGATTGCACATATGAAGTTGAATTGAATTTGAAATTGGGCAGGTTTTTTCCCAAAAGTTAAGGTAATGACGGTCCATATTGACTCACATTTCTTTCATTCATGGGTGGTGAAAAAACCGTCACCTATCAAATCCTGATTTGATTCGGCTGTTTTGTTATTTGGGAGACATCATAATAGATTTGCAAGTGCAGGAGATGGATGGAATGGAGTGATTTGAACATTATTTTTTGCATAAGTGGCAATTGTCCAAGAAATCTCCAACAGGACCGCACTGAACGGACCCCTCACCCTGAGTATCTAATAGCTCAAGCAACTAAAGGGTCCGTTTGAAAGGTCCCATTCAATGTTTGATAGAAAACAACAAACACCACCAACTACTGACCCTATAGTCTTCCAGCCACACCGAACTGAGGAGGATCGGTATCCAGTGAATGGACCCCACATTCACTCACACCTCCTCCCTGAAACGAACGTCTGGCACCTGAAAATAGGTCAAAATGGCCTCCAAAAGGAAATTATTCATCTTCCAAAGCATCTATAGAGTTATGTATATAAATGTTCATTATTTGAGGTATTCTTTAATGCTAATATTATAGAGTTTCGTAAGTTGATTGTATTTTGGTTATTAACTAAATGCAACTATATAATAAATTTGAATAATAAAGAATTGAAATAATGAAAATAAATGTCTTTTCTTCCAATAAAAAGAGAGATTACCATAGCCATTTTGGCTCAAGATTGAGCCAATCATGGAGGTTAATGTCTATGAGGATGGTCGGATGCAGGCTGTTCAAGTAAAACTTCGAGGTGCAGTGGTGTTGACTCCACGCCTGGAGGCGGGGATTACACCCGAAAAAATGGCCTTTTCTTTTCATGAGATACTACCTACTTATATAGGGCTGATAAGAAGCCATGAAAGAAGGGTCCCGGAATTAACTAACATGAAATCCGAATGATGGTTGACTCAGGTGTTGCCTGTGAAGAGAACTTTTGTTCACTTCCCGGGAGCATGAGGAGCCTTCCTTTTCCCATTGTTTTCCCCAACGACCGCTTCATCCCTGTCACTTCCGACGGGACGTACGTCGTTTTCACTAAACGCGTCAACTCTTTCCCTTTCACCTCCACTATCCGTTTCCATCGCCAGCTGGCTCTGGACATGAGGCGTCACTTCCACACGCCCATGCCAGCACTTGGCTCCAACATCAATGTCCACCACATTGACGGCACCACCAACAACAACGACACTAGCAACCTACAAGTGCTAACTCGTGCCCAACACATGGCACAGCATCCTCCACCAGCCCCACCCCGGCGCGGGGTTCACCCACCACAACACCGACAACGACGAGTTCGTCGCAATTGAGTGACTGAATTGCAAAGAGTGTTGTTCGGAAAAGGGAATGTCACTTGGGTCGTTCTTCGGGTTGTTGTTGTTGTTGTTGTTGTTGTTGTTGTTGTTGTTGTTGTTGTTGTGGTTGTTGTGATGGCATTGACCGCCGTCAGCGTTTTGAGTCTCATCCCAACTGTTTTTTCTGCAATTGATGGTAATAATAATTTAGTAAGTATATTTTCTATTTGGGGTGGCGCGGGGCACTTGCTCCTGAGGCCATGGTGGATGGTGAGGATGAACAGCCCGTGGGGCCCCAAGAATCTTTTGAGATAGTCATCCGAACTGGCAAGTGGTTAGTATGTGTATAGGGTCAATCTCCTAAATCATGATTAAGGGAGGTAGAATCCAGATAAGCCTATACTCACTAACCACTTCATGTTTTTTCAACATCTGCTAGGATGCAGATGGCTACGTCTTCTGTATCAATGCCTGTGCCCAATATCTTGAGCCAGCAAGAGCCCCAGCCCTTTTTACGCCTTGAAGCTCTAATCCCGTCTAAATTTGCTTTAAACCATTCCGCTCGTCTCCCAGATTCCTGAAGATGAAGAAGCTCAAGAATATGAAGTCGACACCATATGGATATGTCGTTGATGTTCTTCAATCCTCATTTTCTTCAAATTGGAGGTGGATGAAGGTGGATGAAGAACCAGCTGAAGAACATGATACGGAGGCAGTATAAAGGATTTGCAGTTGAAAAGGGTAACCTGGAATTAGATTATGGGATGTAGAATTCCTGTCATTACAATATAAACTGATTCAACATAGTGCCGCTGCAGCAGTGGGTGGCAATGTAAAGTTCATTGTCAGTAAAGTTGTTCACTTCTGTTTTTATAAATGTACCACCTTGCCCATTCCCTTATCTTGGGCTTGAAGACTTATTCCCTTGAAGATGTTTCAACAGAATATTTTTGGTTGAATATGGCGTCCCCTGAAACGGGGAAACGGAGGAAGTGCAGGGTGGGTTGCGGTCCTGCCGCTGGTGTGTACTGGTGTGTGTGTGGACAGTTTTTGTGCAATGGGCACTAGTGCTTAAGAAAAAACACACAGAATTGAAATCACCACCCCTATGGGTCAGTGTGTTCTTCAAACCATGTTCCCTGATGTGTTTTAGGGATGTAATTGATGACAAGGTTGAAGGTTCCTGCTGCTTTTAGACGTACATAGTTTAAAAACTGAATAGTTGGATGTTTCAATGGCAGCGATGGTGTGGAGACCTGGTCGGTCATCAATCAGCAAGCTGATGCTGTTTTGTTGGACGTAGTGCTAGCAACTATGAGATTGTGAATGGGTACGACGCTTGTGGAGCTGGCCAAATCTAAATAGGCACATGACACACACCATGCTGTGTTTCAAAGGGCGAAGGATAGGTGGGCAATGGTTTGTTTTAGACACACTGGTTCCATCCAAGATCTTGTTTTTAAGGTTTTTACTCAACCAAGAGAATATTATCCAACTTCTTGGTGGGTAGCACTTATAAGTATATAATGCCACCATTTGTTTTCAAACAGGTTGGGTTTGCATTCCCCAAAAAGCAGTGCCACAGGGTACCACAAAGTGCCGCAGTTCAAGGTAGAGGATTCAAAACCATTCGTTTTCAAAACCCAAAAAGGAATCCAAGTTTAAGTCTCAATATTATTGAGATTAATGCTATTATTATGATCTTTTTTTTGAAGGCACTATTTGGGGCAACCACCAACTCATCAGCCAACCAAAAACTTGCTGCCAAGCTCCAAAACCGCAAGGAGCACCAGTGGTGGCACCGGGCAGATGCTGCTCCTTGGGATGTGGAGGGGCAAAGGTTGAAGAAATGATATAAGAATAAAAAAACATCATTAGAAGTTGAATATCAGTCACATCCGATCAAAAGGAAACCATCAAAATATCTGGGCCCCCAAATCCATTTCCTGTTCCCCCTAATCACTTGCAATTCCTTTATAATATGTAATGTTTTTCTTCAATCTTCCAAGGATGATTCACTATGTCTTTATGAAGTTTGAGACAAGTTGATCCCATCATTGCCAATGTGGGTGGATACATCCGATATGTTCATCGCAGTGTATGTTCTCTTCACGATCTGATACACGAATTGCAGGAGGACATCAAGGATTTCAAAGAAGACGATGAAGACTGAAAGGCAGACGCCTTTTGAAGGCGATGGAAAAGTATACCCCGAAGGGATAAGCGATAAGTCAGTAAATCCGATAGTTTGCGCAGCAATGTTCAACTACGGACAGTGGTCGCTGACTCCCAAGGTGCTGGCCATGTGATGGTCATGAACGCGGGATGCGGAGGTTTGGTGCCTCATCATTGCATTATGTAGTGCAAATGAGATTTGACCGTCGCATTTATTCTGAAGCGTTTCTCAAGGCTGATGAAAGACTGGGCGAAGCATTTGCTTAATCTTCTGTTTGCTTTTCTGCTCACGCAGGTTCAACCGGTGAACAATGCTCCGACACCAGTGGGAGTTAAAATTTACCGGTAGCAGGAAGTCAAGCGCCGCACTGGCACAGTATTATTAGTAGTCGCTATAGCAAGTTCACTATTGACCTTTAACAATGAATGAATATGCGTTTTCTGTATTTTTTTTGAATTTTCATCAAAATTTTGATTTTATAATAATTCAACTGTTAATACAGATCTAAGAAGTGAAAATCATTTCGTAAGTAATTTAACTGCAATTTCTACAGTAAATCTTTCTGGTGATACATTTTCTATCAGGTTTTTAGGAGAAGCGTTATATTCTTTAGGAAGTGCGTATTTACACGGTACCACTGTGGCAACTGATTTGATAGTATCAAGTAGCTTCTATTGTTAATAGTTGTACTAAAGCAAATAACTTGACGACAAAAGATGTTATAGCAACTAAAAAGCATTAATTAGTCATTCTCTAGCCAATAATAACATATTTTTCATCATCTTACAGTATTAACATCTATGTTAACAAATCAACATCCAGGATCTAATTCAAGATCCTCTCATATAACAATAAATAATACTTGTAATGTTAATATTGGTGTTTTGAAAGACCTGTTTCTAATAACAGTTTCATTTATTATCAAACAACATGTAATATCTGCGGTGCTGACACAGAAGATCCAGAGTTTGCCGGTCATCATACTCACAAGATGATCACAATGAGTTGTGGTCACCTTTTGCGCATCAAGATTTTTTTTGAACGATTTCCCTAGGCTCTTGGTGCGCGTCTGAAGTTGGGGACTTTGAGTTCTCAGTGGAGGTCAGAGCGGGGCGCGCGTACAAGGTTGGCACCAAAGACCCAGTTATAAGTAGGGTATAATAATTCCACTTACAGGGGTTATAACCGCAGTTACCCTTTGATAAGTCAGTTTATATGGGTTATAATTCCATTTGCAACTGGTAGGGGCCCACCCTGTAGGGTGAAGTAACTTCACTTCTTATAGGGTTTAGTTATTTCACCCGAGTGAAACCCATTTATTTTCGGCCATTCATAGGGTTTATTTTATTCCATTTATAACGATCGGCTCGGGAGGCCCACCTTGAAACCATTTATGAGCCTCTTCTGGCTGCATAATTTCAGGGAAACTTTTGGGGAGAATCTATCCCCCCAAAAATTGTTTGACATGGCATTTCACGTATTGGGAGTTTTGTGTAAGGACAAGGTGGGTCTCTACCAGTACAAAATGGAAGTATAACCCCAAACGGTTTTATAAATGGTTTTAACCGCACTTACAGGGGTTGTAACATTTATAAACCCGTTTATAACTGGTAGGGGCCCACCCTGTATGATGAAATTCCATCCAGAATCGAGATTGTGCCTATCAAGTTTTTCAACAATTATCCACGAGTGTGTCTTCGCAGCTGTGTTTCAGGGTTAAACTAGTTGTATTTTCAAAATTATAGTATATAGTCTAGAGCAGTCGTTTTATGCGAAACTAATGGCATATCCTCCCAACCCAGGGCAATCAATGCAACAATACGGTTGATGGAAGAACTCCTGCACTAGTGGATATGTAGTTTTTCCGATTATTTAGCAATTTTTATAGATTTGAGGTGGTGCAGAAATTGTTTCCAGCAACAGCATGGCTTCAAACTAAAGGACGCTGGCATTTTATTAAAGGAATGGATACAACAAGAGCACTCCGGAGTGACCTTTTTGTTTTTTAGGAGGCGTCGCAGACCTGATCACATGCGGAAACCCTACTTGGAACATAATCCCCGTGGATGTAAGTGGCCAAAAACCATGGTTAATGAATCCCCTAGGGTTGTTCCCCTTCCAAGTGGCCATTCATGGTTTTAGATGAGGGTTAGTAACCACTTACCAACTTTTATGATCCTCCAAATACCTGCCTCCAAAATCCCCCAAAGTCCCTACTCCAGAAATAAACACTTCCCAAAATTTATGGACCTCCTGAGGTTTAGTGTTAGGATGTTATGTTTTTGAGGTCCAGTCATCTCAGTTTCAATCTTGGATGTTTAAAAAAGGATTAAGGGACAGGTCGTCGTTATTTATGTTTTGCCGGTCTCGATTGAAGGGAAAATCGGGTAAATTGCGAAAGATTCGTGATTCATGCCCATTTTTTTTTTGGGCCTGAAATCAAAATCCAAATGATGTAAAGCTGTAAATCTGGCTCGGTGGTGTTTTTTGTTCCACCCCTACCTGGGAAGATGATCCAAGTTGACTATTGTTTGTTTCATGGGTTGAAACCACGAACCAGCTAGGGTTTACATAGATTCAAATTCCTTTAGAACAGGCTTCAATCGGTGTAATTCCTTTCTCTGAACACCCCTAGATTCTCAAGGATATTTTAATATACAGGTATCAAGTACTATTGATCATATCTATAAGTGTTTGATGTTATGACATCTCTGAATTTGCAACTAATATTGAGAATACCTATATAAGTGTTTGATAACTAGAACCATGGCAGATGTAAATACATTTTAAGACTTTTCTATGTCCCCCCAAAAAATCCTTCTGGCTTGCCTGACGGTGAGATCTTTCGAAAGCATCCCATCGTCGCCTTGGTGAAACGGTTTGCCACCATGGCAGACTGTGAGATGCTGAGCCTTGGCCGCTTTACACCCAAAAAAACAAACAGGGAACGATTCCAACAACGGGGTCCACCATAAGGACACTGTTACATGGGAAAATCAAGCCTAAAGATTGAAAGGTATTGTCCCTTGGGGATGTAGGGGTTTCTCCTATTATTTAGGGTTGTTTCAGGTGATTATGGCAAACTCTGAACAAGATGGGGGGGCCCCAAAAACCCAGTTGTTTTCATGGGGGCTAACTTAAAGGGCCCTCAAAAAAAGGGGCCGAAGATACATGTTTGTGTATCTGGGGTGAAATAAATAACCCTACTTGTAGGACTTTTGGACGGGTTTTTGTTGGAACATGTTTTTTGGGGTGTAAGATTTGATGTTTGTGCAGTGAATATTCAATAAAAAAAATCACGACCCTCACCCCACCCATATGTTGGTTTAGTTGCAAAAGCATTCACTAGTACATGTTGCAAGTTGTTTTTGCTTTCAGTTTTTTTCACTACAAACTCAAAACGCACATGTATCAGAATCATGATGATTGTGAAGGCGATATCGTGTTTAAAGTTGTTTGACGTTTGATATATCTATGGTTTATCATTTGGAGAGTCATAGTTGTCAAAGTTTACGACTGGCCAGCAAATTAGGTTAGAACCATCAAACCAAGTTGTTTACACAAGAAAACGTCATGTGCATGGAGTTATATTATCCAACTTCTTCACATGCTCTATGAGTTTTAAGCCAGCCCACTCACAGGGATGAATTACTGTTATGATGATGATGATGATGATGATGATGATGATGATGATGATGATGATGGTGATATCTTTACAACAAAAAATCCTAAACATTTGTCACCTTGCCGATCCCATGCTAGGTGTTTGTTTCGAAAATCGACACGTTCACCCCCCACAAACTTGGGGGTTGGGGGGAAGATGAGCCCCAATACTTGGAGGATCATCCCAGTTAGTAACTGGTTAGGAACCCCCATTGATATATCCTTTAGGCCATTTGGAAGGGGAACAACCCCCACTTAGCGGACAACAACGATCACCATGGTTATTAACCACTTTCTCCATCCACTGGGAGCCCATTCTCCAAGTAGAGGAGCAGATGTTTTCAAGATGATTGGTTCAACCAGCAACCACTACAGCAATGATACTTTTCCCTAGTTGTAAACGTGACATTGAAACCCAACATCTACCCCATGAATTACCTCAGTTGGATGCTTGGACCAGTTCTTCACGATCGGGATGAATTTTTATCCATTCACAACCGTTTTCCGGTTCTCATTCTTGTGGAAATTTGCTGCAGTTTTTGTTATGTTGAGGTTGGATCAAACAAAAAGACCAGGATTTCCAGGTGTTTTTTTGTATTGCCTTTGAATCACCCCCTTCCTTATTAGTAAGACCTTTGGACCCCAAAGACCCTGTCATAACCCCTAAACAATGAAGGAAAAACTACACCCCTGAAAACTAACGAATGACTACCTGGAAAAATCTCATGTTCAATGGGAAATATAATATACATACATCTTCCTGAAAATGGTAGGGAATTCCTGTGTTTTCCAGGCAAAGGCGGCGACCCCTTTACCACAACCACCGTCTTCGTTGAGGCTGCAAGAGGTCAATGGCCTACCTGTGGCACCGGCCAAAGCCTCCGGTGCCACGGAGGGATTTATTCGCAGGCGAAGAAGCGGGACCGATGGGACCGTGGTGGGACCAGGGAGTGGGTAGATTTGCCCTTCTTTCGGAGGATGGTTTTTGCCCTGGCAGATAGAGGGTTTTTTGGTTCGACTTATTTCGGGTTTTTTTCTAACTCCACCTTGTAGGTGTTCAGGATAGGTCAGGTGAGGTTTACCATTATGTATGCTATGGCATAGTATGGTATGGATATATTTGATCAAACATTTGAAGCCCTAAGCATTAGATTCAAGGTGTTTTTCCGCCACAAGATGGAGTTTTTTCAATGGGGCACTGGGGTTATAATTTCTTTGAAGTGGAGTTATTAGTAGGGGGCCACCTTGTAAAAGATGCTAACAAAGGCACAAAAAACAGGCTCTGTATACAGGTTATTTTGCAGGGAAGAGACCGGAGGATCTTTGTTCAGGAAGGAACTAGCAAAATTTGATGACTTAGGCTGGCTCCCTATAAAACTAACAGCAAACGCCATGATGATACGCCGAATCCCAAAATGGAAAGGATCTTCTCCCAACCACCAATTTTCAGGGGAGAGTTGTTAGTTTCAGGGAGGGTACTGGGAGGATGGGCTCGCAGTGGATGGAGAAAGTGGTCAATTGCGCCATAGTGATCGATCGTTTTCATCCCCTTTTCGGATCGGGTTGTTTTACGACCCCTTTCCATTCATGGCCTTCCATTCATGGCTGAAATAAATGGGGCTGATCCTAACCAAATACTTAGTGGGGTGATCCTCCAAGTAGCCGAAAGCTTTCATACCATGCCCATGATCGGATCTATGTTCCACTTACGATTCGGACGAAAACATGGCGTTTTTGAAATGGGGAGGAACCATTCCCAAATGCTTCATGGGACCGGCGCTATCTAACTACCCCCCAAACTTACAACCAAGGTTCTGACCCCTGTGACACCGTAAGCAAACCTGTGGAATTCAATGGCGACCGAAAGACAAATGAAGATCTTAAGGAAATTTGTAGGGATATTTTTTCATGGAAAATCTAAGGTAGCCCCTGAAAATCAATGGTTGGAAGATTGATTTGCTTTTTTGGGATTTACCTATGTTAGTTTTAGGGAGTGTGTATTTTATGAAAAAAATCTAAGGGTATACGCCAGGAAATGAGGACATTTGCGAAAAGGGATTATTCACCAACATTTGCGAAAAGGGGGTAGACTTAAATTCCACCGTAAGTATAGGGAACGAATGTACATATCCTACCAAATGGGAAAATGAAAACCATCATCTTCAAAAGTGCCTTTTTGGGAGGGAGATATGGACCCGTTCCCAGGAGGATACTTTTTCATTGCTCAATAGCCACCAAACATTGCTGCCGCTGAAGTTTCTGTCGGGTCACGGGTCAGAAATCGCTGTCAAGTTTTGTTCGGACACTGAGCCCATTGATAGGTCCAGAAGCAAAAATATGAACTGGGAGAACGTCACGGAGAACCTTAAACATTTTCAATCAAAGAACCTTGGGATGTCGGAACAAAAGAAACATATGCGATATTGGTTGGTGTGATTTGTATCACATAGGATCCATGTATATGGTATATTTACTTACATTTACCAGACAACTCAACTAAATGTTGGTAAAAATACCATACATTGATCCTACCGGTTTGTATGATTTGTTTGGTTGTGGGGAAGGGTGCTTCGTGTGATTTTGGATGTGGACCAAACAAAATAGGGGCTCAACCAATAGATTTTATAGGAGTCTTTTTCTTCACGTAAACATGTTTTTCAGCAAATTTTCTGGGTTCACCTACGTTTGAGACACACACACACGCACATGTGCATGGCCAGCCTATATATAACTTTGGGGATTACATGTAGCAAGGAAAATGAAGTGTACCCTAAGGATCCAGATATGTCCTAAGAAAGGGATCTAATTGGACCAGTATTTTCAAATGGGGTTGAAAACAACAGATATTATTAAATCATATGGCAGGACCATGAAACTAAAAAGCACCCAATTGAAAAGGAAAATCATTTGAACCAAACATTCATTTTTTGGGGTTCCATGTTAAATTTTGCAGGGTGTAAAGGTAAACCACCAACCTGTTGTTATTTGTTCATCTCGATCCTTGGCGAAGACCTTTAACAATTGTTGATGAGTGAAGTTTTGAGAAAAAATGTTGGGGATGACCAAGAACCACCTACAAGGTGGGCCCCCTACCAGCTATAAGTAAGGTTACAAGTTATATAACTCTACTTGTAGGGGTTATGATCCGACTTGCCCATGTACAAGGCCGTTTTATAGGGAATGAATACTCCATTTATAATTAGGGGCCCACTGGTAAGCGAAACGGCCTTCAAAAAAGAGTCTCCCAATTTTTGGATGATTTAAAAGAATCCCTATCCCAGATGCTGAATGTATGGCCTATTTCCCTACATTTGGGTAGTTTTAAGGTTAAATGTAGGTAAATGTACCAGCCCCATTGAGCATTTGGGTATTCAAAAACAATGCTGAAATTCCCCTGTTTTTTGAACGGTCGACTTGGACTTCCAGGACTTACGTGTAGGATCAGCAACTTTGATGGTTGCCACCTATCCTCGCACCCCACGCAACTTCTTCCCTACTTCCCCCAGGATGTTCGCAGTCACACGACATCTGACCAACTATGCGATTAGCTTGTCGAGCCCAGAACCCTTGAATATTGCAGCCTATTCAGAGCCAGGTTGTGTTGGGAACGTTGGGAACGATGAGAGCTTTGCAGATGTTGTTTTTTCTATAAATTCTTTAAGATCTGACAGAATTTGCTTAAAACATGTCCTTTTTTGGGGTGGGGTGTTAAAAAAATACCCGGCTTAGTGACTTAATATGATAGGACAATTCCATCTGTTTTTGTGAGGGTTTATTCAGTGGACATTCATCTAGGAAGTCTTGGGCGCACTCGTGTATGAAATGTATACTCCTCGATCAAGATCCCACCCCTTCAAGAGAAAAAAACCATAGGGCATTTTGGCTTTAAAAAAAAGCGCAATGGGTATGGTTGAGGATTATTTGGACCTCAAAAACTGGACCTACGTGGCAATTCTTTGTGCCCTGCTTTGGGATGGTTAAGTGACCCTTTACGACCCTCTGAAAGGTATTGAAAGGTTAAGATGGTTAAGTGACCTCCAACGATCAGAGATCAAGTTGGGTCACGGCTTGAATCACCTGGTACCAATGGTCTAATGTATTTTGGACATGACACATGGTCAATTGTGTCGTTGGTCACCTAGTTTGGAAACTCCGTTGGCTGGAAGGTGATGAGTACCGGGCACACTGCGATGGACGATGCGGTGGTAGTCGACATCAAGTCGGCGAGAGGGTGGATACTTGGCTGATTCTTGTTCGGATGTGATGATTCCCTAGACATCCAAATACCTGGTGAATAGGTGTTTGAAACAAACATCTCCTGAGAAGGCTTTTAAGGGTTTCAAACACCTACTCATCAGGTATTTGGAGGATTTTGGATGTCTAGGGATTGACTCTCCTGCAAACTCACATATCCCAACCCAAGGCATGTTTGGAAATTATTTTCCTTTTCCCAAGATGGGATATGTTAGTTAGGTCCGTGGGGGACCGTGGGGGATACAAAAAAACTCCCATCATCGTGGTTCAGTGGAATTGGCGAATTATTTGAAATTGGAGATACATCAATTTTTTATTGAACCATGACTATGGGAGGGTCCCGGGTTTTTGCAGGGACCCGCTGTAAGCTTTGTGGGATTCAAAAGGTGGGCCCCTACGATTGTTATACATGGAGTTATGGGGTCAGTAGACACGGCCAAAAAGATAGGGGCCATGGGTCTTCCTGGGGTAAAACACAAAAATACCCTACTTCGGGGTCAACAACTCTCCATTATTTGTAAGCGGTTTTTGGGCCCAAAGTTGCAAGACTTAACACTAGATCATTCATAAAGCACAACAGGGGGGCGAAGATTTACCCTCCAGGGAATTAACATATCTTACCTGGGGAAAAGGAAAATCATCTTCAAAATGCCATTTTTGGGAGATATTTTAGTTCCCTGGAGAGTACCCCCCCTAAAACTAACAGCTCGCCCCTGAAAACAGCCAATTTTTCCAAAAGGAAAGGATCTTCTCCCAACCACCCATGTTCAGGGGCAAGCTTTTAGTCTCAGGGAGGGTACCTGGGAGGATCATACCCTACCAGATAGCAGTAAAAGCCATGAAAAGGCCATTGATCAGGTATCATCCTCTATAAGTTACACTCTGGTAAACTAACATAGCTTGCTGGAAAAATGCACCCTTTGAACATGTATTTCCTATATGGAGCATGGGGATATCGCATGGTTATGTTAGGGTACCAGAGGGTATATTTTTCTATACATACCTCCTGAGGTAACCGCCATGACTGGGGCTCCCACAAAACATACCATCCTAAATCACCAAACCTTATCTCAGGTTATTGGCCTTGCTAAAGAGAGGGGTCCAAAGGGAGGGGGCTAAGTGGAAACTTTAGGATTTCTAGGTGGTGGTTTCAAATATGTTTATTTTCACCCCAAACCTTGGGGAAGATGAACCCATTTTGACTAATATTTTTCAACTGGATTGAAACCACAAACTAGTTTTGTTGGGGAATTCTTGAGGAATGATTTGTTAACCATAAGGGTAGATTATGGATCCCCCCCATCCCTTGGGTCCACTTGGACCGCCTCTACGAACCCATGTAAAACACAACTCGGAATTTGAAACCGAGGCGACCAGCATCATCTACTGTCAAGTGGCAGATGTGGGTGTGGAGGCCTAGAGAATCGTGGGTTTTGCATCCATCCAGAATCATCAAGCAACTTGCAGTTGTGCATGTATCATGGCTAGTCAACCTAGACCCCTGGGCCACGTACCCCCTACCGGAAACAAGGGTTTAATAGCTGGCCTTTTTAAGGGAAACCAATGCCCATATGCTCAATGCCCGTATGCTCAATGCGTAAATGCAGGTAAATAGGCCATACATTGAGCATCTGGGATGGTTATTAAGCCCTTAGTACTTAGCCCTAAAAATCTCTTTTGGACTGGGCTCAAACGTTCCCCGAACTCAAAGGTTGGACTGGTGACACGGTGACCTCGTTAACGTTTCGGGGATCAAGTTGGGCTTGAATCACCTGCCCTAGGAATCCAGTCATATTCATTCATATTCTCATATTGGGGTGTACAATCACCTCCTCAACAAGGTATTTAGGTTCCGTTACCATTCTCAGAAGGTGAGCCAGGATCCCTAGGGCTGGTATTTATTTTCCTGTAAAATCATAGCCTAAGAATCCGTTTGTATGTCCTAAGAAAGGGATTATCCCGACAGTCCCTACATTCCTATTCCTTTCGGATTTGATTGGAACCCTGGATCCTTAGCGGTCTGGATTCTCTTGGGCTAAGTATTGCATTAAGGGTTGAATTTATAGGAGCAAATGAGGAATGAATAACTATTTTATCTACCTCCCTGAAATCCAACATAGATACCACACATGATGTTGTTTTAAATGTATCTCCTTCCAAGTATGGCGTCATTTTGGGTATCCCTGTGAGTTTTCCGGGGGTTTCCCTCAATTATTTTCCTTACTAAATGGTCCAAGCAAATTTTTCGCAATTTTTGGTGGAGGTTCAACACCCCTAAAGTGGTGGTAGTGGCAACTCAAATGGTTTGGACATGTTCACCCCGTAACCTTGGGGAAATGTATCTACTGAGTTTCCCTCATTTTTTGTAGTTCCCTATATTTTTGGAACATTTTGCTCCTGGGCAAGCCAATATCTCAGGTAACGATCCACACCTGGTTCCAAATATATACGAAACTGGAAGACGAGGGCATGATATGTTCAATAAACACATTTCTAGAATCCAAATGACCTCTTTTTTGGGCAGCTTGTTCTTCCATTTTATGGGTCAAATCTTCCAACATATGGGGCCCAATTTGGGTTCAAGGTATATAGTATATATACCCTGGAAACTCTGGAAGTCCAAAGACTATTTACAAAAATAAGTTTTCACCAATCCAGTCTGGCCCAAGTGGCGCGAAGAAGCGGGACATATCCGACTACCACTAAAAGTTTGAGGCGAGTGAAAGATCCTAACAGAACAAGAACATGCGACATCTGCGCATCGACTGTGACGAAACTTGCTGAAGCCTTCGTACATTCTTCTCTCTAAGCTTGTTCGTCTTGGAGACAAGTCGTTGACCTTGGACTTTAAAGATTGAACGTTGGCCAACTTGAAGATCAACAACTCTGGTTCCATTTTATTTTGCAGTCCATCTTTGAACTCTCGCCAGAGCTGGGCACTGGCTAAACAGAGTCTGGTTGATGTCGGTGGGCTGGTGGTAGACTGTTCACCCGTCCAAAACCATCGGAAATGGCGATGGACTTGGCCGACGGGACACCTGCGCAGTGCAAAACTTCCATTTGGAAGACTATTTGTAAAGTAGGGAATTTTGATCATCCAAAATTGGGGTGTGTTATCTATTAAGTCTTGGACTTCCAGGTATCTGTTTATAAATATGTATTTATATTGATATAATTTTAGATATAATGATATATATATATGTTTGCTCCAGGTAACATTGCCAAGCCTCAGGAGGTGTCTATAGGAGTTTCACACTGATCCTCAAAAATTATGATTTGAAAAGTATAGTGATATATAAATATGTGTTCATTTAGATACACCGACACAGTCAATTCATGGTATATTTTGTCATTGTACATACAAGTACCTGTAATTTCCACCAAAAATTGAGGATCCATGTGGCTTTTACATGCTACAACACCTTTTTTGATCCAAAAAACTGTATATTTACCTACTAGTTGATGTCACAAACATCCACCATTCATGTAGATAAATATACGATACATTGATCCTTCGGGATTCCGGATACGTTTTTCACTCGTACTTAGTGCCTCGGGTCAGCCGGTCGGGGGGCGATCACCTGAAAATTAACGAATTTAAGCATGACAAATGTTCACTAAAAAAAATAAGACGTCTTTGATCCTTCCAACCTGCAAAACTCACATTTTGAAGCCGAAAAATTGAGGTTTGGTTGAGATGATGTTCCTTTTCAATTTGATGAATTTTAAGTTTCATGTTAGTTTTCAGGATTTCATGGTCCTTTCATATGATTTGACAATATCAACCCTTAGAATCCAACCCTCTCCCTAGGATAGGACAGGGGTCATCAGATGACCCAAATTGGAGGAATGAAACAATGCTGCATTTTTATTCCATTTTTTTGGATGTTTTGCACGTGGCCAAACGTATTGTTTGGGTTGGTAACTTTCAGATCCATCTATCCCCATGAAACAGCAACCATCATTATGACTGGTCGACCACCCCCTCCCCCCTTGACGTACCCCTCCCTCAAACAAAAGGCTTTATGATCAGGGCTCATTACTTATTGGTTTCCCTTAAAAAGGGTGGCTATTAGAACCCTTATTAACCTGGGGGGGTAGGTTGAAAGGCCATAAAACCAGCCACCACCAAGGTGGACATGTCACCTTTACAGCTCAACATTTGAAGCTCGTTCCGGAAGCAGGTGCCCCACATACAGTTGGTATAGCACGTTGCAACGCATCACCTGGTGGGTGGTGGTTGGTGGTTCTTGTTGCTGGTGCTTGTGGTGGTTGGTTGTAGCAAAAGTTAGTCAGCTTTAAGTCATGAGTTTTGCCGAAGCGGCGGTTGCATTTGCTTCATAGAAAAAATTTGGTCAAAACTTATGTGGAATCCACCTTTTTCAAGAAGAAACGACATCTTTTTGGTTTTGGATTTGTTGAGTTGGTGTTGGTGATTTTTGACCCTTTTTTACCAAGGTAGATTACCATGGAACTTACCATTTGGGAGATTTTTTTTTGTTCACATTTTCCAAGCTTCGTGGCCATGCAAATCCAAGTTTGGACAGGACTGCCTTTAGGCAGAAATGACAATGAAGATCCACTTTGTTCAATGGGAAAAAGGACAACAGGCAGCGGCTGCTCGGGCTATGCCATCAACAGTCAATGGCAAAGTCCTGAGTGCTTTTATGAAGAATGGCTCCCCACTATGCGGAGCTTTCCAATTGGGCCACTGTGGGAAAGCAGAGAAAAGTCCTGCAGTGGACAACACCGCTGCGCAATCCTTCTGAGGCAAGGACGAGTTTGCGGTGGCCGACATACTAACCCAAGTGTCTATGTGTGGGGCTTGCCGCCGGAATCAGCAATAGGAGGAAAACAACTTGGAGTTGGATTTTTAACATCGTTACCTTGTAGAGCGATGACTCGTACTTGGAAAGATGATTAGTGGAAAGGTTGCAGAGTCCATGCATCGTGTTTTCAGTTAGGCACTAGGTGGGTCCAGGGGGGAGTCACCTATGGACATGCAGCTCAGCCCACAACACAAGAAACACGCAGTCGAACAAATGAACTTGCATCCCTCTTACATGAAAGACTTGTTCTTCAAAGCCAGGGTCTGCTGGGGATTTCAACCAAGAAGATGGCCAAATCGAATGCATGAGGAGTGCAAGGACAAGAGGTATTTAGCCGCATCGCAGATGCCGATACCTACTGGTACTACTGGATTCCCATCCTTGCAAGCAATGACCTTTCACAACACATCACCAGGTGAGCAATGAAAAATAAAACCGGCTGGATACTTTTCCATTATCATTGCTGGTTGTTTGATAGAGATCGCCATTTCATGGTTTATGAAATAATCCCCACATAACTGGGTAGTAATTATAATCCCCTATATACCCTAAACAACCTGTCTTGTTTCATTGCTCAACACTGTAATCAAATACCAGCATCAAGTTGGTGGTTTGTCCGATTTGAACTTGTTGATTTCATGGTTATGTTATGTTGTATGTGTCAGTTTACGGGAGACAATCTTTAATGGATGTTTTTGCCACATGTTGCCTATCAATGTGTCGGAAACTGTGCATTTTTCTGTATGAAAGTGACTGAAGCAATGAAACATTTTGGAACTGCTTCTTAGATGAACCATGTGGGGCTAAAGTCATATTTTTCAGCTTCCATTTTGATGCCTCAAAATGGGGGAACTCATTATGTGTCACGTGGGTGTCTTGCATGGTTCCATGGTAACAACCTTAACAACCAACCCCGTCAAAATGTTGCTGTTTGTTTGGAGGGGTTGCACTTCTTACTTGATGCTCCTACACACCAGGCGACATGTTGGTCTTTGGGCACTTGGACGATGACCGCATGTCACGACAGGCAAAGACACGGGTGGCAGAAAAAAAATGCTAGCCAGGTGATTCAACATGACAATTTTATTCCCAAACGTCAGGAGTCACTTCTTATATAACCTTTGAAAGGGTCACGCATCATTTTTCCCATCCCAAAAACAAGGTCAGCATCCTAGAATTGCCTCAACTTGGAGAAATTGATGACTCCTCAACTCCCAAACAACATCCAGGCGACTACCAAAACTGAGGGCAACCGGATATGACTGGACCCTAAGAAACCCATACGTAATCATTGCTATCCAAACACCGGAACCACCTGGATGTCTTGGTATTCACCTGGATGTCTAGGGACAAGAAAAAATCAGTTAATTTGTTAATGGCTAGTCAACCAATCCCCCCCCAACGTACCACCCCCCCCCCCCAAAAAGTAAGGCCTTATTAACGACTGGTTTCCCTTAACAAGGCAGGGCGAGGCGTACGTTAGGGGGGGGTTGGGGTTGACCAGCCATGATTGTACAATTTACATGTTCCGAAAACTTCATAGCAAAGCACCATCCAACCACCATTTGGGACAACATATTTTGGATTTTTTTCCAATCCTCGTGGCCTTTCGCAAATTCAAGAAACTTGAAGTCGAGTTGATGACCATGTTGTCCACAATTTTCCAAAGTGGCGGTTTCAAATAGTTTTATCTTCACCCCGAACCTTGCGGAAGATGAACCCATTTTGACGATCATATTTTTTCAGATGGGTTGTGAAAAAACACCAACCAGTTTTGCGTCTTTTTGTCAAAGTTGGGGTCATCCTGGAATCTACCCCACCCTTTAAGATGATATCCTGGTGAAGGGTTTACATTGGGATCCCTAGACTAAGAAAAACATTAGAATTGAGTGGAGGGGTGAACCCGATGTTTTTTTTTAGGTAGTTGTACTACGTAGTTGTAAATGGAGTTATAGTCCCTAATGGCTGAAAATAATTGGGTAACTACCCTTGGACCCCAAAACCATGAAAAATGAAGGTTTTAATCCCCCAATATATGGGTTATAACCCTTAAAAATGAAGGGTGTGGGTTCCCATGGTAGGGTTAAAGTTATAACCCTACTTACAGAGCATTCTTACGAAGGGTTCATCCCCTTTTGACCTCTGTGAAGCAGCAGTGTTAACTTGGAGGTCCCAAGTTATCGAGAGATGAAGGACGATCCGATATACCGATATGGACCCCCAAAACCATGACAAAATGAAGGATACTAAGCACTAAAGATATGGGTCATGATCCCTAAAGATTAAAGTTTCAGGGTTTCCATCGCATTATATTTATTTATATATACATACCCAGATGCTCAATGGGACTGGCCTATAGACCTATAAGAAAACCATAGATTTAGGCCAAATGTAGGCAAATATACCAGCTGGGATGTAATACATATAATAGTTTCATGAATCAACATAATAGTTATGTATGCCGTTTGTGTGTATCGCTTTCATCGTACTCCACCGGAACATGTTTGAAAAAATCAGGTGGAGCATAGTGCATGTCCCGTGTGGAAGGGTCAGAAGTGGATTGCCACGCAATGGTATAGGAGCCTCATCATTGGTTTGCATCGCTGAGGGGTTGTGTGTTTGTTACGGGAAAATTCACGTATGTTTCACCTGAAAATTGCCTCTTTGAGAAGGAACAAAAATCAGTACAGGCGGTGGCTTTTAATATGTTTTGACATTTTCACCCCAAACCTTGGGGAAGATGAACCCATTTTGACTACCATTTTTCAAATGGGTTGGTGAGAAACCACCAACAAGATCATCTTCAAAACCTTCATGTTTTGGGTTCAAACTGTTGATTTTCAGGGGTATACCGTATACTCATGAGGGGTTCGAGGCTGAGGAAGGTCTCAGAACTGTTGATGAAGAAGATCCAACAAAAGCGGTTGATACGGTAGATTCTCCGGTAGATACCTCACCCTGAAGAATTCCTTCAGACACACCACAAACAGTAAAAGCAACAACTGGTGCTGTGGGATATAGGTATATGATATTCATATGTATATAGTATATAGAGGGACTATACTGTGCCGAGTATTGTCGGGATTATACTAAGCCATTATATCAGGATCCCTATCAGCCAGCCAGCATGATGGGATGTGACTGGTCGATTGTTGTTCAAGTCTGCTCCTTTCAATGAAATTTGCACAGAGATGCCAAACGTTTTGCCATTTTGCCCGTTATTTTGAAGGAATGGGAGATTTTTCGATGCGTTGGAACTCTGATTTCATTGTCATGGCAGGGGAGAATGCCGTCATGCCCTTCCAAGTCACGTAGGGGAGAAAGTTGTTGACTTGTGAAACAAAAACTCTCAAAATTCACATGAAACCACCGTACCATGGAAACCCACAACCTTCATTTTTTAAGGGTTATAACCCATATATTGGGGGTTTAGAACCTTCATTTTTCATGGTGACTTTGAGGGGTTTGTGATGCTGCCCGTTTGCTCATTAACTGGGCAGTGCTTACTGATGAGCAAAGCAGCACACCTGGACCCTTAGGGTACATTACATATAATATGATTATAATTCGCTATGAAAGCGTATATTCATTGCAATCAAACCCCGTTTTCAAAAAAAAATGATCGAATTCCCGGTAGATTCCGAAATTCAAAATCACAAAAAAAAGGGATCCTGCAGACACCCAACCTGAGAATGGTTTAAAACGAACCCAAATACGGATCCCATGCGTTTTCGTTTCGGTGATTGATTGGACACCCCAAAAACCATCATTCAACCTGACACTATATGACGGGACTGGATGCTTGGGGGAATGAGAGATCGAGATCCCTCCATTTTTGCATCCATTTTTTGGTAGGATTTCCTGACGAGTTTATACTTGGAGGATCATCCCAGGACATGTAAGTGGTTAGGATCACCCCCATTTGAGAGCCATGAAAAGGGCATTTGGAAAGGGAACAACCCTACTTAGAGGACTTACTGTACTAACGTAACCATGGGTATTAACCACCTACTAACCGGGATGATCCTCCAAGTAGGGCCACTACTTTGGGTTATATCGGTTTATTGGGCCACTTCTTTTGGGTCGAAAATCAAAACACGGGCCGCATTCCTCCGATTTTTTCTGCAAGAAGACGTCGCATACCCTCCGAAGTTTAACAGCGAGTTTTCCCCTGAAAAGTTACCTGCAAAATTTTGGAAAGTACTTGGATGTCCATGGAACGTAATAACTAGTTAGTAAGTTGGTTTATAACCTACTTATGGGACTTATAACCTACTTATATAGGGGTTATAACCCGGTTACTAAGTACCATGGACATCCCAGTAGTCTTCAAAGCACCATTTTTCAGGGGCGAACTGTTAAACTTCAAAGGTGTAAATGTTCGTGTTGCATTTGTCAAATTGCACTCTTGTTTTTTTTTGGCTCCCTCAGATTGCACTAAACAAAACGTCACCCAGGTGACCTGCCCCCAAAAAAAGAACAAACAAATATCTGAAAGAAAAAAATCAACAATCTCAGATTCAATATGGAGGGGAATCTAATCCTCAATCTTCCAAAAAATCTAGACATCACAGCTCCTCAGATGGACCTGAATCGCAAGTTCCCAATGACTGGAGAAGCAATCTTGAGATGGAAATTCTAATTTAAAATATTTTGCATCTTCATCTCCATTTGCGGCTGGTTTGTTGCCATGGGTTCGGCCGCCGCTGTGCCAAAGTCTGGGATGCCTCCTGAGACGTCTCCACTGCCAGCCGCGATGTCTCCGCTGGCGACGTTGGAAGCGTTGCAGAAGCAGAAGACACTTAGCAGTGATCAAAACCACGGTTGGTTTGGGTTATAAAAGGGATTACTTGGAGGATCATCCCAGTTAGTAAGTGGTTAGTAAGGTTAGTAACCTCCATTTATAAGCCATTTAGCCCATTTGGAAGGGGAATAACCCTACACAGGGGACTTACGATTACCATGGTTATTCTACCTACACCATAGTGAAAGTAGATGGTGAGCCACTCCCAAGTTCGGTGGCCATTTGTAAGGGGCCATGATAAACCAATACATGGGAGTGGCTAGCCATCTACTTTCCAGGTGGTATAGTTATTAATTGGCATTTGTCGTAAGCAAATTATCAGCTTCCCGTATCAACCCACCAGGATGTTTTTTTGAAGGTTCGCAAGGGTTTTTTTCCCATGTTCACATGTTTTGAGTTCATGGAAGTCCCTTGGAGTCCATCAACTTCCCCCCTTCCAACCTTGGATTTGTTGGTCGTTGGTGGGTTTTTTGTGAAGGATTGGGTTTTACCATGGGATGAAAATCATCACCAAACATTTCGTTCGGCACCTAAGATGCAGGAATCCTCACCTATATAAGATGTATGGATACGGCTTATGTAAGGGAAAACTTACCTCCAAAATAGCCTGATGATAAGGTTCACCATCTTTCACAACCATTTGGGCCAGAATATTTTTCGGAATGTTGCTCAGTTATGGGACCAATGGTTATTTGTGGCCTGGGGGTCAATCTGCGTCTACAGATTGAAAATTACATGGGATCCATCACCTATACAATCATAGAAATGGGTACTTGGGGTTATTTCACCCCTATAAGTGGAGTTAAGGTCCCCTACTTATAGCTACTAGGGGCCCACCATGCAGCAATTTCATTCTATAAATATATATATATACGTATATATATATATAGACAATGAACCCTCAAGATGCGATCGGGCTGTCAGATACTCGTTGTGTATGGATCCTTGGAGGATGGATCATCCAACTGGATGGATGATTCAGTGATTAATAGTCCCATGGTGATCGTTGTTGGTGCCCTTTCCGGATCGGGTTGTTTTACGACCACTTCCTTTCATGGCCATGAACATGGCTTACAAATCGAAGATGTTCCTAACCACTTACTACAGTAACTGGGATGCTCCTGCAAGTAATGGCTGATCTCCAAATCATTAGACCAAAACTAGGTAGGTTTGAAGGGGGGTATCACTGCCACGATTCTTATTCAACTTGAGCTGCTTTGACAAACCCAAAGATAGATCCAGAGACCTCTTTCCAGGGGCTAAATCGAGAAAAACCTGACCACAACTGGGTAGGTTTGGGGTATGTAACAGGTATAGGCTGTATAGGTTTAAAAGACGCCAAACGCATTGAATGTTGGAGATGATGCAACTTCAGTTTCATAGATTCCCGTAAACAGTTTTGCATGTTTTAGATTTCAGAAAAACTTCCTTAAACTGGTGACGCATCATCCTTTCTGAGACACCCAAATGATTATCCTGCCAGTTTGCCTCCCAAAAATCCATATGATTATCCAGCAAAAAAACCCTATAAAATCAGACACCACCGGGTGTTCAGACTCGGGTGACTCTGCAGATCCCATGTTTTTTTTTTTTCGGAGCACCAACGGATCTACAGCAAGGACGCCGGCACGGAGTGCGGAGTTTGACAACAATGAGCCTTGGTAGAGGCAGGTGGAAGGCCTTGGAAATCGAAGGGTACACACGATTTCAAAGCCCCCGTAGGAACGGAACACAAGGCCTCATTAGGAGACTATGAAGGGTCAATGATGATTAATACTGAATAATAACTAATCCTTAATACGGTCTTATTTGCTAGGTGTTGGTGTTGGCCCCTTAGGTTCTCATGAACAAAAACTGGCATGGGAAGCTACGTGGGGTCGTATGGTTGAGGACTTGCAGTAAGTGTTTTATGATGCCTCCCTGGAAGTCAAGCTGACTATTAAGATTATAGTCCCCAAGTTGGGATGATTAAACTATCCCTATTTACCCTCCAGTAAACTAACATAGCAATTGAAAATGGACCCTTTGAAGATGTATCTCCTATTGAAAGCTGGGATATTCCAGCCAGCTATGTTAGTTTTCCGGAGGGTAAAGACTAGTCTCTGGTGAACACCATGTTGTTTAACGTTCGACTTGCACTTCGAGGTTTTTTTTTTCAGACATGTTCATTTGGCAGCCCCCATTTAGGAGGACAAAGGGTTTCACCGGATATCGCAGGGGTGAAAGAAATTAAGGTGGTTTTGTATCCCATACCATCCATGTATGGTATATTTACCTACATTTGGTTGTTTTTTAATGGGAAAATATGGTAAATATAGGTAAGAGACCCCTCTGGTACGTACCCCTTTTTGGTCAAGTATAGGTGCTACATAACCACAAATTCCATGGTGTTTTCTGCAGGAAAAGAGGGCTGGCAAAAGGTGAGTTGACATGACAGCGTAATGAATTTTAGACAAAGTCCATGAATAGAGATAACGTGTATAGATATTTGGTGGATCATGGTAGTTGGTAACTAGTAAGTAAGTGTAATGAGGTTAGTTTTGGTTATAACCAAGCTTTAGTTACTAACTACCATGAGCCACCAAGTATAAATAGGCAAAGCCACCAAGTTTAATTAGTATATATAATTAAGTATATTTAGTTCTATTTAATTTTGAAGCTTGTCCTCGTGAGAACATTCCTCTACAAGAAGGTACGCGGGATTGGGGTCTCTTAGCTAAATATACCATACATGGATGCTATGGGTATGTTATAAGTTGGGGCCTACCGAAAGAACCTGTTTGGGTCAAAATAATCATCACTGTAGGAAAAGAGACACTTTCCCTTACACATCCAAACACCGAAACTTGAGAAGGTAGGTATTTGCACCCCAAACACATACCTGAAACCACCAAACCTAGGTATGACTGGATGTCTAGGGTAAAGAACCTTTGTTGAAAGTTCCTTATCCACAGTGTTTGGCCAGGACCCAAGTAATAAGTCGCCAAAACGAGGTCTTCATTTTCGGGGTTCACCACCTTCCTCAAGGCCTTATTAATAGTATACATCATATATCCGTTGAGTATAGAAATGTAGTTCTGTACTTCTACTAGCTGGCACTTGGGGGAAATATTCTAGAACCCTTCGTACTCGCGAAGCAGGTGCACAGATGAATACTATACTGTACGTGTTTTTCCCGCATACGAGCCTCAGTTGGAGGGGTATAACTGTAAAATCCCCAAAAATTACAAAATCAGTGAAATTGGGAAGATACCCCTTAAAATGAGTCCCTAAAAATCCCTTAAAATGGTGTTAAAATGAGGATAAATGGGGGTTAATCCTCCAAAACAAGGCTTAGGGTACCATTCCAGGGTCCCTGGGTAAAATCTCCAACAAAAGTTTTGGGTATAGCTACTCAATTACTTGTTTTACTTATAAGTCACATGTCTATTTAATTTCTTTCCATTTCAGTGGGACTTTAGATATTATATATAATTACGGTGCTTGTAAACTCAGCAGTTTTCCTCTAATTCCTAAGTTTCTAAGGCAACCAACAGCCCTCAACAGATGAGACTCGTCATGCCCAGGAAGTGTGGAAATACTCTCGCACTTTTGCTTATGATGCTGATGCTTGGGAGGCCGCTTGTTTTAGATCTGCCAAAAAGCCATGATGTTTCTGGTCAAATTATAGCGACCTCACACGACCTCGCCCCAAATGGTGGTTTAGTAGGGAAAATGTCCTTATTTCAGGAAAATTTAGGTTGGTGAAATATTGTAATTTGGCCAGATGGATGGAAACAGTCTCATGTTTCCAATGTCACACTGATTTGGAGTCATCTGACTGATAGCCTTGGCTACCATTTTACTTACAGTAATACCCATAGGCATAGGATTCATGGGACTGGTATATTCAATTCCATGTGGTTGATTTTTATGGTAAATGTAGATAAATGTACCATGATGTATGGAATATTTAGCTCCGTTTGGCCTAGCTGCAGCTTTCAGACTTGGTCCATGGTGTTGGACGGCATATCCAGCAGCAGTTCTGCATTGGGACACCCTTTGGTCGTCGTTGATGCTCGAATGCTCACAGTCCAAAGTTTTGGCCGTGAAAGCTTCCCAACTCTTGTCGGTCGGAAAAAGCGCCGTCGCCCGGGGATGGCCATTGTTCGCACTGGTATCTGCGTCAGCAGGTCTTGTCGCGGAAATCATTACAGATAGACAGGGACAGATACCGCGCTCTTTGCCAGGCCTTGGCTTTGCTGATCATGCTCGTGCTTCAGATTTCGTACGGTGGGGGGTTGCGCAGACCATCCATCACAGCATCGAACCTCTTTTGTTTGGTGGTAGTGGCCAGGCTCTGGTTCGCTGCTGGCACCTATCGGTGTAGGACAGGCGAATTAGCAATGACTTGGGCCGCCATCGTCGCCCTTGGCTCGGCCGTAACAGCTGGGAATGCGTGGCTCTCAGCCTTTCTCCTCATTGCTGCCTTTGCAGCTTTGATCATGTCAGAACTTTATTCGTCATCGGCTGCTTTAGGCCCCACCATCTTTGTCTTAATGCTTTTTGGAGGCGTGAGCACTTCAATGGCATCGATGCAGTCGAAATCAATCGAAATCAGTTATTACAAAGGTCTTTAGCTCGTCCCTCGCGCTATTCGACTTTCAGTGCATCCAATCACTGGTTGGTTTCGATAATGACCCCGTGATTGGATTCAACAACCATGTTGACGAATTTGCAATGATTGGAAGATGAAAGATCCTGAAAAGGGATGGCCCATGTTCAGGGGCGTTTTTTGTTATTTTTAGGAAGGGTACGCTAAATTTATCCAGGGTGTATCCAGTTCAATGATTATGGCTTGTCAACATACCTCTTCGCAATGAAGCCCACCCTTCAACAAAAGGCCTTATGATCAGGGCGTGATTAACCATTGGTTTCACTAAAGCCCTATTAAACTATATTAAACTCTTATTTCTGACGGGGTGGGTATAGATTGACCAGCCATATGCTCCATGTATGGTATATTTATCTTACATCAACCATAAATTTAAGCCATTCAGGTACCCTAGGGATCTTGGACCCTCCAATGGAAGGGTGAAAGAACCTGTATAGTATAGCAGGGTTAGGGACCTCAAAATGACGCCAGTGACTTGAGGGTCCAATGATCCTTAGGGTAGGTTTTTTTATACCAGTCCCATTCGGTGCATTTTCCAGGCTCGCTTTGGAAGTCGTCAAGTGACCAGTGACGAGCAGCTCGGATGACCCCGCGAGGACGGAACGGAGGAAATGAAACAAATACCTACGTTCGGTGGGCCCGGGACCCCCTACCGAACGTTATAGAATGGAGATAGGAAATCCCTCTCCCAAAAAAATAGCCTTTCAAACTGGGTTTCACTGGGATTATTTCACCCCTATGAGTCTAGTGGAGCTATGGGGCCCTACTGGATGAACTGTTTTTTTTTCGGGCCGGTCTTGCAGTGCTAAAGTGCAATTTGTTTGAGTAAGTGTTTGAGTTGTCGCTTCCACATGTTAGCTTGAAGGGTGTTGAAACTGTGAACAAGTGAACAATGTGGATGAAAATCAGGACGTTCATAATCATCACCAAAAGTTTCAGGTACCAAATGGAGCTACTGAACCTTATAAGGCTAATTTGGGGGAGGGTTTTTTTCCCTTACATAAGCCGTATCCATACAGCTTATATAGGTGAGGATTCCTCCATTGTAGGTACCTGAAATGTTTGGTGAAGTAGTTGGCCCAAAGTCAAGGTTAGCCTTGAATCATCCCGAAACAGCCCTGTAAACTGTAATGATTCAAAAAGCCCTGGTGTTGAACAACTATGCGGCCTTTGTTTATGTTGGGGATTGAATCCATATAGGTTCAGTATAGGTCCTGAATGCTCCTTAATTTGTAAAGGACGGTCCAAACTGGTGGGACCGGTCGAGGTTGCTGGTCTAGTTAAGGTAAAACCCCCTTTTTTTTTGAGGGTGCGGCAACAAAAATCATAGGTTGGTGGTTTCAAAACATTTAGTCGTTATTTCTCCCCACCTGCAAGGTGGGCCCCCTACCAGTTATAACTTGGGTTATAACTCAATTATAAGGCCATTTATAGGGGTTATAACTCCATTTATAGATGGTAGGGGCCCACCTTGTGGGGACATGATTCAATTTGACTGATGATATTTTTCAAATGGGTTGGTTCAACCACCAGCCAGTTAAGCAATTCCCCCGAAAAAGTTCCATTTGGTTCCATTTGCTTCACTCTCATGAAGCAACTTTTTCCCATGTGATGCGACACGGGGCGTTATTGGAATTTTGAGACACGACGACCATAGTTTTGGCAAAGCTGGATAGAAAATCCCTTACCCACCAAGAATCAGCAGTTTTACACCTAGTTTTTATTGATGCTATATGATTTGGTTGTATCACTGCCACGGTTCTTGTTCAACTGGAGTTGGTGGGACAAACCACAAGGATATAGCTAGACACCTCAAGAGTGGCTATTTACCTGACCACGACTGGGTAGTTGAAACGGGGTTTTGTTCATGTTCGGTCTATGGAAAACACCTGCCAAACATTCCCAGATGCTCGGCATGCCATAAATTTAGGCCATTCATGTAGGTTCAAGGGAGAATTGGGTGTACCCTTAACGATGTACCAACGGTATTTATTGTGTTTTGTAGGGATTCTTGGGGACTATAACCCATAAATACCATTAAATACCCACTACAAAAGGGCTTACATAGGGATTTCCCATAGGGGGCCCACGTTGGGATTCGGGGTACATCCCTGCCTATCCCCTGATAGGTTTGCTCCGTCCCATTGAGCCTTTGGGATTGAGTGTGTTGCGAGTTTTTGTTACTTCATTCACTACTGGGATGTCCTGCTGGTACTTAGGATCAATGGATTAGTTCACCCCTTTATAAGTAGGTTGGATACATCCCGTAAATAGGTTAAATCAACCAACTTACTAACGATCGTTACGATCACTTCCATGGGTCCACCCTAGTAGACTCCGCAACAAGCCTTTTTTTGTTGACTCCATTTGAATAACTTCATGAAAAAGTTGAAAGAATCATCCCCCCGTGTTTAAGGACAAAAATACTCTCCCGAAGATTACCCCGTTTGAATCTTTAACATAGATACCAACAAAAATAGGCATATAGGAGATAGATTTTCCAAGGCCCATCATGTTTGGCATCTATCTTCAAATTTGAGGGTGTTGTCACCCATAGCGCATCCATGTATAGTAGATTTACCTACATTTACCATACACTATCAACCAAATGTAGGTAAATACCCTCCAGGGAACTAACATATCCCCCAAAAAAGGCGTTTTGAAGATGATTTTCCTTTTCCCAAGGTGGGATATGTTAATTCCCTGGAGGGTATGCCATACATGGATCCTATGTGTATATGGAAATTTGAAAAAGCAGGCCTTAGAGGTTAACCCGAAAACAACTGTATCTGCGACTTCTGAATATTCCCCAAACAAGGTTTTTAAATAAGTTTTTTGTGTAAAGGCCCCTGCAAAGAACTCATTCTTTACACCTTTGTGATTGGTTTCATATGGTTTCATATGGTTTTGTACTGGTTTCATATATTATACATACAGTAATTCTAGATAGAATAAGATCTATGCCACCCTCCCTTAAACTAACGTAGCCCCTCAAAATAGGCCCTCCCAAAAGGAAACTAGTCTTCCAACGATCCATTTTCAGGTGCTATGTTGCTTTCACCCAGTACTTGACTTTGATGCTATCCCTCTCCCACACTTTCAGGACCAACGAGATCTCTTGACTTTGATGCATCCAATGGGTAAGCGCACCGAGTGAAAGTCATCGAATTGATAGATCTGTTCATACGTCACCAAATAAAACGTTTGAGCAGTAATTCGCAAAATCTACCTGGTGGTTTCAAATATTTTTTATTTTCATCCCTACCTGGGGAAATGATCCAATTTGACTAGTATTTTTCAGATGGGTTGAAACCACCAACTAGAAATGAATGACTTGTCCCAGCGTCGTCTGCTGGAAATGTTTGAAGGCAATGCCATTTTTGCACAGTCAATGAAAAGTTGTACAGAACTTGAGAGCAATGAAAGAAAACACCGGAAAATGTTGGGTCATGTTTTTAGGGGGGGGATTGTGCTACCCTATATTTACCCTATATTTATTGGTTAGTGTTTCAGCTTGTTATGAGACTAACTATTTAATCAGCCAGCACAATGAGATGAGATATTTATCCTGAAACTAACACGACTCGCACCTGAAAATGAATACTTGGATGTCCCAGGAAGTTAGTAAATGGTTAATAAATGGGTCATAATTTACTTATAAATGGGGTATATTGGGTTTATAACCCATTTACTAACCATTTACTAACTTCCTGAAACATCCAAGTAGTTAGAAAACAATGACCTGGCAGGTGCGAACTATTCTTTTAACTTTTCCAGGTGATTCAAAGTGACCTTTTCATCCCCTAGTTGGAGGTCACTTAACCATTCCAAAAGGTCACTTAACCATCCCAAAAAGGTCAGGGATTTTTGTGTGTTTTTTTGTTGGTTTCCTCATGAGTCAACCTACCTAATGGTAGATGGGTGGTTTGGGGCCCTTCGAACCGGGGTACCCCTAAGAATCCCATTTTGTTGGATAAGGGGACCCCAAAATATCCAAACCACCGGGCCCCAAACCACCGATTTACCATTAGTTGAATGAGGCCTGTTTATGTCATGGGGAATACCAAGTTCCCAAGTTCCCTGGTCCATTTGCCGACAGAAAAATCGCTTGTTGTTGTGGAAAATTCCTCAGCATATTTCTCCAGAAGCTCAATGAAAGATATGAAAGGGTGATTTATCCACCATTCCCTTGTTTCTAAGAATTTTCCAACATACCCCTGGAACATACCCCAGACCCCCAACCAACGGTTTATGAAGGAATTCCTTTTATTTAGGGGTTTATAGGGGTTTTCTTAGATTGTTAAGCCTGCATTTTTTAATAGTATTTGTGCAGGATTTTCCCATGGATTTTGGAGTTAGGCCATCTGTGTTAACAACTGTCCTTCTTCGAGGATGTGTTGAAGGTATGATTTTTTACTTTTCTGCCATAGTAAATCACCAGTAAACCACCATTTGACCATTTGGGATTTTTTTACTTTTTTCCAGGGATCTTAAGCAAATCCAAGTAAACCTTGCGGGAAAGATGCCTTACTCTTGAGTAGTTCGAATCGTACCAATCAACCCAAAAAGCCAGGGTTCCGAGAATCCCTACCCAAATGCCATTTATCCTGCAAGATATTTGGGTGTTTCCTTAAATGGTGGGTTTCCCCCCATTTCACACCCCAAGTGCTGATCATTTTTAGTAGGAAAACCCCCGTGGTTGTTGGGGAAACCCAGCATTGTAGGAAACCTCCCATTTCAAGCCCCTAAAAGCCTGGGGGTTGATCATCAGCAACAAAAATCACCTTTATTATCCATAGGATCTTAGATGGATCCATGTATGGAAAAAATTATCTACCTACATTTGCTTCAAGTGGTGGTGCTAAGATGGGTTCCTAGTGAATACCTTCCAGGAGATTAGTTTCATGAAGAAATAGTTGGCTGGTGCTTCTTGATAAGCAAAGAATCACAACAAGGTGGGGTTGAGCACCAAGCATGTTGGTTGGGTTTTGTGTTTTTTTAATCAGCTAACAGTTGGTTGGCGAATTGTAAATGCCGGTGAGTAATGTGTTTTTTTTAAAAAACCTTTTTAGACATTTGGTTATTGATTCCGATCATAAGGAATGAGGATGGGCTTATTTTCGCGCCACAATTCGCCACCACAAATTGGTTGGTTTGGACTGTTTTATCCAGTTGTTTTGCAGGGTTCCATATATCCCTCAACAGGGCCACAACTATATGACTATGTAAGACCCTGCTCTTGTAGTCGATGAACAATGAGGTACTAGGGTGTCCATGGAAGTTAGTAACCCCCCGAAAAGATGTCAATTGGGTTCTAGGTACAAATATTTCTGGTCCTCTGGGGTCGCTGGTATATACGTATATATTTTTTTGCCCTGGGAACCCACAACCTTTACGAAGCTTACTTTTCAGGGGGTATGCGGTATAATCCATATTTTCTGGGGATTAAAACCTTCAGTTTTCATGGTTTGGGGTCCAAAGGTATGGACAATGTAGAATAATCATATCATTTCCCCAAATAGATTGGGGAAGTAGTACGACTTGAAAGACTGTCGACGGTTATTGCAGCCACTCCTTTTTTCTGGTGCCGTGTTTGAAGGTACGGTACCATTCGCAAGCAAACTTGAAGATGTTCAAAACTTGCAAAGCAGATTGGCAAACAGACAATGCCAGTGGGTGATGTCTTTTTGCTGGTCAAGTCCAGCTTGGATATGTTTTGCAGCTGTTTTTTTTAAACTTTCTACCATGGCTAATCACATTCAATCACAATTTGGAAAATACCACCCGAAAAGGAAAATTCACCATGTTTAATAGGTGATAACTCTGCATTCATGGGGAATTTTCTATTGTCATTGGTTACTTTTCCGTTGTTCACATGGACCTACTTGTTCAAACCATTTGAAGCTAGATGTCAAACTTTAAACGGCAGCCATTGATGGAAGCACATCGAGCGAATTCCAAGGATCACCACGTAAAGTAAGGGTTCTTATACATAATATGATATATATATATATATATATATATATACAATCTACAAGACAAAACTAAAAGAAACAGTAGCAAATGGTGTCACACTTCAAGCTGGAAAAACAAAAAAGAAACACCGAAATTGGCGAAAGCACTCCACTGGCTGCTGGGGTTGTTTCCAACCCCGAGCGCCATCAAAAGTGGTGGTATTTGTTTAAAACCTTTAAAACTCTTTGGGTCAAGTTCTCCTAGGTTTCCAAACACCTTTCCTGAGGCCCCAAAAACATAGCATCCAAAGAGCAAACCTCCGGAGGTCTGACTGGAAGACTAGGGTTCGAACTGTCCAGAATGCGGAATGCGGAATGCGGTCGCTCACATTTTTGTCGAAAAACTGTGTGTGTGTGTGTGCGCGTTTTTCTCAGATTCGGTTGCTCAGAAAAGGTTCGGTCCGTGACCCCGGAGCGATATGTTTGGCAAACTTTGCAGGTACTGGCATGTTGTTTTTCAATGCCTGGAAACGATGATTTCCCAACAGAAATGTTTCGCGTGACAATGGAACAATTGAAGGGCCGGAAATGGCGAGAAACAAAAATCACTCAGTGCAACGAGTGCAAATTACCCAAACTAGGCTTCTGAATATTTTTTGAGGTTGATAGATTGTAGATGATTGTAGATTTGGAGGCAGATACATATGTGAGCGGCCAAACAGTGGACCCATGCTACAAAAATTTGACATGGAAGAGAAGGAATATCGGAACATCGATCGTCATATCGGTGATGGATTTGCATCAAGGTGTTTTTGGTGTTTGTTGCTGCCATTTTGCTGATTTTGACAGCATGTGGTGAGGATTGTTTGTGGTTGTTTGTTGTCTTGCCAATGATCAAAGAATGCAAATCCAAGAAGAAACGGACTCGATGTTGGTGGCCCCCACAAAACTAACATAGAACCTGTAAAGTGCTTGGTTCCATGTGAGTTTTCGGGTGTGTTATATAGAAGGAACGTTTGAATGAACTGCAAAAGATGAGATCCAGCAATGGTTGATTGTTTGTCCTACAGAATAGTAAAGGAATGTAAAGGAGGTATGAAGAAAAAAACATTTATATACGTATAGATATGGGCCCACACATGTTTTACAAAAATCAATTGGTTCTGTTGCATTCCTGTTTCTATTTTGGATGCAAACTGGTGCAAACTCCGGACGTTTGGGAGCGCCAGTTCGCTTCCAAAAACAGATCTGGAGATGAAGCTCATTTCGGCAGTGAAAATACGGTTGGTGGAAGAATTCCTGCACCAGTTGAGAAATAAAAAACAACCCACGGGCCACCTAAAGACTACTGGGTGGTGGTTTCCAATATTTTTTATTTTCACCCCGAACTTTGGGGAAGATTCCCATTTTGACGATCATATTTTTCAAAGGGGTTGGTGAAACCACCAACTAGACTAGGTTATTCACCATTAAAAAAAAACTTGAAACATGTAGGGTTTTGGAGGCCCATGGCCTGTTTTATTGCTGGAAAAAACTGCCATATATCAACTGGTGAGTTTTCTCGGATTTCTCTTCACCATCTGTGACCCAGCAGCTTAGCCATGCTTTCTCCCGAAGGCATTGGTTCCAGTAGCCTTTCTGGACCATTGGAGCAGTGTGAAGACATGGAGATTTGGGGGAGCACTTGGAGGATCATCATTGGATGATAGGTTCACCCCCCATGTATAAGCCATTTATTGAGGCCACTTATAACTAGACCAACCCTACTTAGGGGACGAAAAACTAACCATGGTTATAACGTGGGATGATCACTCTGGTAAACTAACATGGCTGGCAATGGAAAATGGACCCGGATTGAGTCGATGTATTCCCTATTGAACATGGGCATTTTCCAGCCAGCCATATTACTTTACTGGAGGGTAGGGATCCATTTTTTTCCCTGAGAATCCAAACACCTCCCTAGAATAGGATGGAATGTTCCAATCCCATCCCCAGAATAGGAATATAAAGGGAAAATCCTTTTCTTAGGATATATCTGGATCCTTAGGGTTTCACTTCCTGTCGGGAGAGTTCGGGGAGATGGGGGAGTTTGGTGGTCGCTCATGGCTGGTGGAAGGTGAAAAACTGCCATCCCCTGGATGTCAATGATGTCACCCTGAAAGCTTTTCCGCATAGATTCCACACACTCAATTAAATGGACGTTTCCTAAAATGGTGGCTGTAACCCTGGGGGGTTGCGAATCCCAATATGTACCTAAGTGGTGGCAACTCAAATATTTTTGATTTTTCCCCCGAACCTTGGGGAAATCATCAAATTTGACTAATATTGTTTCAAATGCGTTGGTTCAACCACCAATCAGTAAATGGAAGTTTCCTAAAATGGCCTCCTACCATCCATGGGACTGATATATTCACCTACATGAATGGTTGGTTTGTATGGTATATGTAGGATTATGTAGGTAAATGTTTCCTGCATTTCCTAGGTATACTTGAGTACTTGGATGTCCCAGGAAGTTAGTAAATGGTTAGTAAATGGGTTGTAACCCCAATATACCCCATTTGTAAGTATATAATATAGGTTATAACCCATTTATTAACCATTAAGATCCCACTTCCGTCCCGGAACATCCGTTTGTAGCTGTTTGACGTGGGCCAATCCATCAGAACGTTTTGGGGAATTTGCCAAGACAAAAGCGCTGCTCCGATGCATTTTGTAAGTTTTTGCCAACAGGATCAATGGGGATCAGGGATCACCGGGACCAACCGGAAATGAAGCGAATCATGGAAACAACAAATTGTAGATGGAGCATTGACGCCCTGGGTTGTTTTATATACTTTGATTTGGGAGATGAACATAACAAAATGCAAGTTTTGTGTGGATTCTATAAGGACGACATGTTTTGTATTATCCAAATCAGGTCTCTTTGATACTCCTGTATGCGAACATTGGGGTGCCGAAACTAAACCCATGTTCGTCGTCCAGGTAGACGTTTTTTTGCGCCGCGGAGTTATCCCCATTTGGTTGTCAGAAATCTTTCCAACCCTGAAGTCATTTTTTCCGATTTGTGGGTTTGGGAGGGTACCCTTGCAGGGAAAAGACCGGCCGCTTTCAAGTCGGGGCAACAAAAAGCGTGCAGCAGCTGTTTTTTGGGCGATGTCAACGGTTTTTTTTGTTCATTATAATCGTAAATGGAGGTATGAAATCCATATAAATGGCTGAAAATAAACGGGTTTCACTGGGGTTATAACTTAACTATACTTAACTCACCCCTGAAAAAAGTGGAGTTCTTTCACCCTACTTACAACTCTAGGCAACTTTCATCGCAAAAGGTAGTTTAGTAATCCTACCCAAACTGGTTTTAATTCAGATTAAGCATATTATAATATATATTGCCCAGATAATATGAGAAATATAAATACATATGTAATTTGGATACATTTGGCTTAAACCATGAAAAATTCAAATGTTGAACAACCTTTAATAACTGTTTTTTTTGGGTGCCCACTTTTTGAATCAATTTTCCCTTTCGCCATCGAATGGTTCCCTCCAGGATGTGAGGATGTGAGTGAACAGTCACCGCGCCTTCCGGGGCCCCGTTGCGTCGAAGAGAAAAATGCAACAACCAAAACCGCGGAAACGTTCGAGGCAGAGCAACCTTCAAGATTCAGAGATCACATCCTGAAAATGTTGCTCAGGATTTTCCGACCCCCCCAAACATACATGGTCATAGCTGTATAAACTTTGAGACTCTAAGATATGATATTTAGATATGTATGATCTGATATAAGTATGTTGTGAATATTGTGCACCCAAAGGATATAAAGATGTGTTGCATACGTTTTCCCTAACCTACCTGCCATTTCACTGAAAGGTGGGTCCCTACCAGTTCATAAGTAGGGTTATAGTCAATATAGTTATAATGTTGTAACTCCACTTACAAGGGTTATAACCCCAGTTACCCTTGGGGACCTCATGCGTGCCAATTCGTGATTTAGGTTGGTTGCTGGTGACCTCCAACACAACAGGTCAAGAATTGAATCACCTGGTATGTGGTGTTTTTTTCACAAAGATTTTGTTTTGATATTCAGGCACCCACAGAAAAAATAGATGCGGAGAAATGTATGTCCATCCAATTTTGACGTAACTGCGCAAATAGTTTGGATTTCCAACATCTTTTTGCAGTTCTATCAAATAGATAATTGGGTTTGCATTATTTTGCAGTTTCTACCCAATGATTATATAACTCAAATAATGGGTTTGACAACAAACGCCACGTATTTTTCTGGTGCTTTCAGTGGCTTCCTGATGCCAACGGTCTCCAAGTGACCGAGCAGTTCTAAGGTCTCCAAGCTTCCAGTCGAGGCGCGTGTGGTGCCTTTGGGAAAGCAGAAGTTGGGGGGCCCAAAAAATGCGCTGCCGTGATCATTTCACCCCTGCTTGGATGTCCCAGGAACTTACTAAATGGTTAGCAAGTGGCGGATAGCCCCAACATACCCCATTTATAAGTAGGTTATAACCCATTTACTAACCATTTCCTATACTTCCCGGGGCATCCAAGCAGAGTTTCTTTGTAAGGTGATGACATTTGTAAATACTACCCAATTATGTAAGGTACTCGTATTATAAAAACCAAATACCAATCAAGATGACTCATGGTTCATGTCAGCTTTGGCGGTAACTTTGTTGTTGTTATGGGTTTCAAGGAACCTGAATACTATGCTTTCTGGAGGTGATGGGACACCCCAAACTATCAATCTCTGATGATGATGGTTGATGCCTCGGGATAAACAAAGGTAATTTGGTGCAGTACCACAAATATTTGACCATGCATCCTTTTTTTACCCGTAGGATCTTGTATGGTATATTTAGCTACATTTGGCTTAAATTTATGGTAAATGTGGGTAAATACACCATACATGGATCCTATGGGTTAGGCATCAAAAATGCTATTCCAAGCTTTTCTTGCACTCCCGACCCAAAGCGCGAAGAAAACCTGCCAGAAAGGAGGGTTATGTAAAAAAGACCGCACAAGGGACTATGGTGGCAAATAAGCCCATGCTTTATGAATCAAATTAATCGATCGGCGATTCCATTTGTCATCAAGTCGTTCATAGCTGATATGTGATGAATATCCCTAAATCTCAGAAAATTCCAAGAGACCCCTGGAATAGAACCCAAGGTACCCCAAAATCCACAAAAGAACGGATTTCATTTATAATCAAGTGCATCCAGGGGTATGTTCCACAAGGTGGGACCCCCTATGATCGTGATAAATGGAGTTACAATCCCTATGCATGGCCTTATCAATGTGTAATTGGGCTTATTTCACCCCGATAAGTGGAGTTATGACATTTATGACCCTACCCTACTTGTAGCTGGTGACGATATACCCCATTTTGCAGGGGGTATATTAGTTGGATTTTTCTTTGGTCCTGAATGACCTGGTGATGTGCGCCGCTTTTTGTTGGAGACATATACGTCTACCTACAAAGTCATGATGGGGTCCAAATTCATGCAAACATAGCTCCATACTAACTTATCTTATGTCTATCTCAGGTGATTTTTTACGGATTGGGATGCCATGGGATTCATCACCGGTTTCCACCATTTGGGTCCGAATATGTTCGGATACTGTAATTTTAACCAAGCATCTTATATGTCAATCCAAGTTATAACTCACCAAAACTGAGGCTGATGTTGGGACGAATGCATCAGAGTGGACTCTTTGAACATCTTTTGCAAGGAGAGATGGCACAGAGGCCAGTTGATTGGGCTGAATACTGGGGATCATGGGATTTTTCTCAAAGGTTTAGATACTTTTCCTGGGTTTCATTTGTGTTGCAGGTGATTTTTTTTGGGGAGGATTCTACCACTCAACCACCAATTCGGCCCATCATCGAGTCGCAAATCTCCGAATTTGGACAATGCTCTTTCGGTGTTTGGTCAGAAATGAATGATCTAACACCGAAAAGGGTGTGTCCTTGGTACAGCTTAGGTCATGCCCAAAGCCTAGTTCACAATGGGAACATATTCAATGAAATCAAATGTTTTAATCAGAAAATAGCTTCCCTTGTCATATTGGGGGGGAACGATTTGGAGCCAGGGAGGATGTATTTACATATTAAATGAGGAGCTGATCAGAACCCCAGAAATTCTCAAATATCACAAGGTAGATAACGATTTATGGTATTTATGGTGGTGTTTTTTTTTGGTTGGACTTTTTAAAGACATTCTCAATTGTATAACCTGCCCTTTGTATATCTACCTTCCCTGATCGAAAGTGTAACACGTGTGTTGTGACACCTTTTTAAGGTAGACCAACTTGAAACACCTAAAAAACAAATGGTCACAGAGACCGAGACTTTCAACAAAACATGGCACACCTGGATGGGACATTTTCCAAAGCTTACCAACAAAAAATAGGCGTTTGTTTTTTTCATTGATCCTAAGGTGTTGGCACCCATGACTTCCACTAAAACTACACCCTGGAAGATTAACGGCTGGAACATGTCCTCATGGAGGCTTGGTTCAGATCATTTTCCTTTCTAAATGGTTGATTAGTAGGTTCCATGTTAATCTTCCAGGGTGTAGGTGGTGACAACTCAAATATGTTTTATATGTTTTTATATATTCACCCTTATACCTGGGGAAGATGAACCCATTTTGACTAATATTTTTTAATTGGGTTGAAACCACCAACTAGAAAATGTGGTGAAGCAGTTGTCACATGTTTTTGCCATTTGCTCCATGGGAATGGTAAGATTTACCTACATGAATGGCTCAAAAATTTATGGCATTCATGTAGGTAAATATTCCAGTCCAATGGGTCGCATTGGGGTTTCTGAACAATTGAAAACCCATAGGCCCATAGGATCCAATCACCTTCTGAGAAAGGTAAAGGAACCTAAATACCTTTCTGAGGAGGTGATTATACACCCAATCATCATCTGACAAGGTGATTGGATCCCTAGGGAAAAAATGTTTGGTTGAAAGGGCTTCATCTAAATTGTCTACCGTAGTAAAGGGGCATGCGAGATGCTCCTTGCAGAAGGCAGGATAGTATGAAAGATTCAAATTGTAGCATAAGGAGCAGACATGAGGAGTTAGCTGGGAAGTTCTCGAAGAATCAGATCGTCAGTATCATACAAGGAATTCTTGCAGAAGCTCGGATGACACAGATTTACCCGAATGCCTGCGAGACGTTGTGCGAATTTTATTGAGAAGATAGAATTGTCGGATTATTTGCAAATTCTTAAAGGCTCTGTCATTCGCACTGGATGTCCCAATAGTGGGAAGTCTTCTTTGGGCTGTGCCATTGCACGAATTTTGAAATGCAAAAAGTCGCCGGATCGTGGCAACATCTGGAAGTTTGTGAGTGATACACAACCTAAGTTTCAGTTTTTCAGTGTTGCAATGGTGGATGCGGGTGTCTTCGGTCGTCTTCCAACACTTCCTCCACCACCAGTGGTTGACAGCGGCAGTGATGATACTTCTTTGTTGGATGTACAAGACAGTGGGCATGGAAATGCAATCCACATACCAGCATATGAGGGTCAACCCCATCGTCAAGAGGCACTACCGTAGGTCTACCCCGGTCTACCCCCCACCCAGTAACAATCACAAATGAAAGATTACAAATTTATAAGGATTCCCTACTAAAAATGGAATGATCCTGGTGGTGACTGCTCCTGGGTGGGGGTGTAGTTCCAATGTCTACCCTAAGAATCATTGGACCCTCCAATAAAGACGGTGTTGGCTTTGTGATTCGCTGGATTCTGGGATCTCCAAACCATCAGTGACCTGAGATCTCAGGATACAATTGTGGTTTTGTAACCCCCTCCCTAAAAGGTGTAGATTTCCAAAGAAAGAAGATAAACTTGGAAGATATCAGGGGTCATTCAATTGCCTATTTGGGGGGATTAGACACTGCAAATGTGATTTTGACTGATTTACCCTACTATATCATGGTGCATTGTTTGGGTTAGTAAGGAAGAAATCCTGCGCGAGTTGATAGGTAGTTTATCTCATTAGTTACAGGGTTTGATATACATCCCAGGTGGTGCAGGATGTCTTCCATCAACAGTATGATGACCACAGGATATTATTGTCACACCCCGAGCTAAGTAACATCTGGGCACATCTTTGATTAGCCTTAATCCCTTAGCTCCTTTGAGTTTAGTGGGATTTTACGTGGTTTCCCCCGTTGGAGTCTGTTTGATGTTTACATTAATTGGATGCAATCCCTGTTTACCACACCTTTTTGTACTTAGTTGCAATCACAGGACATTTCTATTGCCTGTGATTTGAGGTCCACCAGGGCACTCCATGACGCAATGTAACCCACTAAAAGTTTAACTTTTAGCAGGGGACCTAATTTTGCAATGACATGGAACATTACTGAAATTTCTAAAGTACCCATGACATGGATCCGTACAGCCATGGTACTGGAAGACACTTCGGCTGGCTTCCGGCTTTGGGTTTCGGGCTTTCAGGGGCGAGCTGTTAAACTTCCGGGCAGTAGTGTATTATAGTGTACCTTATAAGGCTGTGAATTGGGGGATATTGGGGGGAGTCCCTTGCATAGCTTAAACTCTGGGGGTGTATCAGCCGGAACTCTTTTTTGTTGTTCCTGCTTTTGGGAAACTGAGGTATTTGTGTTGTGTATCACGCTCACATCTGGAGATCACGTTTGGTGAGCTCAGTGTTTTTTTGGGGAACAGGTGGTGAGAGACAAATCTGGTTCAGACACTCAATGTATGGTCGGAGTCTATTTACTACTCAAAACCCAGACAGTCAGTGTATGGTCTATTTACCTACATTTGGGCAGGGCGTAAGTCTAGATAAATACAACATACAATGATTTTTTTGGGGAAATAGACCATTCATGTTGGGTGGGTGAATTTTTTCCACGCCACTCACAACGGAGTTCTGCCAAGAGGTGCCCAGAAGAATCAAAAGGCACACATATTACACACTTGGAAGATCCAGGCCAGGCATACCACAGGTATTGCCGAACAAAAATCACCACAAGACTCACCCCTTCTCGGCCTCCGCTCAGGCCTCGAAGCGGCGACGGTTTCGAGGTGCAGGGTCCAACCAATACCAGGATCAATAAAGTGGTGAAATCTAACACCCTCCTGCCAATCACGTTACAACACCCTAAAAGTTCTTTTGCTTTCGATTCTACTGGTTGTTTAACAAATTGTTTCGGGATCCTGATAAAGGTTTTTTTTGATAATCCCCACATAGTTGTTAGCATAATCCCTCTGGGATTCAAAGTCAACTGTGATTTTTAGTGTTTTCCTGTTTCAAGACCATTGTTTCACTAAGGGTTTTCAAATAGCAAATCCAGGGGACAGATATTTTTACGGTCTTGGACTTGCAGGGATAAGTAAGGCCACATTTCCTGGTGTGTGTGTGTGTGTGTTGTCAATTTATTGAGAACCTGAAAATCAAGGTTTGCCAATCAAACCAGTTATGAATGGAGTAATAACCCCCATAAATGGCCTTGCAAATGGGTTTCACTGGGGTTATGAGCCTACTGAAAGGGTTTTTTACCCTACTCATAACTGGTAGGGGGGCCCACCTTGTTAAAACAAAGCCTTTTACCTCAGGGTGAAAAGAACAAAGTGTTTCAAACCTGTAGCTACACCTGACAGTTCTTTGTGACCTTTTTGGGGATCGTTAGGTATCACCCTTTTCAAAGGTTAAGTGCCTTCCAACCACAGAATCTAAATCTAAATGCCACTTTGTCATTTAGTACTTCATCCCTCTCAATGTCAAAATGTAAAGCCCAAAGCACCTCACCAATTAGGCGAACACAATTTTTTTTGGGGTCCAAACGTAGCAGTTTGACACCCATCTTCAACGGTCGCAGTTTGACTACAAGAAGGCTATATGGGCTTAGTAATTTACCCTCCTTGTTTTTGGTCCCAAATTTGTACAGCTGATTTTCATCACTTTTGGGGGTCATATTTTCCCAAGGATTCAATCAAAAGTTATGAAATACACTCCCTAAAACTAACAGCGAGAAAACCCATTTCGGATTTCAGCTTATTTTCAGGGGCTTTTTGCTGTTAGTTTCCCGCAGTGACTGCGTAGCCATTACGTACGAAAAGTAGTTGTGGTGAAAAAACTGGGCCAGCCTCCCCGGACTTGCAATGTGGGCCACCTACTACGTTATAGATAGAGTTATGGGGTCCTTATAAATGGGTGTTTTTTCTCGGCTTATTTCACCCCTATAAAGTGGAGTTTGTAACATGTACAACCTTATTTTTTTAGCTGCTAGGGGAACAGCTTGTAAATTTGTGGTGTTTGTTTTTTTTGTCGGAGGTGCTGAATTTGAGCGCCAATCCCATTGCCATTGCTGGACCCAAACTGGGAAAAGGTGAGACAGGAGTTTTGAGGTGCGCTTTTCTGGGTGGTTCAAATGGAAACCAAAGATTTAGGGTTCAGGGTAGGAAAGCTTTAGAACAAATCAAGATTACTGGTATATATGCGGGTTTTGAATAATTATTGTCACATGTTCAAGAGGCCTCTTTTTTGGATGTTTGGTCGATACACATTCTGCAATGTGCCAAATGGGGCACTTCGCCCAACAATGCCCCAATTCTAATGGCTTGGATCATTTCTGTATACCTCGGAAGTCCAAGTCGACCATTGACAGAACAGTTTTTTTCACCAAAGAAAAGAGTGGGAAATTCAATGATATTTTTTGTGTTGCCTCTACGAATGTGGGTAATATGTTCTTTTAAGTGGGTGGCTAAAAAAACACCAAGGATTGATGTACTGGTAGTAACCAGGACCGCACGTGTGTAAGGCTATGAAAAAAGCCACGTAAAAGTCATTGCTCCGCCTCAACAAACTGTACTTCTGGACGGAATCCCTGGAACAAAGGGTTTTGAAAATGGGGTGATGACTTCATTTATTGCTTGCCATGAGGGTACCCGCTTTACCTTTTTTTACCCATAGGATCCGTGTATGGTATTTATTGACCTACATTTAAGTTTATTTTTATGCTTCAACTGTAGCGCTTAAATATACCAGTCCCATGGATCCTATGGCTTAGGGGTTATATAACCCATAGTTGTTTTAGGGCAAAAAAATCTAAAAAAACAATTTTTCCATGGGATTTGGGAGGTCTCAAGGTGCTGAATATAGATGCACAGCAGGGGTTATAACCCCTTGAAGTAGGGTATAATCCCAGGCAACCCCATCTAAAGGTGGTGCCCGGGTAAGAACCTTGTTACATGGGAAAATCAACCCTAAAGTCCCTAAAGATTGACAGGTATTGCCCCTTGGTGGTGTAGGGTTTCTCCTATTTTTGAGGGTTGTTTGAGGTGATTGTGGCAAACCCTGAACTACCCTTTTTGAACTACCCTTTTTTTCCATCACGAGTGGGTTTGGAATGTGAAAGGTAGCGGTTGCAGACGAGTTGAAGTCGCATTAATTAGTACCCAAATAGCATCCCTGGGCTGGTATACATAGATACTAGGTTACCATACAAAGCAACTATCCAGATGTTTTGGGGGGTTGTTCAACAACACATCTCTTCAGTCTTACTAGTGTTCACCTTGAAAATTGGGGAATATGAACCCATGTTCACGATTGTTCACTCATAATATGTTGTTTTAAATCAGTGTCATAAACACAGCAAAAAACAGCAAACAAGTATACTGTAGCCGGTATAGTAATATGCCCTGCCATGATTTTTGCAGTGTTTATGAAACCCCTTTTCTGCATACGATTGACATGTCTTGTGCGTTGTGGGATCGTTGGATATGGGAATTGAGTGCCAATGGACAGCATAGATCACTGGTGGGGCGAAGTTTTGACTTGAAGGCAGCATATAGACAGCTCTTCATTGCAGAGGATCACCGAAAGCACGCTTACATCGCAGTTTAAAATCCTGACAGCAAGTGTGCAGAAATTTTCAAAGGAGTTGCCTTGCCATTCGGTTCGGTCCAGTCAGTTTGCAGCTTCTTGAGAATATCTCATGCGATTTGGTACTTGGGTGCCACTCAGCTTCTTCTCCCTTGGACTTTCTTCTATGACGACTTCTTGTGCTATAGTGTGTCACATCTGTCAGCTGTAACTGAAGGTTGCGCGTCGCTTCTCTTCGAGTTGATTGGGTGGCGCATAGCTCGAGAAGGGAGCAAAGCTGAGGGTTTCAGTGAATACTTCAAGTGCTTGGGAGTGGCGTTTGATCTTCGTGACTCTATACGTTCAATATTTCCAACACTGAAGATTCCCATTTTAACACATATTGTTCAAATGGGTTGGTTCAACCACCAACGAGCTTCAACATTAATGCCACAACCAAACGTCTCTCGACATTTGGCGGTTCCGTGAGGCCTGGTAGTTGCATTGATTTCATTGGAACCCACTCCGATGGTTCCGGACAAACGGTGGTGCCAGCCTGAGATTTGGGAAATGGAAGAGATCCTGGGGCCCACCTGCACGGTGGGCCCGGATCCAGTTATAAATGGGTTGTAACCCTATGCTTAAAAGGGTATAATTCCATTTGACCATTTGTAACTAGTAGGGGGCCCACCTTGTGGGATGGTGCTATATATAAGGTCTATATGGGGTTGACTATTAAGGGCCCCCCCACCATTTTCTCTATGATTTAAAAACTGGTGGCTCCTTTTCGGATGATAAACCCTTAGCCTAGAAAGTCTCATTTTTCCGAATTCCGGAATAAAAAGTGGTTGGACTTCCAGGGGGTGAGGTTATTGGAAAAGGCAACTTAAAGAAATTGTTGAGGGATGAAAAAGCAGTCATATCCCTAGACATCCAAGATACTCCAAATACCTGATGAGTAGGTGTTTGGCACCCTTAAAAGCCTTCTCAGGAGATCTCAGGAGATGTTTGGGGTTCCAAACACCTATTCACCAGGTATTTGGATGTCTAGGGTATTGTCGGAGAATGATGGTTTAGGGTGTCCAATCGCTGACACGAAACGCAGGTCGTATTTAGGTTCCATGTTTCGAAGGTAACGACGGATTGTGGCTGGGTTCATGAGGAATATACCTATGGAAGTCCAAAAACCAAACAAACAAAGTAGGTTTTCACCAAAGATTTATGTTCTTAAGTTGGGAATTGAAATCATCCCAAAAAATTGTTGGGTGAATTTTTTGACTTTAATAGCCGGCTGGATGAAATGGCATCCACGATTCATGGGCCAACCGTTGGATTTATTGGATTCCAAAGGCAACTTGGCAAGATCAAGGTCAGCCCGTCTTGGGATGAAACCAAAAAAAAGAACTCCATGAAGAACTGCTGTCCACGGCGTTCAAGAATGAAGGCAATATTGGTGGCTGCATCGTCCTCTCAGTCCATTGAACTTGATGTGGAGACTGGCGAAATCCATCATCATGGTGAGAAAGAAGGGCCTCCTTCATAGGAGGGGTATCTATGTTGATATGAGACAGGACCCGCCGCTGCCTTCTGTCGACATGAGCCTCGTCCGGGTTCCTGAGGACTCGTTTGATTCAAATCCATGACGAACCTGTAAAATCTTGACCCTCCAGTGAGCGATGGCCTCGTACTCTTGGGATCTCTTGGGACCAGCTTGGGCCAAGGCCCTGTAATCAGTTTGCCAGATGCATCAAGAGATTTTCGACATTTGCCACCCCGAAACTTGAGGGAAATGATCCAATTTGACGCGCATATTTTTGGATCGGGTGTTGAAACCATGAATGTGTCACGAAGCACATTTTAATTGCAAACGGGACATCCCCGCATTCAAAAAGAATCCACTAGTTTCACCACAGTCTGTTTAACGTCGGGTAACAGCCTTAAAATGACGACGGGGAGAGCATGACTTAGCAGATTCATGTTTGATGTCGAATCCCCATCTTAGAAGGTGGGCCCAGAAAACCAGTTATAAATCGGGTTATAACTTATAACTCCACTCTTAGGGGTGAAACAAATAACCCCAGTTACCCATTTACAAAACCATTTATAGGTGTCAGGGTCCGGGTAGTTTGTTTTGTTTTTGGTATCCTGTGGATCTATCCCCCAGGACATCCAATGGCGAATTCCCTGGCCTAATGTTTCACAATCTTGGTGCTGAGGGAAAGGCATGTAGGGTGGGAGGTAGATCCAAATTTTGTCTTGATGATTTGAAAAATTCCTTCCAGGCAATTTATAGCAACCTCAGCTGAGGTCACCCCAAAAGGTAGTTTATAATCCTACCCAAAATGTCTTCATGCAGATTATAGATTTATAATAAATTGCCCAGATTCCTTGGTTGGAATTTCCAGTTCAGGTCTATTTGAAATTGAAGCTGGAGGAAAGGCAACCATCGTCGGGGATGTCGGGTCAAAAACACACCTTGGAAACAATGGATGGCGACGTTTCCAAAAGGTTTGCAAGTTTACAAAGTTAAAGCATGATTCAGGCCTAAAGCATACAATGAAGTTGGTGATTATAAGAATATAAACTTTGTTCATGGTGATGTGTTTTTACCTTGTACCGTGGTAAATCGCCATCAAACTGAGAGGATATGTTTTACTTTTCAAAGCAACTTAAGCAAGTCCAGGAAATCACCCCTATTTGGGCAAGCAAGGATCCTGTCCTTCAACAATCAGGAGAGCATGGGATAAACTTTTCATGTTCAGCTTGGAGATCGCAACAACACACTGATGACAAAGAGAAGCTTTAAAGTAAGTCATTAAAGAAATAGGAAAGTCTTAGCCCAAAACTGTTTTTTAAGTAGGTAATTTCATCAACTAATGGTAAACGGGTGGTTTGGGTTCGTGGTTTGGATTCCTGGGATTTGCCTATGAAAGGGATTGTGACTTAAGGGCGCCCTTTGAATCCCAAACCACCAACCCAAACCAACAATTCATCTTTAGCGCATTTTAATCATCCAAAATTGGGGAATCTTAATATTAATAGTCGGCTTGACTGCCAGGGAAATTATGGGGTCGCAGAGGGGTGGGGAGTGTGTTGAATTTGCCCTAAGGTTTTCTGTATGATTAAGGTGGGCCCTATAAGGTTTTAAAGTTTGGTATATTTGGAGGATCATCCCAGTTGGCAAGTGGTTAGTCACCTCCATTGATAAGCCGTTTAGCCCAATTTCAAGGGGTTCCATAATCCGATCTTTAGGGAACTACGTGGTTATTCACCATTTACATCCACTGGATGGTCCTGCAAGTAGTGGAGTCTTTTCAAAAAGAAGTGGATCAAGGCTGGTCAACCTACCCCCCCTAACCCACCCCTCCCAGAAATAAGGGCTTATGAACCGTTGGTCTTCCTGAATATGGCCGGCTATTAAACATATTAAACCCTTATTTCTCGGCTAGGTTGACCAGCCATGCCAAGTTCCTGGGACTGCCTAATCGAAGTCTCAACCTGTCTCAGCCCAGGCTACAACGTGATCAGTCGCAGGTGCAACGGCGATAGAAATGATCTGGGTATGCTACCCCCAAAAAAAAATTGAACACAGATACCAAAAATGGTCATAGTTGAAAGAAGATACATGTTCCAAACCATCAATTTTGGTATCTAAGCTATCATTTTCTTTTGTTTGGGGGTGTATAATGCATTGGTTGATGCTTGAGGCGCTGAAGTTCCTTTGTGCTACATGTTGGAAATTCAACATTGTCTCAGGGATGAGGGTGGTACGCCTATTCAATTTTCAGTTGAACTACTGTTGAACTCACATCTTGCACTAGATACCTAAATGGTGGTTTGGTAAGGGACTGAACGAAGAATTCATGTTGAGTAAGTTTAGTTGGCCATGAAAAAACAAGAAATGATGAAAAAAAACAAACAATGTTTATTCGGAATGTCCAGCGGGCCAAGTGTTGACAACACCTGAAACTGATCATTGATTTACCAATCTACCAAACTAGGTTGTGGCAACTCACATATTTGCGAAGTTTTCACCACGAAAATTATGGGAAATGATCCAATTTGACTTGCGCATATTTTTCAGATGGGTTGGTGCAAAACCACCAATCTACGAAAGATTCCCAATAGTTTTCACCAAGCTCACAGGGCAAAAACTGTGGATCTAAATATGAAAAACTGTGGATCTAAAAGTTCAATTAGCTTCTAGATTTAAACAATATTCATCTAACCTACTCTGGATCTCTGAAAGGCGTGGTTTCTTGGTTGCTTGCATTTCTTGGTCTCCCTTTTTGTTCTCGGCAACCAACGCCTTTCTACCTCCCGAAGTTTCCAATTTCGGCTTTCCAATTTCCCAGGGAAGTGAAAAACCTCCTACTGAACTGCTGCTTGAGGCCATTGGTTGCTTGAGGGCATTGAGCATGTTTCAGGGGTCATTAAGTTGCCAATTTTAAGCGAATGAACAATACAAATCTATGACAATTTTTGAGGGATTTCCCTTAAAACACTGCATCGTTTGGGTTGGTAAGTAATACTGACCCCTGTTTTTGGGGGGGTTCATGGGAAACAGTAATACTGTACCCCTCACAATGCCACCGTTTTCCCAAAACGGAAATAGCCGGGCCTTTTTGTCACTTAAGATGTAAAAATGCAATCAAGCCAGAAAACCCAAGACCCTGAAAACCAATACCCTCCAGGAAACTAACATATCTCCTTTTTAAAGGCACTTTTGAGTCGATGATGTTCCGGTTTCCCCTGGTGGGATATGTTAGTTTTGTGGAGGGTACCCACTTGAAGTTATTGGGGGATTACTAAGGGACAATGGAATGGTTTTAATTCCCTCCTAAACCCTCCTAAAGACCATTGGAGGGTTGGCATCTTTGCGAGGGGTTGGCACCCTGAAGGAAAGCGACATTTTCCTCAACTTCCCAACAGTACTGAGAGAATGGTAGCCTTTCACAGAATCCATGCGTGCTTGGAACCGTCTTTTTATTATGATGCATTGTCACCTCGTGGGCCCCTGACAGTTGTAAATGGGGTTGCTACCCTGCTTATAGGGGTTATAACTCCATTCATAACTAGTAGAGGAGCCCACCTTGCTCATACTTGAAACACAAAATCCTTGGTTGTTTGTTTTTTAGGGGATGGAAAAACAATCGGATTGTTTGACATTACTGAGCGGTTAAACACATAAGGGCATTATTATAAGGGATTTGTCATCAACCAACGTAATCACCTACGAAGTCCAAAACCAAACTTTGCCCATTGCCAGGATCGGGCATCATTTATTTGGATCATCCTAAAGACATTTTTTTTTGTTTGGTCTTGGACTAATTTAGGGATCAGTATTAATGGGGTGTAACGAGGATCATGTTTATAGCATTTATAGCTCAGATGACAAGTCAATGTTGAACTAGGTGGTGGTTTCAAACATTTTTTATATATTTTCATCCCTATTTGGGGAAATTATCCAATTTGACTGTGCAGATCAATCATATGACAGTGCCGAGTACCAGATTGCCACACGTGTTGGACTCAGCAAGTGTCATTCTGGACCTACCAAAGCAGGAACTTGTGATGGCAGGATCAAGGAGCTCAGTTGACACGGAGAAGCACTGCGTGATCACACCAATGTTCGAAGGTCGATTTTTGAAAAAGGCAAACCAAGGTCGGATACCTGGAACAGAATTCCAAAGAGTGGGGCCGCTCTTGGAAAAACACACGGTATCTTCGATTGTGAGCTCTTCTGTCCATCGCCCTCTGATGAGGTTTGGCAAGTTTCTAGGACAGGACAGTATCATTGTGGACCAGTACGGCAAATTTGACGACTTCGGGCTGGTGACTCGAAAGATCATCACCCATACTGATGACAATTGCACCATGGTCATGTGCTACTCATTTGGCCCAGACTTTTCGACTGCAGTCGAACTTGATGCGACCGGTCTGGTGGCGACATGCCAGGTGACAGATCGTCCTGTGTTCGTGGTTTCTCTGTCCGGACAAGCATATGAGAAATTGACTATCCATCAGGTTCCATTGACAATCACAGAAGAGGCAGAGAATCAGGATGACCAATATACAGCACCAGTGACCGTCACCTACAGCAATACAGGCGATATGATGAAAAAGGTGGTGACCAGGCGTACAGATCAATACGGCTGGGAGAACAACCACTATGACCGTCACTGGCATTAAACACATACGCCCGCCAGTGGTCATAACAGTGACACTTTACAAGGTCACTTTCCGAGAGAAGCACACTGCACCCGCACAGGTAGTGTTGCTTCTGAGGTAAAGCTTGCCTTTTCAGTGGAACTGCATAAAACGGTGACAATTTGACTAATATTTTTCAGATGGGTTGAAACCACCAACCAGTGAAATTTGCAAATTCCAGTAAGATTCGGTGTGTGAATTTTCATATGCGACCGCTTGTGCTTGGAATCCGGAACAGACCGGAGATGGTTTTATTGGTTTTGCTTTTCGAAAATCTCTATATAGAATGGGGAGCTCAGGTCGGTGCTACCCATAGGTTGCTGAGTACATTGAAGTATCATGCATGAAACGTAAGTTCAAGTCTGGATGGTGGCAACTCAAAATATATAATTTATATTTTCACCCCGAACCTTGGGGAAGATGTACCCAATTTGACAATCATTTTTTTTCAAATGGGTTGGGTTGAAACCACCAACTAGAATGGTAATTTTCAGGGATTTCCCATATAACAATTGGGATGTTTGGGTTGGTAAGTAATATACTGACCCGTGTTTTTGGGGTTCATGGGTTAAGTTAAACCATAGGGTACCCCTCACAATGCCACGTTTTTGGGCATTTGGGTATCAACTTGCCAGGCCCTTGGTGGTGCCGAACATGCTCGGTCACGTTTGGTGACGGCCGACAGCAAGGTCGGAGAACATTGGGTGATGATGTGTTTTATAGGGGGGTTCCCATATGCTCAATGTATGGTATATTTACCTACATTTAGCCATAATTTATGGTAAATGTAGGTATATAGGCCATACATTGAGCATCTGGGGTTGTAAAACTATTGTAAAACTGCACATTTGTTCAGTTTTACTACGCATTTTGATGATTGAATGAAGTATAGGAGTTGTTTTTTGTAGTACTGCATTGTATTGTGTTGGACTGTACTGTATTGTATTGTGTTGTACTGTATTGTATTGTATTGCAAATGTATTGCCATAGGGATATCTGCTAAATGTTGTTGTTGTTTAACGTATTTAGGTGAGATCATTTTAGGTTTCTCGCAAATCAAGATGTCGCCCACCGTTTTCAAATGCGCTTATATACCTTGCAAATACCTTTCTTTCGGATGGTTAAGTGACCCTTTCATGGGTTAACTAACGTATACTGAGTATACTGGTCTAGGCTGTGCTTAATGTGATAAATGAGCAACAGATATCAATTTTCGCTAGTAAATGACAAGCAAAATGAGCAACAAGGTGGGGGTTGGGCACCAACCAGGTATATACAAAGAGACCTGGACCCCAAATGACCCTTCTTCTGGATCGAAAAGGCCTTGTTTTGAGGGTTGATCTTCAAAAATAGGGGTCATTTGGGTTCCAGGTATATATTGTGATGCTCTCCCTCCCCACACCAGACCAGCAGGTATATCTATAGCAGTACACTCTGACCACAGGTCTCCCTCACCCCGTCAAAAACCCCCGGGTCCCGCCTTAGGTATTTCATGCGTATGGCTTACAAGATGGGCCCCCCCCAAAAGCAGTGATATTCCCCCGAAATTTAACATGGAACCTGAAAATGATGGTTTCCAAGAGGAACTTCCTTTTCTAGGGACTTCTTTTCAGGTTCCATGTTAAATTTCGGGGGTGTAATTGGGGGTATCAACCCCATAAGTAAGATTTTGCTCACCCCAGTGAAACCAAAATTATGTTCGGCCATGAATTTATAGGACTTATTTCACTCCATTTCAAACTGGTAGTACCGTAGTACGGGACCACTTTGTATGAGTGAGCTACATCCTTTTTTCTCACTCTATTTTCCACCAAGGCATCAACCTTCATGATGATTTAGGGGTTTCAAACAGTTTTCCACGCAGGTCATATTTTTTGGGTGTCCAATCCCAGTTCAGGTGAGTGATTGGATCAAAAAACTTGGCCTTTGAAAAATTTGGCTTCATTTCCTTGGATTTGTTGGAGGTGATTTTCTACTTTATGGCAATTCACCAGGAAACCACCAGTTGGGAGAATGTTTTTTTATTTTTGTCCAGGCATCTCATACAAACCATGGTCAGTTTTCGTCCCGTAGGCTTGTTCCCCGATCCAAATGTCCCAAATGGCTTTTAAATGGAGGTGATCCTAACCACTTACATCCACTGGGATGATGGTCCAAGTATACCAAACTTTATTTCCGCCCCAACTTAACATACAAAGTAGGCCGCTACTAGTTATAAGTGGAGTTATAACCGCCATAAATGGCGTTTTAAATGTCTCATAATTGAATGGGCAACTGGGGTAATAACCCTAAAACAAAGTTGTGGGATCCTGGTTTGCAAACCGCACGGATGTGTCATCCATCAGGCACCCTTCTGGTTGCAACTGAATGGTTCTGCTGTGCGACAGGTAGAGGAATCGGTGACTCCTGGTGCAAGATGGAAGAAGAGAACCTATAGCCCATCTATCCATATATTTTCGGCCATTTATAGAGGTTTTTAGATTATAACCCCCACAAATGGCCGTGTAAATGGGTAGCTGGGGTCAACAAAGCGGACTTATAATGTTTATTTCACCCCGTTTAGAACTGTTTTTTGGGGCCTATCTTGTACCAACATTTTTTAGGGCTTGTGGAAAAAAAAACGCAAAAACACGACACCTGAAACCTGGAGTAAGATGTGTCACCCGATTTGACAAGTGCGGATATCTTTCTTCTCAAAATGAGTGTGGCTAAACCCACTCCCCATGATGGATCCGTCGGACATGAATTATGAAGTAAACCCTTCAAGTCCAGTCGACTCTAAAAATAACTGTCCCGTGGATTTGTGAATTGAAGATCCTTAGTGAAACAATGGTCTTTAAACGGGGTTTGAACCATGGGAAAACATCATGGTCAATTTTTCGAATCCAAAAGACTCGGTTTTGATTGAACAAATTCAAAAAACTCGGGTCGATCAAGGGTCCCATTATTTTCATTTGCAATACGGGATGGGAACATCAATCCTACTCTAGGGACAGGTCTGGATTCTTAGGGATATAATATATATATATATATATATATGTATATGAATATTTTGAATTAAATATACGGGATGGGAACATCAACCCAATTCCGGTTGGGGTCAGAATATACCCCAGTATCAGGATGTCTGTCATTAAAAGGTGGGACGACCATCCTCAATATAGGGAGTTTATGGAGTTGATCGAACCCAGCACATACCCTTATGTTCCATGTATGGTAAGTTTATATTTACCATACATGTTTTCGCCACATGTAGGTCAAATATACCATGGATTCTATGGGTTATAACCCTAGACATCCAAATACCTGGTGAATAGGTGTTTGAAACCCCAAACATCTCCATTTTGAAGGCTTTTAAGGGTGCCAAACACCGATCCTCGTCAGGTATTTGGAGGATTTTGGATGTCTACTTGGATGTCCACGGAAGTTAGTAACTAGTTAGTAAGTTGGTTTATAACCCACTTAAGGGACTTATAGCCTACTTATATAGGGGTTATAACCCAGTTACTAAGTACCATGGACATCCAAGTAGGGTAAGGATCCCGTTTTTAAAAAAAAACAGGATTTTCACGGCGAAAAATCTCATGATTTTGTCGAAGGCCTTTCCTCCCGAGAGCCGACTCTTAGAGGCGCCGGTTTTTAAATCGTCGGAAGATGGCAACGTTGGGCAACCAGTCATACAAGATGGGCACCATACCTTGTTATGTATATATTCCATTTACCTACAAAACTTGGTAATTAGAGGGTGGGTAGATGCAGGAACTAGGTGGTGGTTTCCAATATTTTTTTTTTCATCCCTTACCTGGGGAAATGATCCAATTTGACTAATATTTTTTCAGATGGGTTGAAACCACCAACTAGACTAGTGCCATGGTAATTTTTTTAGGTGTTGAAAAATCATATTTGGGTGTTTGAAGGTCTTTGGAATCTTTGAAATAGATTTGTTTCTTGCCATGTTTATTTTTAATGTTTCTCATTTTTTTAACATGGCCAAAAATAATCCTGGTGGGACCCATCTTGTACGGGATGTTGGATAATGTGTTTATTATTGGAACGCCCTGCAAAAATGTTTGGGCCGAGGTTCAGGAGATGTGAAGATAATCACTTGGAGGATCATCCCATTTAGTAAGTGGTTTATCACCATGATTTGATAGTCCCCTAAGCAGGCTTGTTCCCCTTCCAAATTGGCTGCGGCTAATAAGTGGGGGTTATTAACTACTTACTAACTGGGATTATCCTCCAAGTAGGGGGTCCAAACTCACATGATCTCACATGCGATGCTTTCGAAGAGCTATGACTGGGAGACTAGGGTAGTTGCTATAGTCCCATGGTTTCTCATTGGCTTCGGAGGATTTCCAGCAGGTCAGTCAAAAATTTGATAGTGCGGTTTTTGGGTGATTGGGTTTAACATGGTTTAACTAATACTCACTTGCCAAGAACTGTGGTGAAAAGGGAAGGTTTATTGGCGTATAGTTATTAATACAGATATTATTAAAATCAATTATATATATAGCCAATACCTTTCCCATAGAATCAATGTATGGTATATTTAGCTACTAATTTACCACACAAATCATACATGTACGTAAATATAAACCATACATCACGAGTGTTTGTGGGTGTGTAATGGTTTGTATACGTACTTTTGAGGCTGCAGAAATCTGGCGATGGACTATCAGTTTGAATTCTTGAGCAGGATTTCTGAATCAATGAAAAGAAGGCTCACCCGTTGTAAATGGGGTTATAGACTATAAGTCGTAACCCCTACAAATCCTGTAAATGGCCTTATACATGGGTAAATTGGCTTTGAACATTACTTACATGGGTATTTCACCCCATTTATAACTGGCAGGGGCCCACCTTGTAGGTCATAGAACAAAGCTGGGGTTTGTACTGTACCCATTCCATATAGAAGGATTGTTATGTGATCAACCAAATTCATTCAGGTTTCGTTTCTACGCCCGGAGTGCGTGATTGGAAAGGGATTGAAATTGAAAATGCCGATTCAATCCATTTTTCTGATGGGATGGACACGCTGAGTCCTGATTCCATGTGGGAAGGGTTTGCAAAATCTGAGTATTTGGCTATATTTGAGAGGGTGTGTTAAGAACCTCCTTACAGGACTTAATACCCCACTTACTACCTAGCATTCCTATCCCCTGTCAAGAAACTCTCATAAGAAATTGCAGAACCTAGCAGAATCCAAATAAAAGAGGTCGATATTGTGTTTACACCAGTTATAAGATAAGTGGTGTTACAACCCCTATAAATCGGGGTTATTTCCCTGCAGTTCCCTATTTATTTTTGGCTGATTTCAGGATTATCTGACCATGCCTGGCCCAACACTGCGGTGTCACCGCCGCACAGGGTGCTCCACAAGGACTCATGGTTGGCCGTGCTCATCAGCAATCTTTGCATCAGGAGGCAGCCATTCGGGGTCACCGATGTCACACCTATGGGAAACCACTATGTAGGCCCGATATTACGTGGGTATTTGCGGGTGAAAAAAAACCCAATAGTTTGTAGAGAACACCAGCTCCATACAATGGGTACACTGTTAGGGGTACACCCAATTGTCCCTTGATAGATAGTAAGGGAATCCCCTTGGTAGTTTGAGTGAAAGCAAGATTGGTGAGTTCTTAACTTTGTGGTAGTTGTTTCTAAAAACATACATGTTATTAAATAGCAACCGTTACCTTGGGGGTGGCCAATCCAATTTGGCTTGCGCATATTTTTCAACAGGGTGGTTCAATCACCAACTAAGTGTTGATTGTAACGGTTCATTACTACAAGGTGGGCCCCTACCAGTAATAAATGGAGTTATCACCCCCTGTAAATGGCCTTATAAATGAGTTTCACTGGGGTTTTAATATCCCCACTTACCAGGTGATTCTTTGTGACCTGTTTATCTCCAATGTGGAGGTCACTTAACCTTTGAAGGGGTCACGGATCACCATCTCAAAAAGGTCACGAATTGAATCACCTGAGTCCCCCACCAAGACCCAACTTTCAAACTTTTTGGGAACCCCTGGGGAAGACTATTTTAAAGGAAACCCTAAAAGTTTAAACTTTTATTTCTTGGTGATTTGGTGGGGTAGGCCTGGTAGAGGGTTATTAACTTCATTTAGAACTGGATCCGGGCCTCCACCTCATAAGTCGCAAGTCTGCGACGGTCGTGTGTACCAGCTCTATGCTGCATGTGTTTTTTTTTCCCATGACGGATCCGTCATGTATACATAAGTATATTCAGGTCTATCTATCAAATTGAATTACCTGAAGAATCATGGATCTCAAAACTGATGGTTTGGAGATCAAATATACCATATACATGGATGGATCTAACTATACTACCATACATGCGTCCCTCTTAAATTCCTCAAGTGTTTTTTTCCCTTCCACCCACATGTTGCAAGTCATGGGACGTGAGATGTTGGACAATTGTTTGGTCTAACATATTTGCCTCTCAGAACATCGTGCAAAATTAAAGGTGACCTATGAGGTTTCCCTCGTTAGGGGTGGTTCGGAAAAAACATCACCAAAAAGATGCTTTTCAAATGATGCCAATCCATTTTGTTTTTGTTCGTGATGTTTTTTTCTGGGCGGTACGTAAATGGTCATGCGTACCGGTGTACTGACAGATCACTAGAAATCCAATCAAAATTATTGGTTGCCTCACGCAGCCTCACCCGGAAAAAATGTTGTTGAGGAAGGGAAATCCCCGACAATTCCCAATTTCAGGGAAATCTAGGATGGTGAAATACGATAATTTGGCCAGATTCTGGTGATCAGGATATTTGAAAGACTTAGTAGATGTGATTCTTCTCAAAAACAACTGAGGGCAACTGTATGATGGTGAGCAAAACAACAAGAACAAGAGAACAAGAACAAGAGAACAAGAATAAGAACAAGAACAACGACAACAACAACAACAACACCAACAACACCACCAACACCACCAACAACACCAACAACAACGTCATGATCAAGTTTCATGTCCTTTTCCAAATCCACAGCAGGCCTTGAGAAAGGAGGTGCGTGAATACTTGAGCCGGGCATCCGAGCGCTCACATGTTTAGGTGATGGTTTTCAATGATTGTCAAGCCTATAAACCATTGGTTTCCTTTAATACGGCCTTATGAAGCCCTTATTTCTCAGGGCCCGGGGTTGCGTTAGGAGGGGGGGTTGGTTGAGGTATAGTTATAAGATTCCAAGATTATATAGGGGATGATTTGACGAGCCATTATACAGGATGCAGGATCCATTGGCCAATCATGATTTCATGTTGTTTGTTGTCGTGAGACATGATACTTGGATGTCCCAGGAAGTTAGTAAATGGTATGTAAATGGTTAGTAAATGGGTTATAATCTACTTATAAATGGGGTATATTGGTGTTACAACCCATTTACTAACCATTTAATCATTTACTAACTTGCTGAAACATCCAAGTAATGGGCAACCACCTGGTCAATATGGTCAATGACAAAAGGGCGCCTGGTTGTTTAGATTGTATACCCATGCACATCCCTCATCTTCCAGTTCCCTATGTATTTGGAATCCTGTACATGGCTGTGGCTCTACTATAGAAGCTCTATCTATGGCCATAGACCTTTTTAGGAAATGTTCTATTCGAGTTTTGAAGTTTTTTTTTCCGAAAAAATGTTTGAAGGCCTAGACATTTGACATATGGTAACTTATACCGCCAGAAAATCAAGGTAAAGTGGGATAACACGAGTTGCCCATCTATAAGGCCATTTTTTAACCATTTAATACCGTCTATAAGTCATTTATATAGGGTGAAATAACTCCACTTCTTATAGGGGTTAATTCTTTCACCCAAGTGAAACCCATTGATTCACCAAACATTTCTGGTACCTAATTTGGAGGGTTTCCTGTACCTTATTTTCGGCTGTTTTCGGGGGAGGGGGTTCCCTTACATAAGCCCATCTTAGGGAACCTTCCTCGGATTTAGGGAACCTTCTTTGGATTTAGAAAGCTTCGTGGCTGGAAGAAGCCGCCTATCTTCTGCAACCAACCCCCCCTTCCACCCCAGCCCTTTCCAACAAAAAATACAATGTGGTCGCAAAAACAAGTTATAAATGAAGTTTTACTACATAGATTAATTGCCTTATAGATGGGTTTCACTGGGATTATAAATTTAAACCTATACTTACAGTGTTTATAACCCCATTTACACCCTAGAAAATTTACACCTTGGTGTTTGAAAGCTATAGTTTTAGGGGTTATAAACCCATATGTATTTGTTTTTCTGGATCCAGGGCCCACCTCGTGTACCTCCACAAGGTACTCACCACCAAAAACCGAGGTCGCGATCACTTCCATATTCTTCGTGAAAATGGGCGATACAACTTAGCACCTTGGCGCTTCAAAAAAGGGGGTGAACTGGAAACCCTTTCCGAAGCAACCACGGGTATAGTCAGCGGCGGCAGTTACTTGAGAACTGTCGTTTGTTGGCATGGCTCTGCTCAATTTAGGCGAAAACAATTTTTCGAGAAGTACTGTGCAACAAACCAAGACAGTAGTGGCCGCGATGGAGAGGCGATCTCGAGATGTGGAGGCGGCATTGGTCAAGGCCGCGGAGGCCAAAGAGAACGCCGAGGCTTGCATGAAATTAGCCACTGAACGTCGCCAATAAGTGACAATTCCACCAAGCCAATGTCGAGACCACATGTTCCCAGAGTGGTGCCTCCGCCGCCTAGTCGTAAGCCGGCAGAGCGCGCACAGTTTGAGACGGCACCGCTGCCACCGCCTCAAACTGGTATGCCAATGGTCCCAATGGCAATGGTCCAAATGCTCCCAATGGCAATGATGGCATAATTGCCAAGACGGCTGAAATTCGAGAAAAGGCCGTGCGTGGATACCAGCATCAGGGTGATCCAGCGCAGCTCGGCAAAGTTGACCGCAAACGTCTTGAGGAAGCTAGGGTATCTTTAAGGGAATGTGGACGGGAACCATAGAAAACCATACGGAAGATCGAGCGGATCCCTCCCTTCAAAAGTGCCAGAACCATACAGTCTTGTGAAGTTCCTTATCAGTGGATGATAGAATTTCCCCCCACTAGAATTTGGAAATCTCAAGTACACCTCCCCCCCAAAACAACACCCTTTTTCTCCACAGTAAGGCTTTACACACCCAAGAAATGGATCCCTGGATATGCATTAAAGCCGATTCCAACATATGGCCCATGTCCAGCAGCATTTTTCCACCTGCGTCTTTTGCTCAAACATTTCCCCTTGAGGTCCAGTAACGGAGAACTGTTGTTTTCTTTTAAGGATGTCCTGTTCGAACTTTGGATCAATGGTCAATCCCCAGGAAATTTCCTAAATTTTCAAGCCGATCCATGTGACTGGTGTCGGTATAACCTACATTTACCTACTATGCACAAAAAGATAACTATCCACGTTTGGGTAACATATTCCAAATTACCCCATAAACATTCAGTCAGACCTCCTCAAGTTTGGTGATTTTGGTGGAGTCCACTCATATCTTCATATCTTCTCAGTTTCTACATGCATTGCCCGCCTGGGTAAGGGGTTTGACAACATAACTGGGCTGAAATACTCTATAAGTGGCCTTATACACGGAAATTTGTGAGGTTATAACCAAATGGCCTTACACATAGGTTTTATGTGGTTATAACTCTCCTGAGGGGTTATAATTCCCCCCATTTAGTACTGGTTTTGGTGTCTTACACGCCCTTCTTCTATTTTTAGCCCTGTGAAGCTTTCATCATTCCATGGGGCCGGAATGGGATTGCCGATTCCCTTAGATCTGAGCAATGCAAACAAAAACAACCTGGTTGTTTAGGGATGTTTAGGGCATTACTACTACCCAGTCATATGGGGATTTTTAATAAACCATTATAAGATTTATAAGGATCCCTATTAAACAACCAGAAATATGATAAGGATCCTAACAAAATGGCAAGTATCCACAGCCGTTTTTTTTCGTAAAGTTCAGGTGGCGTTGAGTTCGAATCCCATTTGGAGAGATCGAAATGGTCAACGCGTTGAATTGGAGAAAGGTGGGGAAATTTCCACCACCACCACCTGCCGTGTTTGTGTGTGAGAGTTGTAAATCTTGACTGATAGAAGCCTTGATTGAAGTTAGGGGTTTAAATCAATGTAGTTGCAGTTGCAGTACTATGTAACTGCTTTTTGCTTGATTGTGTGAACTATTTTCATTGATATGGGATCATTCGATTTCGAACTGGTAGTTATTAACTATTAATAATTGTTGTTTTATCGATCTATGTATATTATGCTTGCATTTTTTGTGTTTTACATAGTATCATTCAATTGCTAAGTGGTGGTTGGGACTTGTGTAGGCAAACTGTTTTAAACCGTTTACAGTACTGTATTGTTATCTTCAACCGTTCGCTGGTCGTTTCCAGTGGCGACATCCTATTTAGGCCAATATCCCCAAGGAGATACTCCGTTTCAAAAAAAAAGCAAGCTTAGTGCACTAAGCCAAACCCTCGGCCGATTGCATGACAAGATCCCTTACAACAATCAGGGTTCACGATGAATATACCTTTTTATGGAGGGTTGTTGCACATCACCCTCAAAAAAGGTGGTCTAGGTGGTGGTTTCAAATATTTTTTCATTTTCACCCCTACTTGGGGAAGAGTCCCATTTTGACTAATATTTTTCAAACGGGTTGAAACCACCAACTAACTAGTGGTTCATTTTTGTTTCACTTATCTTTTCTGTTGTTGTGATGCTTTTGCTGGGTTTGTGAAAGCCATGAATCACAAAGCGTCTATTGTAGTAGCTCCCTTAAGTCTAAGTGGAGTTCGTTTCCATTTGAAAAAAGGACTTGTACATTATAATTCCATCTTATTCCCTAGACATCCAGTCGTACCTTGTAAGGATCAATGTTTGAACCCCAGGAACATCTCCTTTTTGAAGGGTTTTAGGGGTTCCTTTCACACCGATCCTCATCCTCACCAGGTAGGACTGGAGGATTTCGGATTGAAAGCACTCATAGGCTCCTGACCCGACCCCCAAGCACTCCCTAAGAACCTCAATGGTTTGTTGCGTGCTGATGTGGTACCGAATTTTTTCCAAAGTTGGTACCTGAGCTTAATGGTTAAAGAAGTTAAAGGTGGTTATGTGGTACGCACACGAAAAAAAACCTTGGTACCCAAAGTTCATGGTTTTTCTTGTGCAACATCATTTTACCCAAACTTATCAAACTTACTAGCTAGTTAGCCAGTTCCATGCCAGTTCCATCAGTTCCTCTCCTTTTTTCTTCCAAGAATACTCTATTATTATGGCTTGTCAACCTACCACCCCCTAACATATCTCCCTCCAAAAAAAAACATGGTTTAATAGCCGGCCTTATGAAAGGAAACCAATGGTTTTCATAAGTCCTTATATATTAAGGCCGACTATGTCTGGGGTGGGAGAGTACGTCAGGGGGCGCGTAGGTTGACCACGGCTTCCAAGAGGTTCCAAACTGACGCCCTCCAAAATGAAGGTATGACTGGCGGATAGCGACAGGAAGACTACTAGGGTGTTCATGGAAGTTACTAGCTATATATAGTTAGTAAGTTGGTTTATTTCACCTATTTATGGGATGTATCCAACCTACTTATATTGGGGCGAACTAATCCATTTACTAAGTACCACGAGGATATCCAAGTAGGGCGCAACCATCAGCAACTTTTTCAGATATCTATTTTTGCAAGTGTAGTTGGAGTGGGAAAACTGGAGGGTGAATTCTATGCCAACCTTTTTAAGCAATTAAGGAACAAAAATTGGTACTAATCATTTGGGGTACCTCGAATTTTTGCCATCAAAAAACTGGTCAAATTATAGCGACTTCAGCAGAGGTCACCCCCAAATGGTCGAAGGATATCATGTCTAAAATCTCCAACCAATTCAGCTTTTGAAATTGTAGGTGGTGGTTTCAATTTGTTTATAACTGTTGATATCTAAGTTACTTGGCCAATGGCTAAACTTTAAACTTTTTGGGATTACATATTTAGTAGAGAAGACAATGTTCAAACTTTTATTTCAGGGTCCATTGGCTAAGTGAGTTAACCCCTACCTGGGAAGATATCCAATTTGACTTGCGCATATTTTCAAGGGACTTGGTTCAACCACCATCTATATATTTAAAAAATGTGTGAACTTTGAACCTGAAACCGACTTTGTCAAGTGTAAGTAGGAGACCCTTCCTGGATCCACCGGGATAAACTAACATGGCCATGGAATATTGCGCCCACCAAAAAACTGACCAACAAAAAAATCCAAGAAATCTCCAACATAACCCACTGAACTGACCCCTAAGCCTCTTTATCTAATAGCTCGATCGCACCTTAGTTAGGGGTCCGTTGGTAAAGTCCCATTCAAATTTGATGGATTAGTGGGTAAAACCTGGCCTCACTTTCCACAACACTGGTGGTTTAATAGTGATCCTTATAATGGTTTATCATAATTCCCATATACCTGGATAGTATCAAAATAATCCCCTATAGACAAATTGTTTCAGGCGATGCACCCGTCTCCTTGGCCGATGGCGATGAGATTCTTCTCTTCACTGGTGCCACGGTGCGCCTTTTTGGATGGAATGGCCGGGTGTGGGTGGATGGTTTGGTTTCCGTGAAACCTTTTTTTTTTTTGAACATCCATGGCAACCCACTTTACCTTCACTAGGTGGTGGTTTCAGATGTTTTTCCTTTTCACCCCTATTAGGGGAAGATTCCCATTTCGAATAATATTTTACAGACGGGTTGAAACCACCAACCAGTTCATTTCTAGGGGTTTAAGTTATAAACCATATTTCTAGGTCTTAAAACCTGCTCATTGGAAATCAACCGGGGAGATGTGATGAACTCATGAGAATCTAGGGGCACCCTGGTACCCCCCCCCCCCCAATGCCAAAACTTCCCCCTTGAAAAAAGGCCCTAATAAGGCCTATTTGGGGACAATGGTGGTTGATAACTTCTTGATAAGGCCTCATTTGCTGCGGGGAGGTAGCATTCCAAGCGGAGGATCCAGACTTGGATTTGTTTCAGGTGATGTTTTACTTTCTGCCATGGTAAATCACCATGCAGCCACCATTTGGCGAATATTTGTCATAGTTTCCAACCGCCAATCAGAGACAAGAGAAAAACATCCTCAAGAAATTAAAGCTAGTGAAATCTTCTAGATCAGATGATGTCAGCCTGCTTGACAAAAAAGGGATTTATCACGAAATAGAGCATGAAAGAAATGTTCAGTACCCTGCTTGATCTAGGGATTATCGAATACAAAACCTTACCATTGGGAAAATTGCCCATCATGAAATTCCTCAGGCTTCCAAATACCTTGTGACCTTGTGAGGGAGATATTCGGAAACCCAAAAAAACCTACCCCAAAAGACCTTCTACCAAGGTTGGGCCATCTCCAAGTTCTGGAGTTAAAAAAATCCCTAAAAAAAAAGGCATTTTATTAGTGGGTAAATTTGGGGGGTTATCAGTCATCAGTTATAAAAACCCTATAAGGGGAGTATTCTTGGAGTTATGGGCCCACCTTGTAAGGGCCCACCTTACACCAGGGCAGCCTCTTTGGGGGATATGTTTTCTGGCGACTTTTGTCAAAACCTTGGAACCCAAATGACTGGCAGATGTCATAAGATTTACCGAAGTTGGCCCTTATATACATAGGATATCAGATATGGAAGTTAGGATCAATGGTTGGGATCAATGGGTTATTTCATTGAACCTACTTATAAACGGGAGATATTTGGGCTTGTAGCCCACTGATCCTAACCGTCCTAACCTAACCTTTTCTTAACTTCCTGGGACATCCAAGTAGTTGATTGCCATTCAAGTGCAGATTTGTGAAGTGTACTGTACGTATAGTTATCATCATACAACCGGGCTGCTGTACAATTTATCTAACCTCGGTTATCGCGTCATCCAAAATGTAATGACATCCTGCCCAGCGCTGTTACACCGTCGTCATTTAGTTCAAGAGGTTGGAGCTCTCAATGAAATGGCAGAAGTACTCAGCGCATTCAACGAGGAGTACAAGACTGGGGGCGACATCGGGTGGTACGGATTCTTGCGCAAAGGCCGCATGTCTTACACGGAACTAAATAGACGGGTGCCGATCATGCTTGGGTTCGTTGGCAGGCTTACAGAAAAGGCAGGATCCAAAACAGATCAGGGCTGGAAAGGCTTTGGAAAGATAGACGACGCTGTTTTCCAAGATCTGTATGGCGTCTACCAAAAATGCAAAGCTGAGCGTGATGCCATCAACAAGCCTCTTGGCGAAGAAGGAGCAGAAATGGCACTTTTCGAAACGGCCCTTATATACTAGGATATCCCGTTGGAAGTTAGGATCAATGGTTGGGATCAATGGGTTATTTCATTGAACCTACATATAAACGGGATATATTTGGGCTTATAGCCCACTGATCCTAACCTTTCTTAACTTCCTGGGACATCCAAGTAGTTGATTGCAATCAAGTGCAGAGTTGTGAAGTGTATAGTATGTATAGTTATCAAGTTGCTGTATAAATTATCAGTGGCTTAGTTTCCTATATGAGTGTAGCACTTGGTTTAAGCTCTACTGAATCTCTGATCCATTACCCAATACGCAGATGCTCCATGTATGGATTATTTACCTGCATTTAGTGAAAAATGGCCACATTCAAGGGGGAAATGTAGGTAAATATTCCCATCCTATGGAGCATTTGGGATACCACTAGCTGGTAGCTGGGCGCCTTTTTTTAAGGTGAGATCCATTGGTTGATTGGAGCATGTTGAAGGTTTAAAACAGCCTTGCTGATGTGGTTTGTAAGTTGGAAAAACAACCCACCAAAAAATAAGACAATAAAGATTTCTTCAGATGTTGAAAAACGGTATCATTTGGTTCATTTCAGAAAAACTCCTTAAAAGAAGCTCCACATTTGGTTCAGTGTTTTTTTTACGGTGACTTCCTGCCGACTGGCCAGGACTGTACACCCGATGGCCCTGAGAATTTGGGAACCTTGAAGTGGTGCCTTGGTTCAAAAAAAAAACACCCCAATTCGGATGAACATCGAACACAATAATGGAGGGTTGGTTCAGATGATTTTCCTTTCTAAATGGGAAGATGTCCATTTTGACTTGCGCATATTTTTTTTTTAAAGTGGGTTAGTGAAAAACCACCAACTAGGAAACTTTAGAAACATAATCTGCAAGATGGGCCCCTGCCACTTTAACATGGGGTTACGACCCCCAAGTAGATAGCCCTTTAAATGGGCAACTGGTGACGGGGCGCACCTTGTGGGTGAGCCGAACACCAACAAAGGTGTTCCGCAATGTGTCATGGTTCCATTCATCATCATTCGGAGGTACCATCCATCATTCGGAAGCGACGTGAAATATAGTTCCCATAATACGCGTTGATGCTTTGTTTTTGCAAGTTCACTGATATGGTGGTTTCCGAAAATGGTGGCACCCCCAAATCATCCATTTTAGTAGGGTTTTCCATTATAAATCATCCATTTTGGGGTACCTCTATTTTTGGAAACCCCCATATAGTGAGTTGATGTTTCTAATGACAGCTGTGGGCAAAAAATGATCTCCATACCTGGATAATATCCTGATGGTTTGCATCTACTGATGATATTAGATGAGAAGTTCCATTAGTGGATGTATTTGTCAAAATGAGGTGCCTTAAGAATCAATCAAAACCAAACATGATACCATCCCTAAAACTAACATAGCACCCGCAAATGGATGGTTGGAATACTAGTTTCCTTTTGGGATGGCCTTTTATCAGGGGCGTTGGCTGTTAATTTTAGGGACAGTACATCTTTTCATGGCTTTGGAGGTGTATATTAGGTTGAATTGTCCAAACACTTTTTGTTTGTACCAATGCATATAGCTACTCCAAACTTGTGAGTTTCTTTTTTCACCATTGACACCATAGGAACCCCGTTGAAGGGAACATTGGCACCGTGATCTGCGTTTCACGCCGAGGCGTTTCATTCAAAACGAACGTCTCAAGGAATTGAAGTTGCTTGAGTGTTTTGGAGCCGTGATGGCAGGGGGGGGTGGATCCCGTACCATCCATGTATGGTATATTTACCATACATGGATGATGTGCGATTGTGACATCCCATAATAGCTGGGGGCATAAGGCTCCTTTTTAACGGCTTATGACTTATGAAATAATACCTATATCTTTGGAAACTGTATGTCATCCCCGAATATAACCCAACCCGCAGGGTTGAAATAATCACGGCTCAACTACAATTAACATGGAACCCTTTTAAAATCACCCAATCGAACAGGAAAATCATCTACAACCCAACTCTCCATCTTTTTTTTAGGGTTCAAAATCTGAATTTCCGAGGAGGAAAACTCGTAGATGAAAACTGTACACTGTCATCCCCATAGGATCCATGTATGGTATATTTCGCTACATAAAAATCAACCAAATGTAGGTAAATATACCATACATGGATCCTATGGGCAATGGTTTTAAGGTTTTGATTACTGCTCAGTTGTTGTTTTTTTCTGGAAGCACTTCAAGGATATGTTTCTTTTGCTGATGCCGAACCTGAGATTTTCAGCCCCTACTTGGATGTCCCGTTGGAAGTTAGGATCAATGGTTAGGATCAATGGGTTATTTCATCTACTTATAAAGGTTAGTATTCCTTGGGGTTATTTCACCCATTGATCCTAACTTCCTGAAACATCCGTTTGTAGAAAGATCATTTTTTTTCGTTTTTCGTTTTGGATACCAGTTTCAGGGAGGGTGCATCCGAAAGTATCTTGGTTGGTTGGCCTTAAAAGAAATGCCGTTTAAAAGAGGACCCGGTGCTAGACAATGACACTCTACGATCTGCGCAAAGGTCGGGATGAAAATGGGTCGGTTGGGGGTCGATGACAAGGAAGGCAATGTTTGTTGGGAGAATAAGAATAGCGCTTATGTTCCCATATTTCACCATGGTTATTACAACGACTTACTACATGGGATGATCTTCCCACTAGATTCCCGTGATATTATTTTCTGACTTCGTAGTAATTAATGATTTTACACATGTCGTAGATAAGAGTGCCTGGCTTTAGCCAGGGGATTCTTAGTTCAACGAAGCCACGGGAAGACACCGAAACCAAAAAAGTGGTGTGAGGTATTTTCCCTAGACATCCAAAATCCTCGAGTCATACCTGGTGAGGATGAGTAGGTGTGAAAGAAATCCCTAAAACCCTTCAAAAAGGAGATGTTCCGGGGGTTCAAACACTGATCGTTGCAAGGTACGACTGGATGTCTAGTTGTTTTTGTTCATGAACATATCCCCAAATGTCAGGATTGCATAAAGGGTGGTGAATGATTGTAATTTAGCCCAAATTCTGTGAATAGAACGTGACAAAGAAAAATCCAAATGGATCTAAATGAGAACAACTCCCAAAGTCGAAAACATGGAAACTGGTTGATTTCCAAGTGCAGAAGAAGCTAATTGCCCTCCCTGAAGCTAACATATCCCCTGAAAATAGACCCCTGGAAAAGGAGATTCCGGTATTGGAAACCTTTATTTTCAGGGGTGAACATGTTAGTTTACTGGAGGGTAACTGGCAGGAGTATTGAATCTTCAACATTTTTTGGTTGATGGGCTCCACCAAAACTACCCAGATGTCGGTGATTCTACTCCCTGGAAGTCAAATGAGCAGTGACCAGTTCACCCTGGTTGGTTGTTTGATATAAGGGATTGTACTACCCAAGTACATGGGGATTTTTTAATAAGCCAACATAAGGATTCCTATAAAGCAATCAATATAATTTATATTGGAATGTCAGCCAAGGATTTTGTTGCCGCTGCTCAAACGTAGGTGATTCTATTGTGATTCTACATGTTTTTTTCCTAAGAATCCAGGTACGGTATATGTCCTAAGGAAGGGCCCCTTTGGGCCCCTACGTTCCTATTCTTTTCGTATGGGATTGGAACCCCAAAAATCCTGAGGGATGGGTATATTCTTAGGTTTTTTTTTGAGAGGATAATTGCTACAAGAAACATCCGGGGCGTATCCAACTTCAATGTGCGTGCCTTTTTCCCAGACTTTTGTTGGGGCCTAAAGAGTGATCATTTTTTTGAGGTTTTTTGAGTTATGGCTCCCCCCAAGAAAAATAAGGGCTTTATGATCAGGGCCTGTTAACCATTGGTTTCCCTTATTAATAACGCCTTATGAAACCCATATTTTTTTTTGGGGTGGGTGGGGTACGTTGGGGGAGGGGTAGGTTGACCAGCCATGATTTAGGGAAGGTAAGGTTTAAAAATCACCTTGAAGGCTCCAAAATCCTATGTTTCTATAAAGGGCTCAGCTGCAGGGAAGCGATGAAATTCAGCTGCAGGGCATCTAAAATGCTTCAACCATGAACTTGGATTCGTTGAGTTGGTGATGTTTTACTTTTTATCAAGGTAGCTTTTGGTAACCAACATAGCGATTGCTGGAATATCCTCTTTTTTTAATAGGAGATACATGGACTCAATCCGGGTCGACCGCCATTCCAGCAAGCTATGTTAGTTGATCCCGAAGTGTAAATCACCATCCACAATACCATTTGGGATGATATTTTTTTAATTGTTTTCCAAGCGTCCAGCGATAGGGAGTGATTTGGAGCGATTTCCCCAAGGTTTCAATCAGCACATCACATCTTATTTTTATTCAATGTTTTTGTTGAGTGATACTGTTAAGAAAGAAATCCTGGGCCTCCTGGGATATATAAACCTTGCAAATAATGGGATAAACTACCTCTTGACTGGTGCAGGATTTCTTCCATCAACAGTATTTACTTCGCCAAAACTTCTGGCACCAATCAATTTTAAAGAATCTTTCAAAAGGAGACTCAACTTCTAACCACCAACTTCTTTTGGAAGCTAGTGGTAAGTGCGCAGTGCTCTCGTTCTTTGGGATGTTTTGGAAATTAAGAATAAATCATAATACAGTAAGTAGCCCCATGATCCCTCTAATAAGATCCCTAGATATAAATTCACTTGGATTGCATGTTCTATAACTAAGCTGTTTGTTTCACTCAACAAAAACTTGAACTTCAAAATGACACGAAGGTGCCGAGATACCGTTGTTATTTTTTTTGTGCCGCCAAAATTCTCGAAGGCCGCGAGATAAAGACAGTAGCCCGAGGCCGCAGCGACAGTGGGAGATATGTGATAAACTCGCTGGTTTTTGGGGTTAGATGTAGACTTTAAACCTAAAGGCCTTGAAGCAAGCATCAGTACAAGCTGGTTAAAAAATGGGGTGTAGGAAACCCCAAAAAAGATGGCCGAAAAGAAATGGTTAACTGGGGTGCAAAAATCTCACTTGTAGGGGCGGAGGGGCTCCATGAAATGATCTTTGCAGCTCCCCCTTAACGGGTCAAGCGTGTCCAGAGCAAGCGCACTAGCAGATCTGATGCGCAAAGAGACTATTCATTACATAGTCCTACGCAAAGGAAACCCATTGCAATGGACCTTTTGCTGAACTCTCATATCTATATACCCCCGGTTGTGGTAAGTGAGACCTGGGGCGGAGGATTTCATTCTCCGAGTGGCCTGCGAGACAATGGATGGGAAGCCCAGCACTGATACTAGCAATATTTGCTCGTGGCAGTGCAGCATTCTTTAGTCCTTTGCTACGTGTGGATGTTGAGATATTTTGAGTCCGTTTTCAACTACTGCATTTACGCCGTGAAATGAGGTTTCAAATTCGAGCATCAATTGAAAGATGCACAAGCACAACCGCAGACGAGAGTGGGATTCTGAGGAATCGGTCATGACGGGGGAGTTGCCAAGCTGGGCGAGTTGACGGTATCGTTTCAGCCCTGTGGTCAAGCTGAGCACCTGACGGAGTTGCGGGTGGATGACTGCTGCAAAACGTGGTGGAGACAGGTGCCCTTTGAAGTTGGCGTATGAGGGCGCAAACACCGGTGCCCCGCGTTCCTTGGCTTGATCGTCATCCTGAAGCATCACCATTTTGGGGGAAATAAGGTGGGCTGGCTTGTTCCAACCACCTTGAGCAAATCAAACTATTACCCTCCCTAAAACTGACATAGCTCCCGAAAATCAGCCAAACCCCCTAAAACAAGTAGTTTCCCAGCCATAATTTTTGTTGGGGTCTATGTCCGTTTTTTTGGAGTGTACCCCTCTACTTAACAGGAGTCATTCAATGAGGGCGAAGACTGTTGATGGCTGAAAGTCTAGGAGGATGATCCGAGTGGATGTAAGTGCTTAGTACCCCCCCCATGTATAAGCCATGACTACCCATTTGGAAGGGGTCCCACAACCCAATCCTTAGGAGACTGACTGACCATGATTATCTAGGTGGTGGTTTCAAAAGTTTTTCATGTTTTTCGTACCTGGGGAAATGATCCAATTTGGCTTATATTTTCCAAATAAGATCCAATTTGGCTTACACTTTTCAAATGGGTTGAAACCACCACATTGTTATCAACCATTTGCATCCACTGGGATGATCCTCCAAGTAACTTAAGCTGGGAATTCCTGTTGTCGAAATCTTTCAGTGAACTTGCGGATGCTGAAAATTCCGTGGCAAAGGCGCTCCAACAAAAACATCAGGACATAGTGACCCAACAAATCAAACAAAGGTTCAGGTGGTTTCTCGGGGGTTCGTTTGTTTTTGTTCAGTTGTTATCCGAAGCGGGTCCGTTCATCCAAAAGCAGTGGTTTACGTTCTGGTAAACTAACATGGCTTGTTGTAAAATGGACCCGGATTGCAGCCGATGTGTATTTCCTACTGAATTTGATGTATTTTGTTTCTTGCCAATGTTAGTTTTTACCAGAGTGTAACTATGAGAAGTGTGGTTATTCCAGGATAGTGCTCTTCAGAAGCTGCTGTGCAAGGTTCTTCACATTGGGTTTTGGCGGAGACCCAAAAAAACTTGGAAGCTGAAGATGCTTCGGATCTCATAACTAGCTGCTGCTGGCGGTTTGAACAAAGACTTGTTTCTTTTGCCCTGAACCAAATGAGGAATGGAATCCAAGTTTCACGAGCATCTTTTTTTTTTGCCGGGTGGCAACAACAAACACCAACACATTTAGTAAGTAGTTAGTAACAATGGTTAGTAAGTCCCCTAACTGGGGTTATTCCCCTTCCAAATGGCCTAAATGGCTTATAAATGGAGGATACCAACCACCTACTAATTCAGATGATCCTCCATCTAGATAAACGTCTTCCAATTTCTCGTCAAAACGCATTACTTTTGCCTTGCCCCAGCAGATTTACTTGGGCAGGTTGCGCCATCCTGAAGGTTTCTTGGACAAAGAAGGGAGGTGTATTTAGGTGATTTTGTTTTTCAAGGTCCAATTGAGCACTGATCAGAACCCTGGTAGGTTGGGTTCCATAAGGAATTATATTAGCCATTTACCCCCTGGAAGTTTAACAGTTCGCCCCTGAAAAAATTACCATCGCAGAAGGAAAGTAGTCTTCCAACCATCATGTTTCAGAGGCGAAATGTGAAACTTCTTGGGTGTATATAGGGATTATTTCATAAACCATTATGAGGGATCCCTATTAATTAACCTTCATCATGGAATGCAAGGGTTCAGGGTTTTGTTGCCTTTGCTGAATTGTTAGTTTAACTTTGGGGCTCATGTTTCATGCCACCCCATTCGTTTGGGGGAAAAAACACCTGCTGATTTTGAAAGGATTTTGAGGCAAAGTTCTTGGGAGTGCCTTGTTGGGTTGGGGAAGTTACTTGGGGTCGAACCTTAGAGTATCATCCCAGGACTGGTAAGTAGTTAGGATCACCCCTATTTATAAGTCATAAAAAGGCCACTTGAAAGGGGACTAACACCAGGAATCGGGGACGAAAACTGACCATGGTTATGAATCACTTACTAAAAGGTATGATCCTCCAAGTATAAGGACCCCTGTTTAAGTACACAATTTTCACCAAAAATCGGACAACGAGCCTGATATGTTGCGTACCCCTACTGTACGGACTCTCCTTGGGCTCTCTTTTTTTGAGCATGATGTTAAATGATGTTTGAGAATGATCTCTCCGGAAGTGGATGATGGGATAAAAATATATAGAAATCACCATGTAAATCATCATTTGAGAGGTGCTGGAACTCCAAACTTTAAGCAACACTTAAGTGGGTGATGTTGGGCTGGTTGACATGTAGGCTGTAACAAAAATACATTCTTGTCCAATGCATCTATCATTTAGTAAACATAGCAATGGATCCCCAATATTCAAAGGGAAGTTTGGGCCGAAGTCAAGACAACTATCAACAAAAGATTCCCCAATTTTGGAGAAGAATTATTGGTTCCTACTTAAAAGCGAACAATGGTTCTCTGATTTGGTTCCTAGTTTAAAGACCTTACCAGATTATTACAGTTCTCCAGGTAAAAAATAGTCGACTTGGTGAAAACCGTTGTTTTAATGGTCGACTTGTACTTCAAAAAGGCAAGGATTGAAAGTGGCATTGTTTCATCCTAATGAATGCTGGGGTCGATCAACTCCCATTGGTTCCGCGGGATGGTGATAAACTCAACAACAGGAGTTTATATACCGCCTGTAAGGAAGGATTCGTTATATAAGGAAGTTTTGAAGACGATCCGCAATATCAAGGTTTTAGACATTTTTAGACCCTGGCGTAATATATCTCTCCCATATGTTGTCTGATATCATACATACTTTCTTGGTAAACTTTGGGATTGTACAACATGTACAACTGTACAACTACTAACATGGTTGTTCAACACACCCTGCATTTCGCATACCCCCCCAGAAGTCTGAGTCCAACGTATGGTTTGTTGGTGTTTTTGTTTGTTGTGCCAACTGGTGCTAGATTCTGTGCATTTTCTGTAGTTCTGGTGGGGGTAGTTGGCCATGTATTGTTTTGTGAGGCGCTTTTAAGGCATAAAGGTGCTTCATGTACTTTATCGTTCCTTAACAAGGACGGCTATTTTTTTTCATGTGCGGGAACGTAGACTAGGTTGGGGGGTTTACGTTGAATAGCCAGAATCAGAAATACAACAAACATGTTTGGGTACTACTTGGAGGATCATCCCTAGATAGTAACCCCCATTTTTAAGCCATTTAGGGTATTTATAACTAGACCAACCCTACTTAGGGGACTTACTAACCATGGTTATTAACCACTTACTAAATGGGATGATCCTCCAAGTAGGGTGTCCATGGAACTTACTAGTTGTTTTATTTTGTTAATGGCTACTTAGGGGGCACTCTAGAACCCAGTAGCAGCAATATACAGTGAAGATACCCTTGCAAGTACACTCCCGAAAACACATAGATACCCAAAATGATGGTTTGGAAAATGTCCCTCCTTTGAAATATGACAATTTTTGGGGAATGTATTTAGATATATATATATACACGGTATATTGATATTACAACACAATATTTATCTTAATTTTCGGGAGGGGCATTCGCTGCTTACAAACTACTGAGGTGCTATGGAGAAGGCCTCTCAAAAGCATCGTTACACGTGTTTGGGTCAGGCGAGGCACTGGGAATTGATGTTTCATGGGAATCAGCGGCACCCTGCCCAATGCCGCCCGCCTCTGGAAATAAATCAAGTAAGGGCTTATTGAGGGACACTGATGCTTGGATGTCCCAGGAAGTTAGTAACTGGTTAGTGAATGAGTTATTTCACCTACTTGTAAATGGGGCATATTGGGGTTATAAAACCCACTGATCCTAACCTTTGATCCTAACTTCCAACGGGACATCTAAGTATCCCTCAGAATCCAGGTGTGTTCTATGAAAGGGATTACAACACTTGAAATCCAACTATCCCAGATGCTCAATGGGACTGGCCTATTTACATACATGAAAACCATAAATTTAGGCCATTCATGTAGGTAAATATACCAGTCCCATTGAGCATCTGGGAACACTTGAAATCCAACTATGGGATTGGAAGCCCAAAAACTCGACTTGCCAAGCCCGAGCCCCGATCCAAGGGGACCCCTACAAGGTCAAACCCCTCACTACTTGAAATAACCCCTACAAATAGGGTTTTTTTTCACCCCAGGGTTTCACCCATTGTTTTTTCGGACATTTAATAGGGGTAACTGGTTTTAATCAGGAACTGGCGAAAGCAATTGTTGTGAAGGTTGTTATAGCGTTGAATTCGGTGTTGAACTAGAGACGGCAAGACATATGCTTCAGCTGAAAGGCATTGGCGATGATTTGTTGTTCGCTATCAACAGGCGGAGATTGTCCCCTGAGCGGCTTGTCGAACTCGCAAAGTGCCTCTTTATCTGTTTGGCGTGACCTTGACTGTTACGTGGCATGATTATAGTGACATCCATCGGGGCCTCATACATCGGACACGAAGTTCTCGATCCTTCCTTGCAGGCATGTTGCCTGGCTGCTATGGTTGGCCCTCTCATGCAATTAGGTACAAAAGGACAAGGTCAGCTGTGAGGCAAACAGTGAATCTTAGACAGCATCTCAATGACAAGCAGATTTACGAAAGTCTGCTGGGTCCAATGTCAAAGAGCCCTCACGATCTGGTAATGTTCAATTATGCTGTGAAGTAGGCACTGGAGTATCGCAAAAGGCAGAGTATGTCCAGAAGCGACCGATTCTCGGCTATGGTGATGTCATTTGCCGATTCTACACGACCAAAAAGGTCAAAGAGCAGCTGCACTCGAGCATTTCAAGTTGATAGAATCAACAGGTTTTCAATTTTGGTGAGGATAATGCAGACAGTTCGGATCTTTACACTCAACTCACTTAGCTCTGAAAGAGAGGCAGTATCAGCTTCTCTGTGTGAAGACTCCGCTTTTCATGGATTAGTGGAAGACCTGTTTCCAAGTGCCACACGTTTTGCAGCTTCATCTGCCACTGCATTACCGTTTCTTACAAAACGCATATAACCTTCTTGGGTCATTTTCATTTGATCGGTGACTTCAAAATCCTAGTTGGTTTATAGTTGTACACTTATACGTGATGCCATTTGTACCCAGGTCTTTTCGGAGTATGTGAAACCACTGTATCACAGATTCTCAATGGGGCTGGTGTATTTACTTACAATTAATCTCCTAAGCTACCTACAGCAGTCTTGCTCCGGCAAATAAACCCGCCACATTGAGCGCTTTTGTTGGTACGAGATGAAGGCCCCCCAGTTGTAAATCGGGTGAAACCTACAACCCCCTAAAAGTAGGCTTATATCCCCCAGTTGCCCATTTACAAGGACATTTACCTTGGTTGTTTCACCCCAAAACATACAGTTGATAGAAGAAATCCTGCACCACCTGACATGTATGAACCCCTGCAAATACTAAGATATTTATAATATCAATATCATATTTAACTGGTTTGCAGGATTTTTTCCATCAACCGTATCACGGTACCGTACCACAGTTGAAAGAACCGGCTCAAGGCATTTTGCAAGTCGGGTCATGTGCCATCATATCAGTTTTTGACCTCGAAGTCATTGAATAACCATGGTGATCGTTTTCGTCCCCCTAAGGGTCCGGTTGTGCGAACCCTTCCAAATACCCAATATACATAGCTTATAAATGGGGTTTACTAATTACTTACTAAGTGGGATGATCCTCCAAGTAATCCCCTGGAATTGTTGATGAAATCAATCTTTTACCAAAAAACAATGCCATCTGTACGGTTCAATAAACAAATTATTCAAAAAAGCAGTGGATTATTTCAGGAACAATGATGGTGAAATTCCCTCCTCAATAAGGCAGGCTATGTGATGGGGTATGACATTACCGGGGAGTGGGCCCCTTAAATTCCTTTGATATTGCCATGGGATTCGCTATAAACTACCTACTTGTATATATGAAACTACCTAAAACAGCAGGAAATCCATCACGATTCAGTAGACCTGGGAATCTCTGCAGTAAACTCCTGAACCCACAAGTCCAAGAAGTCTCCAACAGGACCGTTCCTGAACGGACCCCGAAAAAACCTCATGCAGTATCTAATAGCTCTACTAGCAACTTACTTGGTAAGATCCGTTGGTAAGGTCCCATTCAATTTTTGATGGAAAATAACAAAAAGAAACACCTACTGACCCTATAGCCTTCCGGCCGCACCGAACTTAGGAGGATCGGTATCCAGTGAATCAACCCATTCAATTTTTGGATCTGGGGAAATTTCAGCCGCCGAAACGAACAGGTTTTCGATGCCTTCGCGGAGGATCCACGTGGTCGGTCGAAATCGCCACAACGTTCTGGGAGCCCAGGTTTCAGCTGGGGGTGACCTTTGTTAGCAATGCTGTTGATGGAAGAAATCCCAACAACAACCTGGGATGTGCAAAACCTTCAAAATAACGGGATAAACTACATATCAACTGGTTGGCCGGATATATTCCATCAACAGCATCTTCGGGTAATTAGTCATTTTTATCAAGGGAACCCTATGATTAGCCTTCCCTATCCACTTGGAGAACTTTTGGCAAATAGATAATATATGTATACCTGGAACCCCAATGACGTCTTTTTTTGAAGGTCAATCCCCCAAAACAAGGTCTTTTCCAACCAAAACAAGGGTCATTTGGGTTCCAGGTGAATATATTTATTATGTATATATGTTCTATTATATTATATTTTATGTATTTCTTTTTTTATATATACACTTTATTTGCATGCATTTATTTATATAGTTGTTTATTCACGTATTTATTTATGTTTTTCATATGTATTATTTATTTAGTTGTTTGTTATTTATTCATTTTTAATTTATGTATTTATTTGAACATTGCTATTCTTGAATTCGTCCAATCTTTAGTGTGTATTTGGGTATGCTTATACCCACCCATAGTTTGCAAGTAGAGGATTTATAGATATTTTAAGATCATCCCCAACTAAAAAATGTAGTCCTCCTGGTGGTGACTGGCATCATGGAAGTCGTCTCGATTGACCCCGTCATGGCTGCACCAAGTGGGAAGTAAATTCCTCCAACTCCAGATTCAACACCAGCAATTACATGCACAAGTTGAGCTGACGCAACACAGCTCGGATCACATGGATCCCCGCCTATAACCCAGGCCAGTACTACATGTTCCAACTTCAGCAAGGGCCTGTTTTGGCTGCCACCGGGCACCAGTTGTGCCACCCGGTGGCGGTGCTCCTGAGTGCTCAACACCCCGTCTCAGATGCCGGAGAGTCGATTACTCCAAGCACTGGAACCTTATTGGATACCGAGATGCTTGCAGAGCTTAGTTCGACTGATGTTTTCGACTCTGAAACCATTGGCTTTGACGCCAAGCGAAGTGTAAATAGAGATTTGTCGTATCCTTTTTTGAGGCTCTGTGTGCCTTCATCTCTTTTGGCAGTTTCATTTTGATTGGTGGTTTCTCACCAATGAAGTTTCCTCACTTTAGTACGCTGGATCAGACATGTCCGCAAGCTGGAGGCATCTATACTCCTTATTGTAGTCATAGCTAGCCGTTTCTAAGCAGATCTTCACAAGGTGTAGTCATAAAGTTGATAATGACGGTTGAGAAGTTGGACGATGATTGGTCAAAAGATTGAGCTTCGCACGCAGCTGGTGCGAATCTCTAGTCGGTACACAGTCTTGAACCATGGCATGTCTGAAAACAAAAACGGGCCACTCTACCCTACTTGGAGGATGGGAAGCCAGTGGATGGTTGAGTGGTGATCGGATCACCACCATTTATTTCAACCATGTATTGTGGCCATTTGGAAGGGGTCCCACAACCCGATCCTTAGGGAATGAAAACTAACCATCCTTATGAACCACTTACTAAACCTCCAAATCTTTGCATATCTCCTGAACCTCGGCCCGAACATTTTAGCAGGGCGTTGCAATACTAAACACATCATCCAACGACCTGTAAAAGATGGGATGTTATATGCAAATTTCCCGGGCGTTTTGAGTCCTATATAAGTAGGGTTATATCCTCAGGTTACCCATTTATTTTCGGTCATTGGTAAGGGGTTGTTTTTGTTACCCTTGCTAACTGGGATGATCCTCCGTTTGTAAAGCCACCTGGGCCCTCGCTTCCTTCATTCCATTGTACTAAGGTGTGACCTTTGCCACTGACAAGGCACGGATCTGAGATCAAAAAGGGGGGCCCAAAAACCATGTTATAACTGGGTTTGTTCAATCTTTACAATGAGGGTTAACACCAGGGAAACCCATTTATAAATTTTATAAGGCCATTATTGTGGCGACTCACTCCATTTATAACGATATAAATGGGGTGAAATGAGGACCGCCTGTAAACTTGGATTTGTTGTTTTGGTGATGTTTTACTTTCTACAGCGGTAAATCACCAATAAACCACCATTTGGGAAAATATGTTGGAACTTTTTCCAGGCATCTTATGCAAATTCAAATAAATGGCCGAAAATAAACATTCTGGTTAAATTTTGGCAACGTCACCACCTTGGCCCTCGAAATGTAGTTTTTTGGAAGGGAAATTCCCTTATTGCAGGAAAATCCAGGTGTGTGAAATATTGTAATTTGGCCAGAAATATGCAGCTGGGAATGTAGCCTTACTTACAGGGATATTTCACCCCATGTATAACTGGTAGGAGCCCACCTTGTAGACAGTTTAACCCCCGTGAAACCCATTTAGTTTCGGCCATGGCTATGGGGAGCTCACCTGGTAACAATTTATAAAAGCCTTTTCTTTTCAAAGGGTCCATAATTTCAAGGGAACTTTTAGGAGGAAATCTATCCAACAAAAAGTGTGCTGACATATCTAGGTCGTGGTTTCAAATATGTTTTATTTTCATCCCTAATCCCCAATCCCTGGGGACATGATCCAATTTGAAGAGCACATTTTTCAAATGGGTTGGTTGAAACCACCCACTATAGTTATTAGAAAAAACATTTACATCCACTGGGATGATCCTCCAAGTAACCACCTTCTCGATGTATAAATTTCCTTTGTAAATACGTATACTAGGTAGTGGTTTCAAAGATTTTTTATTTTCACCCCTATTTGGGGAAGATTCCCGTTTTGACTAATATATTTGAAATGGGCTGAAACCACCAACCAGTATAGCAAGATATGGCCTGACATTTCGTGTCCGATATTTGTTGCGGGAAGCCCTCGTTTTTTTGTTCCCCTCGACCAGGAACCTCCCAAGGCTACGAAGGTACAACGTCCCGTCCGGGAATCCCAGGGTTTTGTGGCCTGGTAGCCCCAGTTGTAATTACACCATGGTTGAGTTCGACACCGCCAAATGATGGTTTCATACAAGGGGTTTGGAGGGAACCATCATAACCTACATACCTGGAAAACAGGTTGCTGTTAATTTCCATCAACTTTACCCCTAAAACCAGCCACAGTTGCCTAAAAAAATGGTACACTAGGTTTTCCAGGTAGTTGGATGCAAATATTTGGAACATGAGAGAACAGTCGCAGGGTCGAATTGTTGGGATAATTTGTTTGCCTTCATCATTACAGCAATTACTCATCATCCCCAACACTCAATGTATGGTATAGTTACCTACATTCACAATAGAAATCAACCAAATTTCGGTATAACTATAAACTACATTGAGTGTTTGGGCATGTTCAGGAGCACATTATACTTCACATTGACATATTCATTTTTCGATAAATAATGTGTCATGATTTGCACATAATAGATGCCCTCAATCGGAACAATTATCATAGCACGTCCTGGGAAAAATTGTAAGCTGATATTCCTATTGGTAGTGGATGCTATGTTACTTCAATTTAGGTTCCCATGCCCCATGATGCTACAATAATGGAACCCCTATTTTTTTTGTTCAATGGATTATCACTGTTTACAATTTAAATCAGGTAAACATACCATACATTCATCCTATAGAATAGGATAGGGGTGGAAGGGAGGTGTACTATGCTAATTTCTCTTGAAAGATTCGGCGTTTTGAAGTCCTTCTGGAGGCCACGGGTTATATTCGCGAAGTGCCACCTGAGTCGGGAAAGCTTAGCAAGAGTTACAGTAACTGGAGCAAAACTGGGGGCAGACAGAGATGTGGATGAATATGACTATGACAATATGCGGTGCAGATATATAAGCCCGGCAAGATGAACCCCTACTACCTATAAATAAATGGAGTTATAACAACTATAAATGGCCTAATAATTGGGTTGCTCCGGTTACAACTCCTATGTGGTGGAGTTTTTGATTAGATCGATAGTCTTTCCGAAAAGACCATGATTTTGGTATAATGATTTGTAAGTGGGGACTTCCTGGGTATGCATTGTGTAACATAAGCCCTTGAAGTCCAGTCGACCAAACAAAGTGTCTGGTCTTCACAATCACCCATGGAGCAGCAAGTCGTTTGGTCGACTTAGACACCCTGCATAACGTGAATTCCGGAAAGATTTTGGCGATGTTTGTTGGTATATTTTTTTGAAAAGTCAACCAATCCAACCAGTTCATACATGCTATATGAATCTATATGATTCCATGGAAACATGTGCTGCAAATCATCATTGTTTGAAATGGTATTTCCATCCAAAACAGGGTTATTTTAAGGCGAGTGATTTATGCATCAAATTTGAAGAGTACACCCAGAATCCTATTCTAGGGATGGGATTGAACCCTCAATGCCTCGATCTTATTCTAGGGAGGGGGGTTGGATTCCTAGCGGTGTCGTGACGAACTTGCATGAATGAACTTATCACTTTGGGAGTCTCTCACCCACACCAGGGTTGCCAAACCATGTTCGAGTCCCATTCGCCAGCTACTTCGCCCTGTTTTTTGTGGCTCCGGCTGGTGTATTTACCTAGGATTTACCCCCTCAACTACCCAGTTTGTGTCCGGTAGATGATTGTTAGTAGGCATTTTTTTTCCCTAAATGCCCAAACAATTCAGGTTTAGGAACTATAAGACAATTTGCCACAAGCCACATTTACAACCTAAACTACCTAGTTTTTGTAAATAAATAGGACTTTACACTTTGAGTTTCTGGGGTTACAATATATACCCTACATGTTTTTATTGTTTTTCCCACAGCAACAACTTCCGAAAACGGGCCTCTGACTCTGACGTTGAGTTGGCATCCGTTGACCAGCCATCCCTTCTTGGAGGATCATCCCAGTTAGTAAGTGGTTAATAGTCCCATGGTGATCCTTTTCGTCCCCTAAGGATCGGGTTGTGGGACCCCTTCCAAATGGCCGATATACATGGCTTATAAATGGGGGTGTGATGCTAACTTCTAAACTGGGATGATCCTCCAAATGCCCCCCAAGAAATAGCCGGCTTTATTAGGAGATTACCAAGGGACCAGGGATAATGGCTACACTGGGGGTGATCCTAACTACTCCAGGGGGTGATCCGATCGCAACTGAACCATCCACTGGGAGCCCATCCTCCAAGTATCCACCGACTCAGGGTCCATGAGCTTTATGGTCCTGACGGTCGGCCGATGGATTCCCAAAGCTTTTGGCGGTAGCGGATCAGCGGATCAGTGGGTGAAATAACCCGTTGATCCAAACCATTGATCCTAAATTCCTGGGACATCCTAGTATTAGCGATTCTTGTGCATCATCGCGGACGTTGTAAGCAGGGGAATGCCTATATAGAGAACCCCCAAGGTTTAGAGTTTAGAGCTCACTTTTGGGGAGGGATGTTGAACTGGCCACCATTTCAACTTGGATTTGTTTAGTTGGTGATTTTTGTTACTTTATTTAAATCACCATTTTTGACGGCCATTTGGGGAGAATCAATTATTGGAACTTTTTTCCAGGCCTCGAACAGTAAGCAAATTTCCAATTTTTTTTGGATCGAGTGCTTCCCAAAATACGGGGCCCAAAAAAAAGGTTCTATAGGTTGGAACTATCCCCCGCCCAGTAACAATCCAGTAACAGTCACCATGTTTAGGCTCGGGAATCCCAACAAAAAAACCTTCATTTGTGACGATTGCATCCTGGGGCCCGGGGGGTGGTAGACCTATAATCTTTAGGTCCATAGTGTCCAGACACCGTACCCGCCATAGCGATTCCTGTACATCAAAGGCCGATTCGGAGGACCGAAAAGTTGAACAAAAATTTCCCAAATTAAAAAAATGTTGATTGAAATGATTTTCTTACAAGGTGGGTTGCATTTTTACCTACATTTAACCATACAAATCATCCAAATGTAAGGATAAATGTACCATACATCATACATCCTGATGGGGGTTTTCATTCACATCCCAAGTTGATATGCTGCGAACAAATTCGGGGAAGAGAAGGGTTGCGTGACATGATTTCAAAAGCAGATTTCAGATTTCCCAAAGACACCCCTGTGATGGGGCAGGGAGCGGTGTTTTCAAAACCTTTATGTGAAAATCCCGGACCAAGAGACAACTCCCCTCCTAACAGGGTTGTTATGCCACCCTGAAGCTAGGCTCCTGTGAACTAAAGATATACCATTGAAACTGAAACTACCCTTCCTGAAACTAACATAGGACCTGAAAATGAATGGTTGGAAGACTATAGTTTCCTTTTGGGTTTCGGCGTCCTGGCAGGTGCGAACTGCTAGTTGTAGGAAGAGTAAACCCCAAAACGTCCAAGTGTAGAAGAAGAAAGGAAATTCTTCGAGTCTAGTCTATTCCCAAAGGATCCGTGTCTGGCATATATGTAGCTACATTTATCATAAAAAATCATCCAAATGCAGGTAAATATACCATACATTGAGTGCATGTCTTAGTATTGGTTTTTGACGATCAAAACTCTCCAATACACAAAAAATCGCCACTTTCGGTCTTTCAAAATTGGCTTAAAGAGTCGACTGTTGCATGTGGCCAAACTGAGAGAAGCTCCAAGTTGCTGATTGCTGTTGATCCAGTAAGGTCGTAGGGTTTACCATGACGGATCCTTGGGCTGGTACGTATACCATGGGCTCCAAAAACCTACATGAAAAGAGTTTTTTTGTGGTAAATAACCTGGCTTTTAGGTGGCCCAAACCTTTATTTTTCATGATTTTAGGGGCTAATAATAAATATAATAATACCTACCTGGAAATTCCAGCCGTTTGCAGTTCGTTGATTTCCATCAACTCAAAAAAAACACCTAAACAAGCAATCGACCAGTTGCCTTCAAAATTTGTTGGTACACTATGTTTTCCAGGTTACTAATTTATCCATGGATCGGTACTTAGAGGTTCAGGATACTGGATGGATGTAACTGGTTATAAGGTTTTTTCCTCCCTAGTTAGGGGACATTCAATTCAATAGGCCACTTATAGAGGTTAAAAAACCCTGGTTACTATTTACACATCCTAAATATCCTGAACCTCTAAGTAGAGACTTACCGTGCTTCGTGCCATGATATATATGGTTTTTATCAAGGGGAAGGTGTGGGAGTTGTAGCCGGATGTAACAGCTTTGCAGAAACCTCGGGAAACATCCAACTATAGGACCCCCCCAAAAGAAATAACATGTTCCCTAAAACGGAACCATTTTAAAAAGAAAGTAGTCTTCCAACCACTATTTATCAGGGGACATGTTACCCTCCCGGAAACTAGCAGTTCGCACCTGAAAATGGATGGTTGGAATATTAGGTGTCTTTTGGGATGGCCGATTTTCAGGGGCTATGTTAACTTTAAGAAGGGTAGTAACTGGGGTTAGTTCCCTGCTATATTGGCAACCAAGAGCTTGATTCCAAATATATAGGAAAGATGAGGGTTGGATATCCATTCTTCAAAATTCCACGGTGCTGTATACCCCGAGACATCTAAAATCCTCCAGTCATACCTGGTGAGGATCGGTGTTTGGAACCCCAAGAAAGACCTTCTCAGAAGACTGTTGGGGGTTCAAACAAACACCGATCCTCACAAGGTATGACTGGATGTCTAAGCTACCATGGTATGGGAACCTTGCTTTGGTTCCTCTAGAGGTTCTATGATTCCAAAGTTGGCCAAGAAACCTTGACAATTCCCTGCTCCAGTCGACTGTAAAAATAACTTGTCCTTTGTTTTTGTGATGTTTCCGAAACATCTCACCAGTAGGTGAAGAAGATGACTTTCCTATTTTTTTGGGGGGAGTTGGAGGCAAGTAGTTTCTTAGATGGTCCTTTCTGCCAAAAACAGCCTGTTCTGCCATTGATTAGTCGTGGTGTTTTCAATGATTGAACCAAATTTTGTTTGTTGTCAATTTCAGCTTCTCACAGTTGGTAGACTCAAAAATCGAGTCCCTCGGTCGACGCACACACCAGGAGGTTGTACAACCATGAAGTTGTAGATAGTGCTTTAGACATTCCAGACAGTTGGTCTCTGAAACTTGTTTGGTTGGTTTTAAATCCATAAGATTGAACGGCTCAAAAACCTCATGAAACATGGACATAATAGTTTCAAGTTACAAAGATCTGTAATCATGAATCAACCAGTATAATGAGATGAAGTAAGTTGTTTTCAATGCTCAAGCAAAGAACCCTTTAGGAAGCCAAGATACAAGCGTTGTACCATCTACTGTCAGGTGGTGTGTTTTGCAACAATGTCCGTGAAACTTTTGCCAAAGATTTGGGGATATGCTGCAGATTCAACTACTTTTTGCGGCCATATCTCAGCGAATTGCTTCGAACAAAAAAAAAAGTCCCTCTAAGAGTCCCCGAAATCTCTTGAAACGCTTAGGGAAATTCAGGAGGTCAATATTTTTATACTTTGGTATGAGAACTATATACTGTATCTACATAGTCATAGGGTCCATGAAACTGATGTATATATATACGTATATTTATTTATTTATAGATAGATACATATACACATTATAAGGCCTGTATTTATTTACCCAACAAAATCATACATATTCGGTAAATATACCCATTTAGTTGAGTTTGATGGTAACTTAGTAGTTAAATATAAGGTTGGGCCTCCCATTGATCCTTTGTAAAAGAAAAGGTGGGGAACAATCTTGGTTGCGGATCAATCATGGTGAGGTGCCATTGGTTTCATGTTAGTTTTTAAGGATGTATATCATATCTTAGCAGTTTACCTTCAAAAAGTTTAACATGTTGGAAACTGTTCGTGAACTTCTGGCCACGCTTTAAGTCAGGAACGAGGGAATTCATTTGTTTGTATGCTAGTTTTTTCTGTGATTTTTACTCTTCTTACGTTTTGCTGGTTGATAACTTTTAGTCCTTGTATATAGTTTATGATGCGTTGCAACAACTAATAATACTGTATAAAGTGTACTATGAATTTCCAGAACCGTTTGGCGATTTTTGTTCAAGTCGATATATTTTGGATTCACAGAGCAGTGAGCAAAACCCTGGTCATGTACTGTATTTATATCCCATACCATCCATGTATGGTATATTTACCTACATTTACCATATTTTGCCATTAAAAACAACCAAATATAAATAAATATACCATACATGGATGGTAAGGGTGTAGGGGATTACCGTACCCAAAAGTTTAACAGCGAGTTTTCCCCTGAAAAGTTACCAAAACCCAAAGAAGTCTTCCTTTTGCACCATTTTTCAGATGCTATGTTAAACTGGTTGTTTAGGGTATACAAGGAATTATACTACCCAGTCATACAGAGATTATTCCAAGCCAATATAAGGATCTATATGAACCAGTCAGTACAACGACATGTCAGCCAAAGCAAAGAGTTTTGCACGTTCAAATGTTCAAGCAATGGCGGCGAAGCACGCTGCTTTTGCATGAGGCATGGACCTTGTTGTTTTTTGTTCACTGGGCAAAGAATATATATATATATACCTGGAACCCCAATGACCTCTATTTTTGAAGGTTAACCCCCCAAAACAAGGCCTTTTCCAATCAAAACAAGGGTCATTTGAGTTCCAGGTACATATACATCAAACCCGTCGAAGTGTATGGGAACTGGTGATTTCGTGATCTCCGGCCATCAAATCGAGAGGATGATCCTAGTGGATGTGAAAGGGTTAAAAACACTCCCAAAGGATCCGGACCGGGCGGTTCCCCTGCCAAATGGCCCTTCCATGACTTGTAAATTGGGGTTACTAACTACGTACTAAGTGGGATAATCCTCCATGTGCAACATACCCCAGACCCAGAACCAACAATTTATGAATTACTTCCTTTTCATTTGGGAATTTGGGGAGCGGTGGCAATATGCGCCAGGAATCTGTTGAAATTATCTCAGAGCATGGTCCGAAATGGTTGGAGTGACCTGAAAAGGATTGATCCCAAAAATCTTAAAAGTCAAAAAAAGACACAAAATGGGAACATACAAGGCGGGCCCATGTCACCAGTTATAAGTAGGGTTGGAACTCCATTTATAGGGGTTACTTCACCCCACTTACTTATTCATAAGGCCGGACATATTTATATGACTTCATTCATAACTGCTTTTCAGGGTGCCCAAGACCTTGTGGAACATCGGAAAAACCTTTACAGTGATGCCAACAAAAATCTACCATTTCAGTGGTGACATCAGAGGTCCTTAAATGTCGCCCGGGAGGACCTTGTTCTTTGTAACGACTCCTCCAAGGTGGGCCGTCTTAGCCGATCGTTAGAAAATGGGGTGATATTTTAGGCCCCTGTAGTTTTGGCCGGAAACACATGGGGTGAAATGCCTGGGGTTATATATAAAACTCTACTTACAGGGGGAGGTATATTTCACCACATTTATAGCGATCGGCTCCGGGGTCCACCTGGTGGTAAAGCCAAGCATTTTGTTCTTCCAACTGATAGCCTAGACCATTAAACATCGTGGATGTGTTTGAAATAGTATATCCCAGATGCGACCCACGGGACTGGCCTATTTACCTTCATGAAAACCCATAAATTTGGGCCATTCAGGTATAGGTAAATATATGTAAATATTACATACAATGAGCATTTGGGATGTACATGTACTAGAATGAATGTCCATAGGGATCGTGGAAGTGAGTGACCTACAATTCCATCAATTCCTATTTGGATGAACATCAGTCTGACAATCAGCCTGTGTCGACTTTGGATTCTTGGGTGACGACGACCTCCACTGCAGGTTACTGTCTCCACATCTTGTTGGGCGATTTCAAAACTTCTTTTGAAACAGCTGTAACGTAATGCAACAGACGGTGTGGCAGACTTCGCGCAGATGCACAAAATTCGAGCTATGCTTCGTGATTGCTGGAAGCCTAAACGTGGCGAGGAAGTTTCCCGGGGTTTTGTTGATTGAAGGGACGCTTGATGTTCATTGGAAACATGCCCTGGCGTGGATTGCTTCTACGGAAATGGTCCGTGAACGGGTGCTGAATGGAGTCGGCAACATTATGGAGGTTGGTGTGCCATGCGCAACCAGTCTTGAGCGTTGCAGAATTTTCGCCCGGCCTGGTTAGTTCTTCTCCCCCACCTTTGAAAAATGAGGTTATTTCACCCCTTTAAATGACCATAAATGGGTTTCACTGGGGTTATTTCACCCCCATAAGTTAAGTGGAGTTATGTGGAGTTATAACCCTATACTTCCAACTGGTAGGGGCCCACTTGGAGGATCATCCCAGTTAGTAAGTAGTATGTAAGTAGTGTGTAACCGCTATTTACAAGCCATTTAGGCCACTTGGAAGGTGAATAAACCCAGCTTTTGGACATACTAACCATGGTCACTAACCACTTTCTGCATCCACTGGGAGCCCATCCTCCACAAGCACCTTTCAGAGGTTTTTTCCACCAACTTTTTTCGGATCCAGCCACTGCGCCAGGGTTTTTCGCGATGGATCCTGGAAGTGTTGGAACCTCCAATGCAGGAGTGGGTGTTTGGAACGGCAAAGTTTCTGTGGGGGGGGCGATCAATAAGCGCTATAACGCTTCCGCATGTGTTTTGTTCCGACCAATATTTAGGCAAATGTAGTCCAATTCGTTATTTTTTGCAGCTTTAACACATGGACTATAAGAATCCAGGTGTTGTTTTTTGAAGAAAGGAATTGTCATGCACCAGTGGAATTTCCCTATTCTTTTCGGATGGGATTTTTCAACCCGAACAAGGCAATCCTATTGCCATCCATAGGAAATTTGGACTCTTGGAGATGTTTTGGGTGTTTCCAAAAATGGGGGGTACCCCCAAATCATCCATTTTGATAGGGTTTTCAATTATCAACCATCCATTTTGGGATACCACTATTTTTGGAAACACCTATATCTTGACAAGACAAATTTTGATTTCAATGATATCCAGAGAATCAAAAAAATTGGATTCGTTGAACTCATCTAGGTGGTGGTTTCAAATATGTTGGATTTTCACCCCTATTTCGGGAAGATTTCCAATTTGACTCATATTTTTCAAACGGGTTGAAACCACCAACTAGATTATTTTATAAAGGATTTTCCATTCACAAATCCAGTGACTGGACATTTTATTTTAATAGTCTTGGAATTTTTCGGACATAGGACTAGATTTTTCGCAAGAAACATATGGATCATTATAAGATACCTACATTTTGGGGGAATCCAAGGATGCCTACATCTTCCTGGAACATTTTTCAAGGAAGTGGCCTGAAAAAATGGTGGAAAAATTCTTTGAGGGTGGTTGGTGATGGACCATATATCCCGGTTGGACCCTTCCAAACACCTTGGGGGTTGGATTGAAGGTATGACCTGGCCCTCAGAAAACATATCATCCAAACACTCCAACCTCAGGAGGTATGACAAAATGTTTACAAAGATTAAGATGAATTAAGTCATGCAATGTCTCAGATTTAAACGCGGTCAAATGGTGAAACTGCATTCATGGCTCATTAAAGCAGTTACCCTTGGACCCCAAAACCATGGAAACATGCAGGGTTTTAAACCCCCAATATATGGGTTATAACCCTTAAAAATGAAGGTTGTGGGTTCCCATGGTAGAGATCTTCACTCACATCATCTCACGGATCTTCACCCCCGACTCTGTAAGGTGACCAACGATGATTCTTGGAAAAAATCCCTGTCCTCAAAGGTACAAGGTGGGCCCCGGAAAACCAGTTATACATGGGGTTAAATACCTTTTAAGTAGGGTTACTTGGATGTCCATGGTACTTAGTAACTGGGTTATAACCCCTGTATAAGTAGGTTATAAGTCCCTTAAGTGGGTTATAAACCAACTTACTAACTAGTTACTAACTTCCGTGGACATCCAAGTATAACCCGAGTTGCTCCTTTATTTTCGGCCATAAAAAAGGGGTCGTTAACTGCATCTATAGCTGGATCCGGGGCCCACCTTGTACCTCAGGACAAGCACCACACGAAATTGGTCCAACGCTTGGATTGTTGGGTGTGTTTTTTTTTTCAAGGTCGTTTCTGTGTTTTTTTGGGGGTTTGGCCAGACGTTCTTCCACAAGTGGTCGAGCAATTTGGCAAATCTTGCTAGATCTTGTGGGGTAGATGTCATTACTTACCCTCCCGAAGTTTGACATAGCCCCTGAAAAGTTACCTTCCCAATAGGAAAGTAGTCTTCCAACCATCATTTTTCAGGGGCTATGTTAAACTTCAGGGGGATATATGAGTCAGTTTCAAGTTTGGACCAACTGTTTGGACTATAGGCCCAAGTAAAAGTTGGAAGTTGGTGGATGATGAGCATCCATAAGTTCAATCAATGTGCTGAAGAGTTCAGGGTAATGTAATGATTAATTAAAGTTATTAAATACCTGGTGATTCAAGCCGTGACCTTTTTGGGATGGTGAAAACGTGACCCTTTCAAGGGGTTGTTGGTGACCTCCAACGATCGGGGATGAAAAGGGCACGGCTTGAATCACCTGGCAAGTGGGGTTTTTTGAGTCATGAAATATGGTCAAACCAAATTGCAAGTTTTCAATTCTTGGGGCAGGGGTCATTACTTTCAATAGTAAGATGCCATGCATGTTTGAGCATGACATTTGATTTTCCACCCAAGATAAAACGATTACGATCGAATAACCCCCAGTTTTTGTTGTAACAAAAAGTAGCGGAAAACATGGAGGTTTCAAACAGGAGGGGTTCATGCTTTATCAACCAGGATTTCGTGCTTCATATGTGCTAGGGTCGAAATTCCCACGAAGGGATGGTTATCAAACCCAATAGTAGGGATTTATATGCAGCCTCTACAAGGATTCCTGTCATTGAAGGTGGGATGACCATCTCCCATAACACCATTGTTGAACATGACACATATATTTAACTACTGCTTGGAGGATCATCCCATGTAGCAAGTAGTTAGGATCACTCACATTTAGACTTACTAACTATGGTTATTAACCACTTACAAGTCCTGGGATGATCCGCCAAGTACTGATTGGTTCATAAGGATCCTTATATTGGGGATGCTCATCCCACCTTTATTAGGAGTCCGATTTTGGATGTCTATGGATTCCATACCATCACCTTCCAAGGCGTGCCGTCCTTATTTCCCCTAAGAAAAATGGTGAATTGTTCCACCCTGAAACCGAACCATGTAAGGCCACCCAAACTGGAAGGTCGAGGTATACACCCCTGAAAACTAACATGTCCCCTAAAAAGTGACCATCGATTTTCAGGTTCCATGTTAAATTTCGGGGGAGTATATTGTTTCTGTTGACTTGGAGTTTCTTGTTTCACGGCGTACGCTCAGGTGGCGAAGCTGTAGAGTATCAAGTGGTCATTCCTACCCGTGGTCGATGGCGTTCTGCTTCAAAGGTGGCTCGGCTTGGAGGATGGGCTCCCAATGGATGGAGGTTCAGTGGTTAGTAACCCCTATTTAGTACAGTGGTTAGTAACCCAATCCTGGAAAGGTACCCCCTGCTTGGAGGATCATCCCATTTAGTAAGTGGTTAGTAACCCCTATTTATGAGCCATAAAAAGGCCATTTGGAAGGAGAATAACACCATTTGGGGGACTTACTAACCATGGTTATTAACCACTTACTAAATGGGATGATCCTCCAAGTGGTAAACTATCATAGCTTTGGAATATCACCATTTCTAGATCCGGAAATACATCGACATACATCGAGGGTCCATGTTCCAGCCAGCTATGTTAGATTACCGGAGTGCAAGTCGCCTAAGGATCGGGTTGTTCCCCTTCCAGTCTTTTTATGGCTTATTATAAATGGGGTGGTGATCCGATCACCACTCAGATCCACTAGGATGATCCTCCAAATGGTGGGTGAGTTTCCTGTGGCGCTGTTTGGAAGATGAGATCGGATAGATCGGGTTTTTGTGTTTAAGGCCCTTACCCAGACATTCAATGCATGGTCTATTTACCCTCATTTGGTTGTTTTTTAATGGTAAATGTAGGTAATATATATATATACCATACATTGAGTGTTTGGGTTAGAAATTGAGTTCATATCCATCCACCAAAAATGATCACACTTGAAACGTGGACTGTAGTCAAAATGCTAAATGACTCTAAAGCCTTTTTTGAACGTGAACAAAGTTGAATAGTTGGTTTTCATGACAGAAAACCATGACACGGCTTATTTGTTTATAAGTTTTTTTTTGTGTAATGAGGCGGTACCACCACTGTCTCTTGTTCAGGGTACCAGGCGTGAACTGCAAAACAATGCTGGATTGAACAAGGACATATCCCATACCATCCATGTATGGTTTATTTACCTACATTTACCATATTTTGCCATTAAAAACAACCAAATGTAGGTAAATATACCATACATGGATGGTAAGGGTATTCCAGCTTCAACTATGGTCATTGGTTTTTTTCCGCGTGGCTCGCTTGTTAAAAGAGTAGGGTGACTGCTCGTCCATGTATCAGAAGATCAGGTGTGAGAAATAAGATCCAACATGGGGGTTCATCCAGAATAGTGGTGCTCCCCCGAAAACTAACACAGCAATAGAAAATCACCACTTTTAATAGGACATATATACATCTTCATTCATGGTTGATTTTCCAGCTAGTCATGTTGGTTTTGCGAAGGTGTACGCGAAATGACCAAACTTGGATGTTGCAGGAAGTTAGTATATAATTAGTAAATGGGTTATATATCTGGGACATCCAAGTATAGTTTTGCATTGATACCTTTCAAGCAAAGTGATTCCAACTGCACCTTTCCCTGGATGTTTACCCCGATGGTCCATCCAATCCAAGGGTTGTGACTTGTTATTCAATTGACAATAGCTAGGCTTCAAAAGGTTCTTTTATGTTTACTTACCTCTCCTTGGGGAAATTATCCAATTTGACTAGAATGCTTCTTGAAAATGGGTGGTTTCACCACCAACTAGATAACCATTCTTAGCCCCTGCATGTCAGTTCAAATTCATGCCCTACATTCATGGCTGGTCCACCTATCCCCTCCGAACCTACCCCCAAAAAATAAGGCCTTAATAAGGGCTTATCAACCATTGGTTTCCCTTAATGGGGGTGTAGGTTGGGGTGGGGTAGGGGTAGGGGGAAGCAGCCATGATACAGGGTGTTAAAATCAAACTTGCTAGCTAGCATGAGCAGCCAAGTATGCCACCTGAAAATAGAACTTGAATAGTTAGACCCATTCAGGAAGCAATGGGTACAATAGCAAAGCCTTATTCTTTGCAGCTGGCTTCCCTAGCATTTGAGTATCTGTTCCCTAGGTATAGGGGTAGTAGATTGAAAAAAAATCGCTGTTTTTTCAGCCTTTCAAAAGCCACCTGGGATGATCCGATTTTTATAACGCCCAAGCCTCCCGCCAGATAAGCAACGAACGCGCCTTGAAGCGAGAAACGCGACCCTTTATCTCGGCGACTTGGACCCAGTGATCACCATTTGGCGGGTTGAGGGAAACTCCTCCTTTTGTTCCCGGTAAGCCAAACACTGGGTGGTGGTTTGCAATATTTTTTATTTATATCCCTACTTGGGGAAATGATCCAATTTGACTAATATTTTTCAGATGGGTTGAAACCACCAACTAGAACAAGACCCTCATGAAAAATTGATATGTTCTCATTTTCGAAAGGGGCTGTTTTATCATAGAATATAATAAGGGCATAGTAGGTCCCTATCTGCTGGTATATCCTCCAATATGAAATTCCAAAATCCTCCATACCGAACAGAGTTGGGGTCGGTCTTGGGTTGTGTTCGAAAGGGACGGGGCCCGTTTTACAAGCCTTTTCAGGTGTGAAAAGTGTTAATTTTCACAGCTTCAAAACCCATAGTGTATGACTGACTGGAAGACTAGGACCCTGTCAGTCATACCTATCTTCCATCTTGAAGTCGTTACTCGATCAAAAAAACTTGGATCTACCACCCCCCCCACGCAGGATGCCAGTGAGAACTGAAGGTTTAGGCTTGGATGATTCCCGAGGTTAAAAACACGAAATGCTGGCTGTTGCTGGGTAGGGGCTGCACCCAAGTTACATCCTATGACCACTCAAGGACTATCATTTGACAGTATATTAGCCTACCCTTGGACCCTAAAACCAGGAAGAATGAAGGTTTTAAACCTAAAAAACTATAGGCTATAGGTTAATATCTCCTAAAAATACAGGAAACGTGGGTTCCCATGGTAGATGCTGCTGTCATAACCCTATCAGTTTGCTCATCTTCCAGCTGCGGGGGGTCGAACTGACGCCGATACACCCGCGAAGTTGAACATGGCCCCTGAAAAATGGCGCTTGGAAAACTACTTTCCTATTGGTAAGGAAGTTTTTCAGGGGTTATGTTAAACTTTGGGAGGCTTAAGTTCTTTAAAAAAACCAATCCCTGGTTGGTTGGATTATGTTTAAATTGATGCCAGTCCTAAATCCACGAACTTTTGTGGGATTTATGTTTTGAAATCGACCAAAAGGGATTCGGGAATTTCCGCCATCTCGGTGAATTTCAAAACATGTTTTTTGATGGCCTTTGGGTGAGCTTGGGCATCGTCACACTTTACCTCACCCCCATCCCAAAAAAGTAGAGCTTTGGGGGTAAGGGACTCCTTCCTTTTAACTTGGGTTATAAGTCAGGAATTGACTCATGTTATTTTAGTGGATCTGATGTTTGCACTTCTTGCTGTTTCTTTGTTGTTGTTGCCATTATTTACATGTGCTGTTGCAAATGTTGCATGACCTGACGTCGTATCATTTAAGGTGATATGTTCTCTGGTGGCGCGGGACCACCAATACTTTCCTCCGAGGTGAAGACGCTGAGTTTGTTGAAACGACACAGGCGGGGGAGTGTTGCACCCCTGGGGAAGTTCGTTAAGATGTGGACCGTTTGGACAAGGTGGGCCCCGAGCCGATCATTATGAATGGAGATAGGAAACCCCGAAATAAGTGGCCGAAAATAAATGGGTGATAGGGTTATGTCACCCCATTTACAACTAACTGGTGGGCCCACCCTGCAGGGAGTTGGAGAATCCAATGGCAGATTATGACCTTCATGGATTTGTATAAGGTGACTTTTCAGAGAATACTTTTAGGCATCTTAAGCAATTCCAAGCCTTGTTTCAATTCGCTGTTGATGGACAAGATCTGGCAAATTTAGTGGGGATGATATTCAGCCAGTGACTAATCCTGGATTATAGATCTCCTGACCTCCTTGTATAAAGTGTGTTGCCGCCGCTGGATTTGCCAGATGAAACTGCTTTAGCCATGGTCCGCCTCGGATGGGATTGCAGGCGGCAACGGCGGCGCCTGGTCACGCCAGAAACCAACAGTGGGATTTCTTCCTGGTGGAAGCTCCGCGAACTACGTTTTTTGCGGGAGACCGATGCCGCCCTCGGCGTTCGTCTCAGTGCAGTAGCAGCAACGACTCCAACGACTGCTTGGTGAGATATACGTGGTCCATTGGTTGTGGTGCAGAACTACGCTGGTGGTCGAGCTGTTCGTCCAGGGGGCAGGTCATTGTCTTTAATGCTCCGGCCTTGAAGACTGTTCAGGATTTTGCTGCTCGCTTTAGCCAACGAAGAATTACATGTACACAGCACATGGAGGCTTACTGCTTTTGGACATAGCCACCGCGTGTATATACGGTATTCTTGTCTTTTTCCAACCGCCAAAAGGAAATCCAACTTGGGGATTTGCTGTACAGGAGGGTTCTTTGGGGGAAGATTGTGGGGGAATCTTACCACTGTAAAGTCCCTGTAAGAATCCACGTAGGCGTTTTTCTTGAATCCAGTGAGTACATGGAGACTGGAATCCTATGCTAAGGATGGCTATGGCTAGGTGGTGGTTTCAAACTTTTTTTTTTCACCCCTACCTGGGGAAGATTCTCATTGTGCCTAATATTTTTCAAAGGGGTTGAAACCACATGGGATGGAAACTGAAGGTAGTGGCGTCAATGAATTTGAGTTGTTTACCCCTGAAATTGGTGAAATGATTCAGTTTGACTTGCAATTTTTGTTTGTCAAATTCTAGGTGGTAGAATAGCCCACCAACTAGAAATGATTTTGTCATATATGCCTGCAAGATCCTGCAAGACTGCAAACTTATGATCACATTTGTCCATTGTTTTTGAGATCTTTCCAACCCAACCAGCTGGGAGATTTCCCAGATTGACACCTTCACATCCTTCACCTTTCGGGGATCCAAAACACCTGAAGGATTCCTGCACACCGTGTGACCTTGTACGTGGCTGATGAGCTGGAACATCAACGCTACCAGGACTGACTGGCTTGCCGCTTGCTACGTATGCTCGTCACATCCCCCCCATCTCTGAAGGGGTCAGTTAGTTGTCCCAAACACTCGATGTTTGACTGGTGTACTTACTGTATATAGTGTACACAAAAAGGGGAACCCACTTGCTTTTTAATTTTTAAATTTTTTGGGTGGTTATTTTGCCCATCTCTTAGGGACTTTAAGGCTTAAAACCTTCATTGTGCCTGGTTTTAGGATCCAAAGGCATGTATATTCAATATGTTATGTTTTATATTTATATTGTTTTATTTATATATATATATATACACATGTTTTTTACTAGCCAGTTTTGGTATGTTTTGGTGGAAATAGACCAGACCGGAGAGTGTATAGCCGGTGTGACTTTTGGAAGATTTTTAGGTGAAGTGGGAAACCCTACCCTGGAAGTCCAAGACTGTTAGAATAGCTGTCCCCTGGATTTGTTAATTCAAAAGCCTTAGTGAAACAATGGTCTTTAAACGGGAAAAACCACGGGAAAAATCATGGTCGACTTAGAATCCCAGGGTACGGTTTCGAGGCCCTAACATATCCCGTTGTAAAGTCACTTTTGAGTCGATGATTTTCTTTTTTGCCAGGTGGGGTATGCTAGTTCCGTGGAGGGTAACGCCAGATATATGTAACGATGGTTTATATTCACAACAAGGCACTTCTTCATGTACTTGGTCCACTGCAACAAGCTGACCTCCACGAACTCATGCCCGGAATCAACTGGCTTGGCCTACCGTGAACTTAAGACCTTAGGCATATTCACACACACTAGACGTGCATTGGAATTTGTGCGTTATTATTTACAAATCACAGTGCAATGTAGACCACTTTGATCCCACTATATAGATTGGGCAACCATTAAATGTAGCATCGCACTTATCACAATCTATCTTGGTACCCTTCCCTCCTGAAACCAACAGCAAAAAAGCGCCTGAAAATCAATGGTTGAAAGATGAAGTTTGTTTTTTTTTGGGGGGGGCCGGCCCATGTTCAAGGAGTTTTTGCTGCTAGTTTCTGCTAATGTATTCTGCCTCAACAAAAACTTGCCTGCCACTGGTGGTCTGGTTATACGTGTTCCTCCGGAGGAAGCTTTAGGGCGCGAAAATGACAATTGGTCCAGCAGTGTGTCGGTGAAAGTGGGAGTGCAGGGGGTCTTAGTCACAAGGGTTGCCGGGTTGGGAAACCCCTCAACTGGTGGTGAAAAGTAAGGGAATCCCTTCAAAAAAGGCCTGATCCCTCAGGTTTTTCGGAAATTGCAGGGCCATCAAAGTAGGAGACCTGGAGAGTCTCGGATTCTGAAACGCGCTACTTACTGTATCTTACTGTCATAGCAGGGTATTCAACACGTACGTGTGGCTACCCAGTCAATCACAGGTTCCGCTGCTCGTTTCGTGTCGAGTTTCTCGTGGCCCCGTGGCTGACAGAGACGATGATCACAGGAAGTTTTGACTCAGCAGTTCCGGAAGAAGAAGAGAAAATGCCCACACCACCAAGGCCGGTGTGAAACAGGATCCAGAACCTCAACCACTGACCCACGGAGAAAGGTGAGAAAGCAGAGGGTTCTAAAGAGCAGGATCCTGGCCGGCCCTTTGAAGAACCGTGCAGGGGATGGCACTCCGTTCATCTTCGTTCTTGTTGCTCTAATCTGCTGGGGCCGAAACCGGACAAACGCCGACCCGCAGGATTTGAAGCCAATCAGATGTTGTGACGTGAGTCGTCCCCGTTCCTCGGGCGGCGTGCCTGGGCTTAATCCCAACGAAACTTCAACAAAAAAACACCAAATGTGTGGCAATTTGATGTGCCAATATGTTTTGCCACAAGCTTTCCCACACATTTTTGTAATATGTTTGTGTGATCCCCCAGCATGGCAGCTGGAAAGCTTTGGCCAATTTTCTGGTCCAACCAGGGAGGGAGTGCATGTAGGGAAAGGGATTCATTTATGGGAAGTGAAGAAGTGTTTTATTGAATCTGGCGGCTTTGCGTCCGCAAGGCTGGCATGTTTATCCATTAAGGTGCCATCATGTCACGCTAAGAATCCGGATGTGTTCCTACGAGGTGGGCACAAAAACCAGTTATAAATGGGTTTAAACCATATAAGCAGATTTTAATCCTAGTTACCCGTGTATAAGGCCATTTATAGGGGTTGGGTTGTAACTCCATGTATAACCGGTAGGGGGCCTACCCTTTTAGAGTAGGATTGATGGTCAACAAAATCCCATCCCCATGTCATAGGATTGGATTCTGGAAATCCGGGATTCTTAGGACATATAAACCCAAAATAACCCAAACACTCAATGTATGGTATATTTACCTACATTCACCATCATAACCATCAAATTAAGGCAAGTGTAGGTGAATAAACCATACATTGAGTGTTTGGGAAATGGATCCTTAGGGTCAACCTGAACTCTTCAGAGAAAACTTCGATGCATTCATTTTCATTGGCAACTTGGCCGGTTGAAGGCCAGGGACACCCCAAATGGTTGGATTCAATGGATGTTTGGTGAAAGACCCGGATGTCTATGTTTCATGTGCTTTTGGAGTCCAATTCACCACTTGATTTTTTCATATGTTTTTTTTGTCAATCAGGTACTAGAACCAGGTTTGGAAAATTTGGGGAGAAAACACCATTTTACCGGATTCTTCCGAGTGTATTTTTCCAGGGGTTATGTTAAACTTCAAGTGGGTATTTATTTCTAAGTTAGCTGCATGGTATTGTCACTGGTTGGTTGGATTTTTTTAATAACTTACTTCCAAAATCCAACCCGCGTGAATAGGATGAAACTACCCACTTTCATATTGGGTTTAAGTTGGGTTTCTAGGAGGTTCCAAATATGTTTCCATTTTCATCCCTATTTGGGGAATTTGATCAATTTGACTCACATTCGAATGGATTGAAACCATCAACTAGGTTTAGTATTTACAATGAGCCCCCAAAACCATGACAATTAAGGATATTAAAGGTTGTGGCCACCTAAAAACCAGGTTATCTACCGTAAAAACCTCTAAGAGATGTAGGTTTCGGGGGGCCCATGGTAATCAAGCCATTATTTGAATCAACCCCAACATAACCCCAACACCCTTCATCCCACTTGAGTTTCGTTTGCGCGTTGAGATCCCGTTGAAGTTGAGAAAATTCCCCGGAGGCCCGGCGTGCTGGCACAACGAAATCACATTGTGCAATCCTTGCATGAAGGTTGCTGCTGGGAGAGGGACAGCAATCCTCCCCCCGAAGATGCCCGAAACATTCAGAAACCCGGGAAATATATGGGATGAGTTGGATGATATTTCCTAGACATCCAAAATTATCCAGTCATACCTGGTGAGGATCGGTGTTTGGAACCCTTAAAAAGATATAAAAACCTTCTCAGGAGATGTTTGGGGGTTCAAACATGTAGTCACAAGGTATTTGGATGTCTAGGGTTTTGTTGTTCAGAGTGGTTTTGGATTCCAAGCAAGGGGTGGTGATGAAACATTTGAGGAGTCTTTCCCTTTTTGGGAAAATTATCGCGGCAACGAAGATGATTAACATGACAATGGAAAAACAACACTTTGAAGATGTGTGATTTGCATTTCCTTTTCAAAATGGTGATTTTGCATTGGTCATGTTAGAGTCCGGGGGTGTAGTGTTCCATAGCTTTGAAAAAACTGTGGTAGAAATTCACAAGAAACAAATTGCAGAAGTCTTTTAGAAATGATTGAAAAACAAAAAAAGGACATGTTTTTTTCCCAAATGGTGATGTTTCATGGTGTTTTCCATCCCATTTCTGGGTCGGAGAAGTTGGTGTTAAATCCCACCCTTGTCACAGTTAGCCACAAGCCAAGCAGGAATGAAGCCATCACGGAAGAACAGTGGTTCCAGTAGTACCATTCTCAAAGGTGATTGATCCCTAAGCATGGTAAATGACATGTACCCTAAGAATCCCCAAGGACCCTCCAATCAAAGAAGGGTTTGAAGCTGTAGGGGTCAGGGTTTTTTGAAAATTGCCACTGGATTGAGGGGTCAGGATTCTTAACCCATAGGATCCATGTATGGTATACTTACCTACATTTACCATAAAAATCAACCAAATGTAAGTAAATATATTTTTATATATACCATACATGGATGGTATGGGTAGGGTAAATCACCAACCATCGATTTTTTTTGGAACTTTTATGTCCAATCATCGAAAAAGCAAACCTAAAATCCTAAACCTCCTGTGAAGGGTCCCGGCTTTTTGGTGGTATCCTTCAACAAAAAACCTTGAAATCTCCACCCACCCACCCATCCCCAAAAAGCAAAACAAGGTGGAACAGTACCATTTTAAAGTGAAATCAATAATTTCCTACAGGATCCATGCGTGGTATATTACATACATCCAGTTGATTTGTATGGCAGATATAGATAAAATTGCCAGTCCCATGGATCTAAAGGGTTTGGATTGTTCTACGACTTTTGTGGTTCCCACCCTTTGAAATCATCCAATCACATCACAATGGTTTCCGCCTGCATTGGGAGGGACCTATGTGGTGAGTTTTGACGATGACGTCTCTGAAATCTCATGGTTACCACGAGGTACGAAAACTTGGTTGGGCTGATGTGAGGATGTAAACCAATGGCATGGTACACCCTGGAAGATTAACGGCTGGAACCTACAGCCATCACCCATGAATGGCAAGGAAAATGATTCTGAACCAAACCTCCATGAGGACATGTTCCATGTTAATTTTCAGGGGGTGTAATGTTTTTCGTTTTTTATGTGTATGTGTATGCGTGTGTGTTAGGTATCCCCCCCAGTGGCGTACACATAGTATTTATCGGGGGATTTGTGGGGTATTTCACCGACACATTTGTCCTTTCTTGTTGTTTTTCTCCTGCACTCGTGAACGGTTGATTTTTAGGGTATATAAATGTAGCTGAAAGGAAAACTGGGTCAATGGCAGATTGAGATTCATGATTATTTAAGGGTACGCCCCTCCCCCAAGCGCCATCCTCCCCAAGAAATCAGGCCAGATTAAGGGGTCATGAGTGCAAGCAACATGATCCTTTAAGTGGCACTGGAGATACCCTTGGCCCTTAGTCCAAGGAACACATTTTGTGGGGAATTGTTGACTTGTTTTCTTCTAACTGGCCCAAGAAAATGAGAATGCCCCTGAAAATTTGTAATTAGAACAAGATCGCCCCCTTGAATTTCAACATGGATTTCCAAAATAGCCATATGTGACAGGATATACATTTTAAAGCCCATCATTTTGGGTACCTATATACGCTAAAAACAGGGGTGTAGTCTTAGTCTTAGTCTTAGTTGATGACTTTAACACAACCATTAGTTGATGTTTGAGGGTTGTTGGTTGAGCGTATCCTTCTTGAGAACTCTTCAATGAGAAAAGGAGGAAAAACATCTTGAAAAAACTACACGGGTACTTAAGGGAAATTGTGACAAACAGTTGAGCAGTGATCGAAACCCCTTTGACATTCCATTATACTGGTTGGTTAATAGGGATCCTTACAATGGCTTATCATTATCCCTATATCATAACCGGGTAGTATAATCCCTTATATAACCCAACCAACCAGGGTGAAAAGATCACTGCTCAATTGTGTTATTTCGGCCTGATTTTGAAGTTTGAAGCTTCCAACAGCTCCATATTGTCAGTATTCGGAGGAGGGTTATCTTGAATTCCCATGAAATGCTTCTCGAAGTTCACCCCATATCATAGAATGATTCTGCTTCTGGCTATAGGTGGTAGAGATTATTGTGATTTATCTATAATCCCCAAACGAAGGCAAGGACTATACCTGGTATACAAGCAGGCAAAACACTGCCAATTGGTTGATTATATGCTACCAACCCCACCTTTTACGTTCGAACCTGAAAATTCCGTTCAATAAATGGGAAGTAGATGGAAGTAGGGTTATGTAACGCCACGAAAACCCCTTTTATTCTGAGCCATTTGTAGGGGTTAGAACCAAAAATGGTAGGATTGATGGGCCCATCTTGTACCAAAGGTACCTCCCTTGACCAAAAATGCCATCTCTCTGACTGATGTTTTAGGTGCTTCAAGCCTGTGCCATGGCAGCATTTGAAAGGGAAGGTAAATATGTGGGAGATTCCTATAAATGTGAGGTTGGTTTGACCCCCCAAACCCTCCAAACACCTGCTGAGAACGGATTTGTTTCACCTACTTGGATGTTTCAGGAAGTTAGTAAATGGTTAGTAAATGGGTTATAACCCCAATATACCCATTTTATGAGTCGGTTATAACCCATTTACTAACCATTTACTAACTTCCTGGGACATCCAAGTACACCCAAGTACAACTGGGGTGATTTGTAGGGTTATAGGGGTGAAAGATCACCTTAACCGTTTACAACCAAGTTAACCCCACCGCCCCTTACTGTATCCTTCGACGATGAGATACGTGAAACCTGGGAGAAGGTAAATCCTGGGAGCCGTTAGAAGGTAAAGGCTTGTCGCCCCTTGTATCTTGGGAGGGGCAACTTGTGTATTCAGGGCGGCATTCAGTGTATGGTGCATGTGCCTACATTTGGTTAATCCTTATGGATAATATAAGATATACCATACATGGAGTGTTTGGGTCGAATACTTGACAATGATTTTAACTTCTTTGGCCACGTGCATTTTTGCATGTGGTGTTTATTCACTGTGCGTTCTGTGTTAGACGCCTTGACCTGCTAGATATGTAGACTTTTCCTCCCATGCTACATGTATAGAATGTCTACTTGCATTTTCATACCCTGAAAATAATGGGATCTCAAAACTAACGGTTTGGAGATCCAATAGAACCCAGCGAAAGACAGAGTGATCCACAACTCTTTTTGGAGGGTTCAATCGCTGATCCTTGGGGTTGGGGGATCATCGCAAGTCAACCTGCCCCCCTTTCCCCCCACGTACCCCAGAAATCAGGGTTTATTAAGGCCTTATTAAGGGAAACAGATGGTGAATAAACCCTGATCAGAAGGCCTGTTGTTTGAGGGGGGGTACATTAGAGGGGGTAGGTTGACCAGCCATACCATTGACAAGAAGTTGCGAAGAAGATATTCCAAACCATACATCTCGGAGGTTTAGAAATCCCAAACAACCACCTGACATGTATGAAGCCCTTGTAAATAATGGGATAAACTACCATATCACTGGTTTTATCGCCGGATTTCTTTTCACCATCAACAGTATTATAAGCACCAGCTTGTTTGAAGTTGACATAATGGGTGTGGATATTTACATGTGATGTACAAAAAAAAAGTGAAGGGAATGATAACTGGTTAGTAACTTTAGATATTCCGCATCTTGAGTTTTTATGTGAGCAATGAAAAAATCCCTGGTTGGTTGGGCTATATAGGGGATGAAATCCTACCCAGTTATATAGGGATCATAATAAGCCATTATAAGGATCCCTATGAATAAACCAACCAGGATTTCATGGAAAGTACACCCTGGAAGATTAACATGGAACATACAGCCATCACCCATTTAGAAAGGAAAATGATCTGAACCCAAAATTTCATGATTATGTTCCAGCCGTTAAATCTTCCAGGGTGTAGGAGGTTGTTTTTTTTTTTTTTTCGTGGCTCATTTCGTGGATTTTTTCGGATGCCTTTGAAGGATCCCATTGCCGGATGGAGCACTCGAAAGGTGGACCGGAGCCGACGAGCCGATGGTTTTTTTGGATGTTCGTTTTCGTCCTTAAAAAAGAACAGAAAACGAAGGAAGGAATGTCACCCTTTTTAAAAGGTGAATGATTTCAATTATAGGACATACATTTGAACCAATTAACTATTGATTTTCAGAAAACATTCATTTTTTGTTGTTTGGGGAGTAAATGACGAGCAAAAAAATGAACGACACAGGTAATCCTTGAGTACGAGCCAGCTATGGATTCACTTATCAAAAAATCAACATATCACTCCGGGAACAACTAACATAGCGATTGCTGGAATGGCTGGACTCGGATTAGAGCCGATGTATTTCCTGTTGATAAGTGGAGATGATATCCCAGGCTGCTATGTGATCTTTTACCAGGCCAGCTAAGACCTTAATGTTTCACGGATCCTTGCATGGGTTGGGGATTTTGTGCTGAAGGTCATGGGGATTCAGTCGGTGAAAAATCGGCTGCCAGGCTGATTTTCCACGCCCATCGCCCGACCTGCCCAGTGGAAGCGAACGGAATTCCGTTTGTTTTTGCAGCGTTGGGTTCGTGTTCGAAGAAGATTCGTGATAGTTGAGAGGTGAAAAAGGTTTCAATGAAAAGTTACACTCCCGAAGTTTAGGGTCTGAAAAGTTACAATCTCAAAAGGAGAGCAAATCTTCCAACCAACCATTTTCAGATGCATGTTTTATGGAACATGATGTTTACTTGTTTGTGACGTTCATGTTCAAGATGACAAGAGGTGAAAGGTGAATCGAAATGAAAGTTCCCAACAAAAACAGGTCTTCCTGGTGATTCAGTCCGTGACCTTTATATCCCCACATTGGAGGTCACTTCACTAAGTCACCCGCAGAATTGTCGGAACCTATTCTTTTAAAGGTTGAATTGAAAGTGCAGGTTTCTTTGTGCTTTTGATGGGAAAATGGAAGATAATGGAAGCTAGAGTTTCTACGGCCAGGGTCTAAGGAATAAATGTTTGCTTGACCTCTCTTCAAGGCTTCCGCAAATCTAAAGTTTCTGAAAAGAAAGAGGTCCTTTGGGTATCCGAACAAAATAAGTCCCGGAACTCAACCACCATTCAAAAAGATGGTCCCTTTTGGATGATGATCACTGTTTGAAAATCGTGATTTGTGAACCTACTCGTTTCAAAAATAGGCCAGTTGGACATCTATGGTAAATCTCAACCAACAGAAAAACAAACAACTGACTGGTTCAACAGTTTTTTTTTTTCCGGACTGGTCTTGGTTGTCAAAATCACCTAGGTGGTGGTTTCAAACATTTTTTAATTCTCACCCTTTGAAAGATCCAATTTGACAAGAACATGTTTGTTTTCAATATGGGTATTTCCACCACTAGGTTGTGGTTGCCCACATTTCTATGTTCACCCCTACCTAGGGAAATGATCCAATTTGACTCATATTTTTGGGATGGGTTGGTTCAACCACCAACTAGTCACTCTCTCAAAATCGATGGATGTTGGAAATCGCCAGGATTTCAGTAGCCGCCAAGGAACGGGGGTTGAAGATAAGTGCAGCAAAAACAGATTCCGATGTTTCATACTGTGTCCCCAAGGATCCATGTGACTGGTATATTTACCTACATGAAATACATAAAAAAATCAACCAAATGTAGTTTTTCTTAATATATATCATACATGGATCCTATGGGTTCGAACAGACTATATTTACTTGAAAGAGTTTGGATCCCTTCAAAGCGGTGTATGCCCTACACCCTTTCAATCCAACCTTGATCGTTGTGACGTTTTTTTTGCTTCAGGTCTCATGAGGCAACATCATGCCTATATTTGGGGGTTTGGCAAACTCAGGTTGGTCCGTTGAATCAGCATGGTGATAGTCAGGATTTGAGTTGAAGTTTAGAAATCAAAAGGGCTATTTGGGGCTTATTTACTGTGCCCGAAACTATCATAGCTTCCGTGTGGCTATTTTGCGTATTATCTATACTTTGAGTTGAGGTTTGTTGAGATCGGTATCAGTGAATGGACCCCCTTTTCATTTCTCCTTCGGAGTCCCTATGGAACACCTCCGCAATTGTATGGCTGGAAGATCGCGACAAGGAAGATGTCCCTTCCTGACATTATATACTATGGCACCTGAAAATAGGCTTTCCCCATGGTTGCTAAGTGACTAATACTATTACACTCCCTAAAACTAACAGTTCGCCCCTGAAAATAGGCCTTCCCGAAGCCTTCCCAAAAGGAAACTAGTTTCCAACCATCCATTTTCTGGTGCTATGTTAGTTTCAGGTGTCAGGGAGGGTAGGACTGGAGGATTGAAACATGTCTTGGACATCTTCCGTTGGGGTGGGTCCCAACCCCTTCCCTTTGGCTCGTCACCGAGATGGCTAATGAAACATTTTTAGGTGATCGGGGATCCCTATGATTTTTTTGATTGTCAGTATTGATGGGAAGGGGGACAACCCAATCAAAAAGAAGCCATGTATGGATATGGATGCTATATTTACCTACGTTTACCACAAAAATCATCAAACATCGACTTATTGTAGGCGCATATACTAGTCCCATGGATGGTATGGGAATGTTCGTCATCAATGTTCACAACTATTTGTGGGACGATAATCCAATCTGACGCACATTTATGTAGGTTGAAACCGGGTTGGTTGGGTTACTGTAAATGGGGGATGACATACTACGCATAGGACCCGTGGGGCGATTGTATATTTACCTGCAGTACATGTATATATATATAGTTGATTTTTTATGATACATATAGGTATATAAACATACCATACATTGATCCTATGGGGTAGGGGATGACGTACTACCCAGTTACATTTCGGGATTATTTCACAAGCCATAACATGAGGATCCACATGAACCAGCCAGGATTTCATGATTTATGTCACTTGCAGGTTTTGATCGCTCAATTGAGTTGCAGGTTTTTCAGCTTAAAGGTTAGATAAAATAGGACCAAAGATGATACTAATTAAATCCCCGAAAACTAACATGGATACCCAAAATGATGGTTTAGAAAAGGTGGACTCTGATGAAATATGGCCATTTGTGGTATCTATGTTAGATTTCTGGGATGTTCTCGGCACATCTTAGGATATCGTAATGTATTTGAATAGCCCCCTTTGAGTTCATCAGATGGTAGCTGTCATTTTTTTTGCACTTAACCATTGTCAACCTTTTAGTCAAAATAGGACCTTTCAAATCTCTGGATTTTGTGTGCCGCACGTTGTTGGTGGATTTATAGGGGTTATAAGTTATAACATAACTTGTATAATCCCATTTATTAACGATCGGCTCGGGGGCTTACATGGTAGGATGTTGGGGTTGGAGTTTCGGAAGAAATGATTCCTATTAACCTTGAGGCCAGCGCCGAGCCCAAACCCTGGGAAAAGTCCATCAGCGGACTTACAGTGTTTAGGCAGGAACCAAACGATACCTGTATTAATACCCCAAGATTCATGCGTGGTCTTATATTTGCATGTATTTCCCTGCATTTGATGTTGATGCTAAATGTATGTAGATATTATCGTACGTCTAGGCAAATCATAGCAACCAAACCGCCGAGTAGTCACCCCAAATAGATCTGAATAGTAGTTTAGTATTGGAACCACCCCCCAAATCCCCTCAATTTAGATTTAGGAAAGAAAAGAAAAAAGTGCCCAGAATAATCATATGGGAAAAGAATATTTGCATCAGGATTTCTGAATTCTTGTTTACCAATCAAGACATTCTCCTGCAAATCCGAAGAAATGAGGTTGAACCCGTCGATGTCCGATTGCTCAGATCGAAGATCCCTGAAGTTTTTAGGGCCGCAAGATGGTTCAGAAATCTGGGTACATAGCCAGTTAGATTTAAAAAACAAACAAAAGCTGGACTTGAGGCAAATTGATTTGCTCCTGGGTTGTTTTGGGTTAATATCCGATATTCACTATCAAACTATATCTGATGCAGTTATACAGTACATAAATCAGGACAATGTCTGAATGTCGTGATTCAAAAAAAAACACCTGCTAGGATTCTGTATGCATTGAGCAGTGAACCAGTTGACCTTGGTCATTTGCTGTATATATGGCATTCAACTACCCAGTGTTATAGACATGTTATAGACATGTTATAGGGATTATATAGGGACTATAACAAGCCATTATCAATAAGGATCCTTTTGAACCATCCAGTTTTTTTCGGATGTCATAAAAATTAGGGCTTGGAACCGTTTGCTCACTTAACTATAGATGGAAAAATTCACACCGGGAGCCCCCGGTGATTTGGATCGTCTTCAGTTCCAACATGACAGCCCTTTTCTTCGAAGAGTTTTCCAACATACCCCTGGGTCACATACCAAAAACGACCCTCAACCAACAGTTTATGATGAAGGAATTCTTGAATCATTTGGGGGGTTGGGAAGAGGCATCATTTGGGGTATGTTCCAGGAGTATGTTGGGGTTCCCTTGGATGTCTATCATTTTCCCAAGTTTCCTCCCGAGGAACGTCCGTAATTTGTGGTCCGATGGTGTCAGCTGCCGCAATGGTGAGATCAATGGTTTTTGCACGGCTGCTCAGACACCGTAAAAAAGGTAGGCAACATTTACTAGGTGGTGGCAACTCAAATATTTTTTATTTTCAACCTGAACCCATGGGGAAATGATACAATTTGACGATCACATGTTTCAATTGGGTTGGTTCAACCACCGCCTAGTTTACTTTCACAGACATCGCCCCTGCAAAATAGTGGTTGGAAGACTACCCTCCAGAATACAAACATATCCCTGCAAAAAAGCACTTTTGAGTCGATGATTTTCCTTTTCCCGTTTGGTGAGATATGTTAGTTCCCTGGAGAGTACTTTCCTTTTGAAACAGCCTCTTTTTTCAGGGACATGTAAATCACAATAAAAGCTGAATAAAGACTTTGTTGTTCGCCCTTATTTATGCTGGTGGTTGGAAAACAGATCATCACACTATTCCTATCAAATGATAATGAATGCTATGATTATGATAGAAAGGATCCACATGAAATCATGCAATCCAAACACATCCAAGATGAATTTGGAGCAGACCAGTGGGAGGGATGCCCTTCCACTGACTAACCAATCCCGTTCCGCGTGGATCTGTTTTGGACCGCAATGAGTAGTAAGGGCGTTGGACCCCGCTTTGTATAAAGGGTGATTAGTACCCTATACATCCAAATATATACCTTTTGAGGAGGTATTTGAATCCCTAAACATATCCTTTTTGAAATCCTTTTAGAAAAGGGAGCACTCCCAAAATGGGTCTGTGTGGATTGGTTCCAGACCATTGACAGACAAAAGGCTTCAGAAGGCTCAAGGAGCTTGGGGTGAAGGTCTGGGTGGTTTCCTTTGCTGGCTACTTCCAAGGACAGCGGGTCCCTGATAAGTGCGAGAGGCTGAGGGAAGAGCAAGGGCTGACTGACCATTGCCCAAAAATGTCCGAAAGGACTGGAGAATCAGGAAAGGTCAGGATCATGCAAGGATGGGATGTGAAGGTGATCTTTGATGATAACAAGGCTATCTGTGAGGAGGCAAAAGCAGCTGGCATGGAGCTCTACCAGATCACCAAGAACACCAAATTTGGGTGGTCCATCCTGGACCTGGCATTTCGAGGACTTTGGATGTCTAGGGGTTAGTACTTGGTGGATTTTCTGTTTTCGGAACTTTTTTCGGCTGAAGAGCAGGACTGTTTCGATTCTTTCGCCTGGTTGGGGTGAATAATGATTTTGCTTCCCGTCTTGAGACCAGATGTTTCCATGACTTTCTTAGCAACCAGGACTAGAAAGGATTGCGTAATTCTAATCCCCTATAGGATTCATGTATGGTATATTTTACCAACATTTTGTTGATTTTTTTTTAATGGTTTTCCTGTAGGTAAATATACCAGCTGTCCCATGGATCCTTTGGGATTCATTCCGTGTAGTTAAAAACCCCGTGACTGACTCCTTTGCCCCCCTGCCCAAGAACACAAAGGAAAAACACACGGCCCAAGATCATCCATCCCCCAGTTAAGGGATGTTAAGGGTTAACTTCACCAATTGGTTTCCCTTAATAAGGCCGAAAATTCAACCCTTGTTAACCTGAGGGGGTTACGTGGTCGTCGCCTTTGCAAAGGCTATGGCTTTTTGAATCGCCATAAAGCTACCTTGCAACCTTGTGTCTCTGATGCTACGGAGGATGGATGGATGGATGGGTTTTGTTGGGCATTTAAAACATGGCGGCATGGAACCGGTGAACATGTGAAAAGCTACAAGTAGCATTTTGGAAGCCACCTTTATCTTCATGCTTTTTGGTAGTTTTATGTGGTTTTGTATGGTTTTATGATATTAGAACTTATAACTTATACAAATAGGGTTTAGAAGCCTCATTTTTCATGAGGTTGACGTGGTTTGTACGTTTTCATTGGCATTGCCAGTTTCCTTTACGTTCAGACCTCATTTGACAGAGCCATTCAGCGGTGTCAGTTTTCTTGTTTCTTCGTGGTTTCGAAGGCATCGACTTTGAGGCGTTTTAAAATCGAACCAATACACCCCGGAAGATTAACATAGAATCTGAAAATGATGGTTTGGAAGATGATTTTCCTTTACAAATGGGTGATTTTTAGGTTCCATGTTAATCTTCCGGGGTGTACAGTTTGTATCCCTGTCTAGAGTTGTTTGGTGGCTTTTTGGTGAAATTGCTCAAGCTGATGGCGGCCTCGTTTTTGAGCAATTTTGGCGTTGAAAAAAAGATCATAACATACACACTACTGTTGATGGACGAAATCCTGCACCACCTGGGATGGTTAAAACATGTTAAAACCCTATAAATAATGGGATAATCATCATCCTTGGTGGTGCAGGATTTTGTCCATCAACAGTAGGTCTGGAATGCTGGAACAAACGCCAAGCGTTTGGCAATTGGTCGAAGAGACCACTTTTTTTGTCGAAGCTGCGCTTCACCAGACCATCACGTTATTGCATTTTGGACGGAACGATCGCGTGGCCATTTTGAACGACTCGGCCAAAGTCAGCCAGCAAACGCTGAGCCTACGAAACAAGAGAAGTAGCGAGTAGTGATCATGGGCCGGTGTTGAGCTGCTAGCTGAACCCGGAGTGTATGTAGAGAAACTAAACGGCGGTTTCAAAGATTATCATCTTTTAACCCGTTTGCTACTGTATACGTCCCTTTTTGGGTTGGTTTCTGTCCTACAAAACCTTGAGATGAAACGTTTCTGGAAACCGGAGACCTGTTTTTTGTTGGTGGTTCCTAAAAAGGGACATCATGAAGCTCTCAAACTCCAAGGTTTGGGGGAAATGATATGTTTGGGGAAGATTCCAATTTTTGGGGATGATTTTTAAGCCTATTTACCATAGATTTTTAAGCCATTCATGTAGGTAACTGTTTGGTGGTGGTTTCACTAACAAAAAGCAGTTTCATCGCGAACTTTGGGGAAGATGAACCCAATTTTGACTCATTTTTTTTAGGGGTTGAAATTCCACCACCTAGGTACATATTCATTCCATAGATAGCAGCATATGGGAACCTTTCTCTCACGTTACTCTGATTTGTTGAGTTTGCGATTTTTCTACTAAATTGTACCAAGGTAAATCATCATTTTGCACTTTTCGCGTTTGGGAGAATATGTTTGGAACTTTTTCGCTTCAATGTTTGGGCAGGACACCAAGTTAATATTCAGTTGTTTTGATACATTCCAAGTATTTCAATTAGAAGCTGAGAAAGGCAAGCGCCAACAACCGTAAACTAAAGCTTTTTAGCTTGATGTAAGTAAATTGCAAAATGTACACCCGTCAAGTTTACAATAGATACCGGTACTAGGATGTCCCAGGAATTTTGCAAATGGTTGGTAACTGATATATAACTTATAACATTTGTTTTAAACGGGATATAGTAGGGTTATAACCAACGTAGAAACCTTTTTCGAACTTCATGGGATATCCAAGCACCTGCTTAAAAGGTTATTATTTCGGGTATATCCATTTTGTTTTTTTTGGGGCAAGTTAATGTGCTGGGGTCCACCAGCTCCCAGTGGCATGTGTTAGGGGATGGGAATATCAACCCAAGTCCGGGTCAAAACATACCCGCTATAAAGATTCCCGTCATTAAAGGTGGGATGACTAGTGACCATTCCTAATATAAGGACTTGATCGACCCACAAATGGCGAACTGTGTCCCTCTGAAGTTTAACAACATTTAGCAACACATGTGCCCCAACCATGATTTCGAGGGGCGAACTGTTAAGTCTCGGTGGTAACCAATAAACTAGAATGGTGTGGCTAGGACTCAATCAAGAAATTGGGGAAGATGTTTCACCCCAACATGATTTTTTTTCCAAGGATTCGTTCGGATGCCCCCGCCTATGATCTAAACATGTTTTAATTCGGACAATATTTTTGTGGGGGAACTTACACATCTTGTGCACTTGTTTGTTGGTGATACTGTTGATGGAAGAAATCCTGCACCAGTTGATAGGTAGGTTATCCCATTATTTACAGGGTTTTAACCATCCCAGGTGGTGCAGGAATTTGTCCATCAACAGTAGTTTTGTATATCACTCTATATCCATCATCTTCCAGTTTCCTATTTGTTTGTGGAACCAAGCTTCCAGTAGCCGATGTATCAGGTAACAATCATATAGGGAACTGGAAGATGAGGGTATAGTCATAGATTTTATTTGATACTATAGACTATACGGACTATACCGATTATCTAACGAGGTGGGATGACCATCGCCAATATAAAGAGTTTGGACCCTGGCACTAATATGTTTTATTGAAGGCCTTCACCATTCCTAGGAATCCTGGCTCACCTTCTGAGAATGGTTTCATGGAACCTAAAAACCTTGCGTTTCGGAAGTGCTTGCAGCCCAATCATCCTCTGACGTTCGAGGATTGGATTTGTAGGGAATGTTAGATATTACTTCAGTCTACCCCCCCGGCCCCAGATTTCCAGTCACAAATTTGAAGGTTTGGATTGGGATTCCCAAGCCTAAAAAAGGAATACCTAGGTGGTGGCAACTCAAATATTTTTTATTTTCACCCCTACCTGGGGAAATGATCCAATTTGACTAATATTTTTCAGATGGGTTGAAACCACCAACTAGTCCACCTTCCGACACCTTCTTTGGACCAGTCGCAACAAATTCTCGTGCCGCCAGGACGTGGAACGCTCCTTGAGGCGCAGCCCCGCTCAGAGATGGGGGGGGAATTTCAAGGCAATACTATGTTTCATGTATTGGGAATATTTACCTACATAAAAACCATAGATTTTTAGCCATTCATGTAGGTAACTGTTTGGTGGTGGTTTCACTAAAAAGTAAACACATCCCTATTTGGGGAACATTTCAATGTTGACTATTTTTTTTTGGTTGAAACCACCACCTATAGGTAAATATTCCACACATAGAGTCTATATGGGATCTTTATCTCACGTTACTCTCATTTGCTGAGTTTGTGTGTTTTTTTTCAAATTGTACCAAGGTAAATCACTATGTTGCAGCACCAATTTGAGAGAAGATGTTTTTGCTTTTCCCAAGCATCGAAGAGTCGAACAAACAAGTCCAACGTTACATACAAGACACCAACTTTGACATCAATCTAAGAAAACCCCAACATACCCTTGGAGCATACCCCAGGAATCTCTAAACCCCCAAATGAAAGGAATTCCTTCATAAACCGTTGGTTGGGGGTCTGGGGTATGTTGGAAAATTCTTAGAACTGAAAATGATGTTTCGTTGCTTTGTTAGACATCCAAAAAACAGCTCCTGAGCTTTAGTGTTTTTTTTCGGTATGTTTTTTGGAAACCCAAATTCTACCGAACCTCAGGAGGATATTCGCCTGGATGTCTAGGGTTTGCATCTTCCCTAACAATCGTCAGACCTCAAATTCCTGGCTGAAAACAGGTTCATTCCCCCTTTTTTGTTCGAGGCATCCAGCTGATTCTTAGGGAAGGGAATTTTTGAGAGATGTAGGGATTTCTGATCTCACAAGTACATGGGTCCCTACATATTGGTTTGTACTTTGGGAGGCCTTTGGACTTAGCGACTTATAAGTTCCGTGTAAGTGGACTTATAAGTTATGTAAGTTGCTTTATAAGTGGCTAAGTGCCGGATAAGTGGAATGTCTGGAAGGGGTCACTTAGGTGGAGTTTAGGCAGGTTACTAAGTTCATGGTAAGTCAAGTATGGTTTTTCAAGATTGGAGTTACCTCGGACTTAGGGGACTTAGCTTTTTAATGGGGAAATCAATGGTTTTGTGTGCTACTTTAAAAATGTACTAAAATTTACTCTAATTTTGCGTTGTTGCGAGTTTTGTGCATTTTGGTTCAAATGTCTGCTTTTTTGAAGCAAGTGGACGCCGCGCAAAAGTTTTTGCGTGGTGTCAAAAGTTTGCCTAACTTTCCTGAGTTGGCAGACAAGCAGGTCTCTCGTCTCCAAAAAATGCTTGACAAGGTCAACAGTGTGACAACTGAACAGGCTGCGGCCATTTTGGATCTCTTGGACGAGTCCTTGTGGACGGAAGATGCTGTGTCCAAACTGAAGACAATGGTGGCAGAGATGACCGCTGAGGCGGAAGGCAGTCAGGTAAAGCGAGACACGCAAGATTACCGTATGCTACCGTACTATATGTCGGAAAAGTTGTCGGAGCAGTTGAAAGGGAAGCAGTGCCAAGAGAATGTGGCTTTGCAGGCTTTGTGCAAGCATGCTTGGCTTCTGGGACTGAGGTGTCCTTCGGAGCTGACGCTGGCCATTTTGTTGTGCATGGCACACTACAACAGTGTGAGCCGCATGTCTGACAAAGACAAATATAATTTGCTTTTGTCAAAGAAGCAGCTCATGAAGAAGTGGTTGGGAGTTTTGCCGGACCCCAGTCCGTACCTGTTGAGTTTACCGCAGGATCCGCAAGACTTGCCTGCGGGCATGCTATCGGCAGCATTCCCTGAGGGGAATGTGGTGGAAGGACCACTTCCAGCAGCAGAAATTTTGTTACTGGCCAAGCAAATGCCGTTGCGCGTGAGCAACAAAGCTGTGACGGATCCAAAGACGGCTGCGGCCCAAGGATCTGGCATGATGAATTCCCCGGCTCGAGCATTTGGCCACATGATGGCTGGACTCATGAAAGGCATGGGCTCTTACCGCGCGGAGCCTTCACCTAAAGTGACGATCCTGGATACTCCCAAAAAAGCTGCCCCACAGCCGCGGCTGTTGGCACTGGAAGACGCCCGGCCAGAGCCGCCGGTCGTACCGGCCAAGTCTACGGACACACCTGCGGGTGGAGCCGGATGCACCACTACGGTGGCGCAGGAAGTGGATGCTCAGATTGGTGCTGAGTCCATTGAAGAGAATCTGCTGAATCTTCGGAAAAGCCTATCCGGGGCTGACGAAGACAAGGAAGCAGCCATGAAGCGTCCTGCCAGCAAGGCTGTGGTGCCCGCGGGCATCAACACGAAGCGTCCAGCGGGTAACATCAAGCGTCCGGCTGCGGCCGACGTCGAAGCCGCCACTCCGGCGCATCCAAAGAAGGCAAAGAAAGACGTGCAAGCAACTGCAGTCACTGTCCTGAAGCGACCTGCGTCCAAAAGTGGAAGCAAATCCGCTGCATCCGTGACCCGTGCCTCTGCGGAGGAACGGTCCAATCTCTTGCGGGAGATCCCATTGGCAGTGCGGAAGCAGTATGCGAATGGCTGCGCGACGTGTCGCTACAGGCCTGGTTGCTGTGTGAGCTGCTGGCGAAAAAGAGGGTACTGATCACTGAGCGATAGTTTTTCCACCTCACTTTAAATGGATGCGAGAAAAAACGCAAAAAGATGTGCCATGCATGTGGTTTCGACTTGGAAATATATCTGTATATATTAATATATATATAGAATTCTTTTAACAGTTTAAACCTGTAATATATATACTATATACATATGATAGTTTGGAACGTTCCTGATATGTTTTATACCATGTTTCACATATCTTGATTTGTTTTGTCTTTGCTTTGGCTCACAGCAAGGTGACCAACAAGGTGTCACAAAAAAAAAGGGTCGCGCGCGTGCATGGGTGCCATGCCGGCTCCGCCAGAGTCGTCGAGCTCAAGCTCCAACGAGGAGGTGGAGGTCGACGAGGAGGCAGAGGCTGAGGCCATGGCGGCTGCGGCCAAGGCTGCGGCCAAAAAAGTGCCTGCGGGCATGGTGGATTTGTCCACGGAGAGCTCAGACTCAGAGCCAGAGGAATCCTCTCCGGAGTCGGAGCCTGAAAGTCTCCCGGAGGAAAGCCCAAAGCTGGAAAAGCATGACAAAACCCCTGCCAAGGTGGCAGAGCCTCCTACTGGCCGCGGCCGTGGCCGTGAGCCAGAAAAGGAGCCGTCTCGCCGTGGCCGTGAACCGGAGAAGAAGACAAGTGAGAAGGGCCGCGGGAAGTCGAAAAGCAAAGGCAAGGAAAAGGGCAAAGCCTGGGAAAAGGGACGCCGAGCGTGCCCTGTCTGCCAGCAAATGGTGGTGGACACAAAGGCCGGAATGGAGCAGCACCAATACTGGTCCGTTCCGTGCAATACCTGGAGGAGGCACGCGAAAGGCCAAAGCTGGGAAGAGGCGCAGGCAGGTGCTGAAAGGCAGAAGGAACGGCGCACAGCCAGGTACGACGCCCAGCACCGCAGCACGGCAAGCGCCTCGAAGCCGGCACCACCCAAGAAGGCAGAGAAGAAGGACAAGAAGAAGGAAGAGAAAAAAAAAAGGAAAAGCGTGGCAAGGCCACTGGCTCCCACAAGAAGAAGGTGAAGAAGGACAAGAAGCGCAAGGTCTCCTCTTCACCGGACCCACGGCCTGTGAAGAAGACAAAGCGCGACAGTCCCTCTTCGGGCTCCGAGGGGCACAAAGGAAGCACAAGTGGGAAACAGTGGACCAAGGTGTGGCACTGGGTGAAAATTTGAACCTGACTGCGGTCAGGAAGCCGGCTGCGGCCGGAATCTTATCCTTCTACGGAAGGATTGCCTGCGGGCAAAAGGCTGACGGCTGTGGGCCTGCGGGCAAAATCCTTGAAAAGCCTACGGGCTTTTGGCTTTGTACAGCGCGGCGATCGTCGGGGCCGGGGTATGGGTTTGACGCACCTTTTGTTTTTGAGTTGGAATATACACTAAGTCACCACAGACAACAAACTACAAGAAGTATTGTAGAACAGAAAGAATTTCAAACGCTGTTTTTTTTGGGTTAAACAAAAGGTGCGGTCTCACACTGTTCCGCTCGGGAAATGCCGACAACGGGCACTGGCACCACGAGGTGAAAAAATAAGGCAGTTGTTTTACTTCAGGGTTGAAAGTTTAGTCTGGGAGAAAAAAAAAGTGATATATGATCCCCTCAAATTGGTTTTAAACAGTAAAATCTCACGTCGCAAATCCTTTTCGGCTTACAGGATGCATTTCCATGTGCTTGTTCTTGTACAGGGAAGGAGTGACGCAGCAACACTGCATGGACAATTAGAAATTTTCTAGTGGTTCGACCAGTGTTACTGTGTTTGTCCTTCCCCGTCCTTCTGCGGGAGGTTGTCCTGCGGGACTTCTATATCTGCGCTGGTCTTGCTGGACCTTCCCCCTGCGGGGGGAATATATCTTTATAACTTGGCTGCTATTAGTGAATGTCCTGCGGGACTTTCTCATCTCTTGTCCTGTGGGGCATTTGCTTTTGAGGGCGGAGTCTTGCGGGACTTCAAAAAAACAACTGGGAAGTTTGAGGACTTCTCCATAAAGAAAAAAGACCTGGAGCCATGCATGCCTGCGGGTGTGGTATCGTGTTGACCGCGAGTTGACCGCCGGTGACCGCGGGTGACCGCGGACACGACGTGCTCGGGCGGTGATGACTGCGATGACCGCGGCGTCACAAAAGGATTCTTTATAAAGGCCGTGACCGCGGCACTATATGTTTCACATGCCTATGACCGCGCCATGACCGCGTGCTCTCAGGGACCCGCACTACTGTCATGTTGTTGACCGCGGGGAAAAACAAGAAATGAAGCTGTTTTGGTTTCTGGCTCGTCTGGTTGTGTCATCCACTGTCAGAAATCACTGGTGTTTATGCGTTCTTTCCGCAGCCGTTTTGGTTCCAGTTTTTGTTTTCCGTCTGAAGCCATATACTAGCCTGACATGGCAGCTGCGCCTGAGAAACTCGTGTGCGAGTTTTGCAAGTACAAGTACGACCTGTCTGAGGGCAGGCAGCACGGGAAAAAATTCCACTGCCTGACCTGCAGCTCTGCGGAGCGCACAGTGCGACGGAATTTGGAAGCCTCTCCCATGTCGGAGTGGTCGGTGGAAGAGACGCAAGACTTCTACCGGAAGATTCACGCGGAGAAAGCTGCAGATCCCACGGGCCGTCTGCAGTGGAAGACTATCCGTGCCACTGTCATCACCACGTTGACGGAGCGTGCGATGTCACGGTACGAGGGTCAGTGCTTGGTTGAGTCCTTACCCCTTTCGGTCTGGGTTTCGAAAGGGTGGGATGAAAAGCTGGTTTTGTCCCAGCCCAACGAGTACTCTGAGGAGTACCAGTGCCAAGTCTACAAAGTGCCGGTGAGGCGGCAGAAGTGGACTGAGGTCCGGGAAAGAGAAGAGAAGAAAATCCTGGAACGTGAGCAAGAAATCTCACAACGCCGTAAGAAAGGAACACAAGGAGAAGGTGACCTTGATGTTCCCACTGCAACGGAGAAGACAGGCAAAAGCACCGAGGCACAGGAGGCAAAGAAGGCGGACAAAGAACGCGCAAAAATGGTGCGTGAGAACGAGCGCCTAGCAGCTACGGCTGCAAAGGCCTTGGGCCCTCTCAGCACCAACGAAGCGTCTTTGGACAAAGTCTTGGTGAAGGCGCAGAAGCACGAAGACAAAATGCCCGAGGGCTCCTTGAAGTGCGGTCAGGACGCCCTGACCAAATTGCGTGAGTGGTCTGAAAAGGCCCGGGAAGCGATTAACACCCAAGAGGCCAACAAGGTGGCAGTCCCTTGCTTAGTGAAGGCGTTGACGCTGCCGTTCAAGGCGGACGATGTGAAGACGCTGCTGAAGCAAAAGCAAGAGGTGCAAAAGGTCCTGCAGAGTGCCATGCCACAGAAGCCAAAACGCGCGGCGCCTCAGGAGGCTGCAGGTGACGTGAAGTCCGAGCAGCCGGCCAAAACGCGCAAGCGTGGCAAGACGCCGGCTCCCTGAAGACACTCCCGCGGGAGCATATCATCTCGACACCTCTTCCTGTGGGAACATGGTGCTTGGCGTCGACAAGTCGCATACATCCTGCGGGACACAAAGCAGGAAAAGGTTCCGGACAAACTTAATTTGTGCACGTACACGTAGGCTGTAGGAACTCCCCACAGTTGAGATCTTTACTCTGCTCCAGTGTTGCTTCAAAAAAAGGCGTGAAAAAGAAACATGTTCCAGAAACGTAT